>VYZX01008664.1:209467-247752 GCA_013401335.1 Brachypteracias leptosomus
AATACTGGTTTAGTACAAGTCTGAAAAAGTGTTTTAAACCTCTGATTTTTCTTGAAAATGGCACATTGTTAGCTTGTTCAAAATATCCTGCATACAGTGGGCAATAACCAGCAGTGCTGTCCTGCCATGAGCACCACCTATGGCAGGATGNCATCAACCTTAAGCAAAGTGATGAAACTTGAAAGGAGCAGATATAGCTCAGCTTCTGTTAGAAGGGGCTGCTCCCCACCTGGCATTCTTAAAAAAAGCTGTTTTAACCATGGTGTACTTCAAAAAATCCACTCATTTAGCCTCCTTTCTCCTGCTCCCACTGGGCACATGACTGAGAGGTGAGAGTATGTTCCATTTGCAAGAGGGAAGGTTGTCTTTTTTGCAATCTCTGGTAAATTAAAAGAAAATAATGAAGCAGAGAGTTCAGTTGTAAGCACATGCAAAGATAGAGGAGAAGAAACTCAGTGATGATCTCAGTGATGTGATATTGTATCCACCAAATCATTTTGCTGGTCTCGTTTTGATATACAATGTTCATCACTTATGTGGAGTTGTGATTTCTCATGATGATACTTTATCTTGTATAGGCAACATATCACTCCTTTGGCACTTGAGGTGGAAAGGTAAGCATCAAGAAAGATCTTTACAAGAACCAGCTCTTTTTTATCATAGTAGTAAGCTGTCACAAGGTTAAATGATAACGATGATTTGTCATTGGGATAGTACCTCCAATAGGGTCTGAGTTTGATCAGAGCTGTCATCACTGGTAAGATAATGCCTGGAAATGGTGCCAAAGTGGTACAAAGCACAGCTCAAAACATGCAGATAAACTGTTCATTTACAAAAAATACAAGCAAATTTATCCTAAAACAAACACCCCTCCACACACTATCTTTTATTGTCTTTTTGACTTATTTATTCAGTAAAAAGCAATTTTTTGTAGGAATACAAACCACAAGAAAAACTTCTAGGCTGGAGGCAAACCTTCCAGAAATGACAAATTTATTAAAGGCTTTTAGGGCTAATGTTTTATAAAAAGTTTAGTCATTCACTAGCTTCCAGTACGACACATGTTTCTGAATGTGGTTCTGAAGGAGGGTCTTAAAAACTAAAATGTTTTGGGAATTTTGAAAACACTACCTTCAATCTTTACGTACTGTAATGGGGCCAAATTTTAGGCAGTGGGAACAAAGGAATGTAGTCCTAGCTCTGTGCATTCTTTTAATTTAGTTGGAGGTGAGAAAACAGGAATCCAAAGTGATTTGAAGGAAAGCACAGGGCCTGGAGTAAATACACAAGACCAACACAGACATAAAACAGTCTTGTCTTCACTTTTTTTCTTTTATCTTGAGAATTATCATAGTATGTAATGTGAATTATATATATGGAGTTACTGTGTAATTTAGCTTCAGTGTCACATGTGTAGTTGAAAATGTGGGTATCTGCATGGCTCTAGTAGTTATTTTTACTCTAGTATTTCCTACACCTAGAATGGAAAATATGCAGGCAAACTTAGCTCCAGTAAATTAAAAATATATAGTTTTTACTGAATGCTGTCTAGAATTTTTTTCATACCTGACTTTTTGGTTTTATTGTACATTTTCTTAACTTAAACACAAAACCCAACAAGCCCTACCATGAATTCCGAGCTTCGGTTTCCAAATGGTTGTATTTCTGTCCTAGGAAGTTAATTTCATTTTTTTTTGTGCACTAGCAGCTGTTTTGACATATCTTCTATGTTCCAGAACTTCCCTGCTCATTGCTTTGAAGCCCAAAGAGACACAAGACCATGCTTGACTGATATAATGATATATACAGCTAAATATGACCAAAATGTAACTGGCAGTGGTTATGCTTCTGTATTTTACTGTGGTATTTATGTAACACTTTCAGATATTGTGTTAACATTTCAGATATTTCAGCTTCTCCTCATCACCCATGTCTTTAGGATTGTTTCTGTAGCCAGTGAGCCAGCAAGCAGGAGATGCAGCAAAGCCTTCTCTGTAATCTTTATAGCAGGGATCCCCTGGGTTAGGGCTCTGTAGAAAGGTGTTTGGCTTTCAGCCCTATGCTTTCTTTAAATGTACAGCTCATCATCTTCTTTTGCCTATAGTAAAATACTTGATTCAGGTTTTACAGCTCATGTGCACAAGCTGTCCATGTAGGTCTCTGATACTCCATGGCTGGCTGGGCACAGGTTAGTGCTTGGTTGCTACCCAGGTTGATAGAAATAAAGGACAAGGGCCAGAGTTAAGTAGTGGCACTTGTGCAGCAGGGCAAAATAAATATTCCTCAATTGTGCACAGGAACAATGCATGCTTTGAGAGAATATATTCTGTATTTTACCCATGAACATGTGTAAATGTGTATAACTGATAAACCACCTTTCAGATGGACAAAGTCCTATAGATTCAAAGAAAATCACTAGTAGCTTCTATAAATTGGTTATTTAGTTTTTCCCACCCCTCCAAATAAAAAGATAGTGCATCTTAAAAGGTTGTTGAGGAAGGATATGCAGCTTTTATCTGCATATCTAAAGGAGATATGGGAGATATGTTTGCTAAAGGAGAAAAGGGTGGGAATCAGAAATGCCTCTCTTATCTAGGATGATTGAGTGCAGTCCTCTTAAGTACCCTTACCTTGATTGAGCTGCTCCCTTTCTTTTCTACATTAATGCATTCTTATATTGGCTTTCAAGCAGGGAAAACCCCCCAACCATTAAGTTACTAATTAATAACTATTTCTATCCTTCTGCTTTTGGCACCTTTTTGTCCATTGGTGTTTTTTTTGTTCCTGATTTCTTTTAAAAATCTTTATTGCAAAATATAATTTTCATGGAAATTTTGGAGAAATCCAAAGTTATGATATTCCATGCTAAAAATTCCAGATGCTTTGGGTAGAATGTGCTACTAGAAGCAGCACTGCCTGTGCTGGGTTTGGTGTGTGCTTTCTAGGATGTGACATTGGAGAACGAATAGAAGTCATCTTGAGGTGTGCAGAATTATTGTTCTAAGCAAAGAAATTAAATCTGTAGACTTTTGGGCAACTTTTAATCTTCTGCATTGTTTGTTTGGTGCTTCTTAAGCCTTTGCTTTGAAAATACAGGGATTGCATATTTTGACTGGATATTTTAGTTTTCTGCTTAAATAGGTTTAATGAATGTTTGTTTTTCATTGCTGTAAGTTTACCTTGACTTGATTTCCAAGGCGTCATGCATTCTTTGTGTTCTTCTGGCCTTTTCAATGGAAAAATAGGTTAAAAAAAAGAGAAAAGGTTGAGTGCCACAAAAGAATAAATTTTTAAAAGCTAATGAATAAGTTAAGGCATTTTTTTGACCTACCTGTGTAAATAGTATTTTTTAAAGTACTATATAAATATAATGTGAGTGAATCTGACAGCAACCTATTTTCCAAAGGATAATGAGAAAGACTTTAGGTTCAGTGTCATTGAACAGTTTCCTTAGATGGGGATGTGGTTTGGAATGGTTGTTTATAAATATGCAGATGTACTTAAGCCCAATAACTGTCAAGCATTTGCATGTTAATGAAGTGTTACAGCAGTAAGCAGAGGATAGCCAGCCAGAACTGTGGAGATAGGATTTATCCTAAGGATCTCAAGGAAGCTGCAATGTAAACAGAAGGTAGGGCTCCTAGTGACTGGCAGGGATGTTGTTCACTATTGACACTTATTTTCTTGTATTCTATCAGATGCACAGTAAAACTAAGTTCCTGCTGTCTCTAACCCTTTTGTTTTTTCATCAAAATAAATCAATTTTGAGGACAGAAATGAATACCCTTCTTTCTCAGATAGACAGCAGAACTCATAAGGGAATAATTACAAGTCTAATTCAGCTCTTTTAATGACATCAGCCGAACGATTCTTGGATTCAAAGTCCCGGATGACTTCCTAAGCTTTTTAACTCTAAGCTTCTAGGCTGAAATAGTATGACTTTTAAATTTTGTTTTCATTGGAAGATCAAAGAAATCACTGCAGTATTAATTAACTGTGTGTATTCTGTTTGTGTAGTCTGCTGAAAGAAATTTGTGTATTTAATAGCATCCATTTGCTGGGTGAGATAAGAAAGGGGAAAGAGGGCTGGTATGTTGGGCCTGTAGGAGGAATTGTCTGCAGGGCTGACAAAAGCTTGTAGAAGTTGGTCACCCATGTATGTATTCTCTAGAAAATTCTTCTGTCAGATCTAATCTGATAATCCTGACATGAGCTTTCCTAATGGGCTGGATTCCAGATGGATTATTTGGTGTCACTCATTTTTTTTATTTATTTATTTTTTATCTTGTGCCGATTTTGAGCATGTGAGGTTTTTTATTTTGTACAAAAATTATAAATGTGATTGGGAATGTAGAAGGAATGGTGTATTTCTACATTGTTTTCTTTTTGATAATGTAATAGCATCCATGGCTTCCCTTTGTGTAACCACACAATGCAGGAGAGCTGGTGCTGTTTGTATGATTACAAGCTGCACTCCTGTGGTCAGGGCAGGCCAGGCCTCCCTTCTACCTGTTCTTCACTATCAAATAGAAAATATGTAAAGGGTAACTATAGCAGGCATCCAGGACCAATTTAGTTCTTTTTTTTTTTTTTTTTTTTGTATTCCAGCTGCAAGTTTTGAATGGTCTGCTCTTTTCTTTGTCCGACAGAAACACTGATTTCATCCTCAAAAAGTCCCAGTTAATAAGGAGTGCAAGTGACAGATGTGTTTTAAAACTATTTCTGGGAAGGGCAGGGAGAGGAAATGGATGTTGAACGTGAGAAGGAAGTGGACATCATGTGCTCTGAGAGGGACATACCTATCTTTCACTTCAGACAAAGGCACATGAGGAAAACCTGCAGGAGTCCTTAGTGTAGAAGACTGAAGCGCACAGGTCTGGCACAGCTCCTCCAGGCTGACCTTACAGCAGATTAGGTCCTTTGCAACAAAAGGTTGCAGAACATGTAGACAGATTTCATTTAGCAAGCAATATAGATGCACCAGTACAGGTTTTGGTGGTGCTGGTAACCCTGGTGTGCAGGCTTTCCAGGAATCTTGGGCTGTGAGGAAGGCTGCTGTGCCAGGTGTCTGCCATGCACATAGCTGGAGTCAAGCCAGTGTTAACACCATGCCATTATTTGCTTGGCTATTTAATTGCTAATCCAGGAAGAGGTGTGAACATTATAAACTATTTCTATGCCTTAAGGTTCCGTCTCACCTCACTGTTTGTAACACAGGTGCTTTTGAAGGTGAGCCCTGACAGAAGGGAACCAAGTAGATGCTGAATTCTTGCTATGAAAAGGGATAACCAGTGCAATGACCAAGTCTGAGCTTGGTATCCTGCTGCTGCCTTGGATGATACTTAAGGTAAAGGAGAGTGGCATGGTAAATCAGGGGGGCCAGCTTTTTGATCAAGGCAGGGGCAGCTATGGGATCGGGCCAGCTTGCTTTATCCAGTTGGGCCTTGATAACCTGCAAGGGTGGAGATGGCACCATACCTCTGGACCAATGTTACGCTGCTTGTCTGCTCTCATGGGGAAACAGTTTCTCCATCTAGCTGGTCTGGAAGCCTTGCCTTTCAGCTTATGCTCATTGTCTCTTTTCCTCCTACTGTGCATCACTATGAGGAGCCTGGCTCATAACCACCTTGTAGGCACTTGAGGGCTGCTACTACAGCCCTAAAGCTATGTACTCTCCAGACTAAAGCTTTGGCTCCTCAACCTCTCTTCAAAAGGCAAGTGCTCCAGCCCCTGACCATCTTGGTGGCCATCTGCTGACTTGCAGGTAATCAGTGTCTGTCTTGCATTGGGGTATCCAAAACTGGGCACAATATGTGGCCTAATAAGTAGAAGGGGGGATAATTCCTACCTTTGAGTTCCTGACTGTGCTGCTCCTCATACAGCCCAGGAAGCTGTGGCCATCTCTGCTACCAGAGCACACTGCTGGCTTTATGCTCAGCTCACTGATCACCAGGATCCCCAGGGCTTTTTCCACACAGCTGCTCCTCATCCAGTTTGTCTCCAGCCTGTATCACTGCAAGTGCTTCCTCTGAGCCCAATCATCCACCCAGTGGTTTACTGAGAAGGATGTCCACCCATTCAAACCGTAACGTTTGTAATGGATACAAACATATTGTGGGAGACAGTGTTGAATGTCTTGGTAAACTGGAGGTAAATGATGTCTGCTGCTCTGCCTTTGTCCTCAGATCCAGTCATTTCATCAGAGAGCAGTCAAGTTAGTCAGACATGATTTACCCTTGATTGGTCCATACTGACTGCTCCCAACCAGCTTCTCAGAGCTGTGCTTCAAGAGGAGCCCCTTCATCTGCTTCCCAGAAAATGAAGTGAGGCTGACCAGCTGGCAACTCCCTGTATTGTTGGTCTTTTCTGGAGGTGGGTTCAATGCCTATCTCCAGGTGTGAGCCATCCCTGCTGGTCCCTGTGGCTTTTCAAAGACAAGAGAGAGCAGGTGCACTACGACAACAACCACTTCTCAGCACCTGTGGTTGCAGCCCATCTCCAATATCCTCACAGCAGCCAAGTTGCTGCTGTGCCAAAATGATGACTGCTTCTGCTATGCTGAGGTAGAGCAGAACTGAACCGCTAGTTTGTGTGCTATCAGAAAGTGTCCTTGGCTTCCTCTGAGTTTCCTTTTCTTTACTGTCCTGCAAGGGAAGAGGATCTCTGTAGTGATCACTTACTAAGATGCTATGTCTTGGTCTGGTTTGCTCAGAAATATGACAGAGGAGTTGTACCAAGCAGCTGCCACTGCAGTGAGAGAGCCCTGACATTTTGCTGAGGATGGGAAATGTTAGAGGAAAGTATGCCCCCTTCTACTAGTTGTTTTTTTTTAATGAAAAGCTATTGTTTGTTAATGAAAAGAAGCCACAGACCTCTGGCTGCGTGCTGAGGGCAGCGTGCCTGGGCGCTGGCTCCGGAGCCAGGTCCAGGGCAGCAGGCTGTGCTCGCCGGCTGGCTGCCGGCACCCTCTGATCCTGTTTCTGCAGGAACAAGTGTTGGATCAGCAAATGGGATGTATGTGAGAATAATAACACGCAAATATTGATTTACTGGATACCCGAGCTGCTGCTGTGGTTGCAAGCTGTCTGCCTTCAGCTGCATGCCTTAGGTTACACCCAAGGCACAGCTCTCCTGCTCTGCCTTCTCAGGCTTATTGTTTGCAGAGGACTGAGGAGTGCTTTAACACATGGCATGTGAGAGGACATGCCCATGGAGTGCTACTGTGGGAGATGCTGGTCAGACAGGGCTTGGTTCAACCCATTCCTTCCACTACTGCTGTTACTGTGACTGTGTGTAGCGTTTGTTAGGTCTTTGCAACCACAGGAGCAGGACAGTAGCTGTGTCTGGTGTCTCCCAGAGGGGTGAGGAGGAGAAAGCAGAAGGCTGCTACGCAACTGGGGAGGGGGTTAGTTTGTCATTTCCCTCCCCTCATCCCTTTCTTTCTCCCTCTCTTCCAAAAAACCCTCCCCTTCATAACTAGTGCTGCAATAAAGGTTGAATTCAGCCTGTCTCAGTTGGGGCAAAAAAGGAGAAAAAAAATGCACTATGACAACAAAATTGTCTTCTGTGTAATTTTAGATGTCAGACAGAATCTGCTGATCAGGGATCATTTTCTAGCATAACTCCAGGCTTACAATTAGAGTGGCAATTGTTCTTAAAAATCCTGACTCTACTCTTCCACGAATGTGGACTTAACTCTTATTACTATCTAGATATCACCAGACTTGTTGTTTTTGATCTCACTGTATGAGATGTTAAGCAACAACTGGATTCTTTTTTACTGACCCCCTAGATGGACTTCTTTTTCTTTAAACCTGGGCAGTGTTTTGTTTTATATATCCTCAGATAATTTTGCATTTCTGATTTAATTACATTATGAACAGAAAGGAATTTGACTTTTATGGGGAAAGGGTTAAAACAGAGTTTGCACCTGAGAAAGGGAACTTTGTTATGCCTATTAAGCAGCAGTAGGATGAAAATCCCAGACAGTGATGTATTCTCCTGCCCTTGCTGTCCCATTAGGAAGCCTTTCCAGGGCTCAGTGAGCTCCCGAGAGCTCTGTTTGTTTGTGTAATCATTCCCGCTGCCCTTCCTTCCTGCCCTCTTTAAAATTTGTGTCTTATTAATTACTCTCTGGATCCTAAGGCTGTTAAATACAGCTCATCAGACTATGAGTATGTGCCAGAGAAGCTTTTGGGTTCTTCAATTTGGCCAGCTTCAAATTGCCCCCATTGTACAAACGTGCAGCTGGCTATTGATGTGTTGTGGCAAAGCCTTGATGATGTGTCCTCTCCTTGTGAGTACACCACAGGAGCAGCGAGTGTCACAGAGACTTTTGGGCTGTTTCCACAAGCTGGAAGAATTGCTTCTGCAATCTGGGGTTCCTCTATGGCTTGGTACGTTCTTGTGTTGCCTCCCAGCTTCTACAACACTTTTATTGCAGTGTGCTACTGAAATTGCTCTTGCTTGTAGAATTTGTTGCCTGTAGTTTATTTTTAAGGTTCCTGGGTGCTACCAGAACAGCCATCTGACGTTTGCTGTACTGAAAATTGCAAATATCAGGCATCATGTTTCTTGGAGGAGTTCTCCAGTTTAAAAAAAATAAACGTGGTCTCCAGTATAAAATTTTCTAGAAAACTAGGTTCCGACTTATTTCTACCTGTACCAACTCAAATCCTCTTCAGAGAAGCAGTAACAGCCAGAATGCAATTTCAGTAATCAAAGCATATTGCCATTGTAAGAGCAGAGAAGTTCATATCAGTTCTATGTAGTTTGAAAAAAACATATTCCTGCCTTGACTCTTACTTCTTGTTGTCAATTATAATCATATCCCCATACAAACCAGTGATGGCTTCAGTTGTCTGCTTTACTTAAAAACCTGCTGTGTGTCAAAACTAAAGGAATCCCTTTTCCCCTCAGCATGCTGATTCTTCCTGGCAATTGTGAGCAGGACATAAACTCATTAAAACTCCTGAATTAGTTCTTAGCCAATGTTTATACAATAGCTCAACACAAATTATGTTTACACAATAGCATAATGCAAAACTGTGCTATTTTCATTTCAACAAATTCGTATATGCTGTGGAAACCACAGGGTTTGTGGGAGGAGGAGGATGCCTTGGAGAAGAATCCAGCATTAACTGGCCTTTGATTTTTGAGGTGGTACAGAAACCTTGGGGTCAGATTGGCTTTGCTTGTTGCTCCAGGAGGTGTGGGCTCCTGAATTTTTTAAGAAATGCTTTTCTCAGTTGCATGTTTGCCTAGGGGTGGACTTCTCCACCATAAGCACCTTATTCTTACTAGTCATCCCTTCAGGCTCAGCGTGCTGGTGTAGGCAAAGTAAGCAAGCACATCCACAGACCACGAGCACATCCACAGGCCACTCCTGGTCAGCAGTAGTCAGCAAACAAGCCCAAGTCAGCTGTAGTTTCTGAAGAGCTTACCAGGCTAGGACTAGACTCCTCAGGAGACAAATTGCCTCTTTCTTACCTACTGAAACAATGAGATACACCAAGGGCTACTGTTCTGGATTGACTGAATGTGGTGATGATCTGACACCCTTTGCAGACTCCAGACATATTTGGTGCTTAGGGCATGTCTCCATACTGCTTTGCTTATCCTGAGCCTCCTGGAAATTGTGTGCCTGTGACTCATGGGGCACTGAGCCCAGGCTAATCAGCTCTGTTGACAGGCAGGGTATATTTTATTGGGCTTAATGCCACCTGAATGTGGTCGTGCAGTTTCCAGAATGCTTTGTGTGGATATGCCTGTAATCAGAGGAGCTTAAAGTGACTCTGAATTTGTCCAGTTCAGTCTGCATGACCTTTAAAGAGACCATGGAGCAATATCTGTCCTTTTTTCCTCTGTGCTCCAAAGGCCAATTCAGGACAAGGAGGTTTTGAAGGGACACAAGAAAAGTGGAGCCAAAGTAAGCACCAGGAAGAAAAGAGGGGAGGAAGAAACAGAAATAGCAATGGAAATCTGTCAGGTACAGAGAGGGCCCTTTTTGACATACTCCATTTCTTATAACACTTTGCATACGTTTAGGTACAACAGTAAAAAGAACCTTTCTGACCCTGAGAGACATTATGTTTGCATTTGCAGTAAGATCCTGCTGGGAAGATTATATTCTGCATTTGAGCTACAGGAAACTGGAATTGTTTTGTAGGGACTGTATTTTTTAACAAAGGTGTTTTTTAACCTCTGAAACATCTTGCTGCTTGTTCTCACCTAGGTTCATGTACTAAAAAAAGAGAAAAAGGAAAAGGCAGGGTGGGAATGCTGCAGGGTGAGCGTGCTGCAGGTGTGCTACAGGGTTGCCTGGATCACTAACCCTCCCTCCTTGGCTGGCTACTTTCTGAAAGCATATTGAACACATGCTCTGGTGCTGCTCAGAGCCCCCGTGAGAGGCAGGAGCTGATTGAGAGCTCTCAGTTCTGCTGAAGTGGGTGGCCAAAGTGCTGGAATTGAACAGCTGCTCTAAACCTGCTGAACTTTGTTGTTTATAAATTATTTTGCATGCCATCTGGAACAAGAGTGGTGCCACAATTTACAAAAGCTGTAGCTGAGGTGCATGTTGAGCAGTAAGTGTGAAATATTATTAAGTGATTATCAGATTTTAAAGGCTTCTCTGAGTGGCTTAAAGACAGATTTTTAGGTTAGAGAGGTTTTAATCAAAACACGTTGCCAGCTTTTCTTCCCTTGCAAAGTGTTTATCTAAGTTACATTTGGGTATCTTATTAAGTCCTTAACAATACCCAAGAATCAAGCTGTGATTGGGCCTAGGACAAAACATCTGTTAGATATGAGGTTGATTTGCTTCATGGGCAGGAGGTGATACTGCTGTCCCTGACAAAGTATCCCTCAGAAAGCCTTCTCCTCGTATATATGTGATGTCAGGTGTGACTGACCAGCAGATTATTTATGTTTCAGGTGGAATAAAGCTACTTAACACATGAGACCATTTCCCAAATCTTGCTGAGGCAACCCAGTGGCTGCTGTCGGGACAAGGGTGCAAGGACCATGTAACATGGCCAGGATGTAACCTTCTGGCTGCCTCCTGCTTGCTCTGTCTTTTGTGGACTTTTCTCTTGGTAGCAGCATGATGTTCATAGGTACCACTGCAGCTGAACAAGGATGGGCTGGATGAGGAGACCCAGCCATTTTTGGGAAACTTGCAGAAGTGTCTCTCCCCACAGAGCCATAAATTTGCTGTCTCAGATGATGGCCTCACCTGGATCCACAAGATTGAGAATCCTTGACCTTTCAAACTCTTTCTGCTATGTGTATGAGGGAGATTTTTGCCTCTTTTCTTAACAAATTCCATTTTAAAAGGCATAGGGCAAACGTGCTGTGATGGTGACTTTACTCCGCGAGCAAGCAGGGATGTAACTGAAATGGTTCAACATGTGGGTGCTCAATGTACACTGGCTGGGCATATAACATGAAATATCACAGGAGAGAGATTGTAACCAAGAGACCTCTGCTTTTTCTGTGTTTTGTGCATGGACCTGCTGGTGTGCTGACATACACTAGGTGCCTTGAAGCTTAATCTCCTGCAAAGTTGGTAGTGAAAGCAGGGGGAATTGAAAAACTTGTTGGTATGTCAGGTATAACGCATGGATTGGCAAATGGAGCAGATGTTAATAGCAAAAATAATACAATAATTTGTTGCACAGCTGCTGTAGGAGTATCTCTCTCTTCTGTTGAACTAGGTGGAAAGCTTATGTGCTTGTTAATGTGAAGCAGGTGGCTATCACTGGAAAGCTGCAATAAAGAAGGCTTTCTGGTCAATTATTTTATAATGCTGAACAGGCAGTTCTCCAACATGACTCTGTTGGCATTATGTACAAGGAGTTAAATATAGCTTGCCTTGACTTCTGCTGGCCACTTAAAATGTGGTCTGAAAATATGATGCAGTTGTTTGAATTAATGGTATTTCTACTCCGAGTGTGTGACAACTTCAACATGTTCATGTTACATCTTCAGCATATTAACAGCCTATGAAAGGGTTGCCTAAGTATTAGAGCTACTTTTCAGACTTGAGTTTGTACTTTTCAAATGTATGTGCAGGGTTTTCTGTTCTGTGTGAGATGTTAAGAAGATGGGAACCTTAAAACCAGTGAAACCTGGGTTTCTGAGAACAGATGCTGATTGATTCATGAGTTCTGACTGCTACTTTTTCCCCCTCATTTGGGGACCTACAAGCAGGGAGTGTGTGTCTCTGCTTCCTAGCCTCCTTGGCCATCTCTTGTCCCCCCATATGTGTATAACTCTCAAGTGTCTAATGCTGTGGAGCTCATTCTGCACCTTTCTGCTCCATCAAGGCACTAAATAGCACTCCCATGCATGTAATGAGCTGCAGATTTTCACAAAATCTGTAGGAGCTTACTATCTTTGAGACTTTTAGTTCTCTGTCAAACATGTCTGAATTTAGTCAACAGGTTTAAAAATTGCTAACAACATGAGTTGGACAGACTATCTGTGTACATGTGTGCATTCAGGTAATGAGCCCTTAGGTTTTATATGTGTGGAAACACATGTACCAAGTACTTAATGTCCTTTTTTTCTCTGTACGCTTGACGAAATTCCACCAGGTCTGAAAATTAAATCCCACTTTAAGAAAGGATTGATTTGCCTTTGGGTTTTTTCCAGGCATGTTATTCATTTGTTTATTTTGCTTCTCTGTAATCCATCCTCATAAGTGGTATAAGAGAAATGCTGACACACTCTTACCTTTGCCATCACCAGTGGGTGCTACTCTAAAAGTACCTAATGATTTTAATGAATTTTGTGGCTGAAAGTTGGACACTGAAGCTGATTTGAAAGCATTCACCAGTGAAAAAAGGATAGGCCTTTATTGATAGCCAGTCAAAAGTGAAGACTTAGCTGTAATTATTTACAAATCAATTAATGGACCTTTCCTCTAACACCCTATCAGTCAAAGACTGGCTAAGAGCAGAGGAGAGCATTGATAAGAATACACCATGAAACAAAATCAATTGTCTTTTGTCATTCTGACAGAAGTGAGCTGTACACGTGGATTAACCCAGAATGCAATAGGAAAATGTCCACAGGCTGGAAGATAACCTAATTTTGTAAAATCAAGGTTGTCATAAGAATCTTTCATAATTGATGGTGAGATTAGAACTTATCTAGCATCCCCGTGGCAAGAATCAAAACAGCTTCTGGTGCAGTGTTGCAACTCTTTAAAACTGAATTAGTTTCCTCAGCCCTGGAATCTGTCCTTAATGTCAGCTAATTTAAAGAAACTATGTATGTAGCATGTGCTTTAAGGTTGTACTTCTATGACTGACATCATACATTTATGATTGTAGCTGGCGGTTGCATTGTTAACCGTTATGCAGTTCTTGGGAAGTATTGGTGCAAGTGTTTCCAATGCCATAGGAAAGCTATCAGGATTTTTTTTTTCTTGTATGTTTTTGAAAGAAGTTTTTTGAATTAATATGTTCTTGTCTACAAAATCTTTGGTTCCGATTTTGTTCATCTGAATGTGAAGCTGTGATGATATGCAGGTCATAATCCTGGCTATAGTATGACTCTGCAAAAGAGCAATAGAAAAAAATCTTAGTATTTCCTCAAAATGGCCTCTGGAAAAAGTCTGGAATGTTTCTGTCATTAACATTAGAGCCCTAAGATACTATTGGGGTAATATATTTAATGACAATATTTAAGACTACCAGTTTTATCAAATGTTAGTGATTGCACAATGTGAATTTCTCAGGCAATTTCAGAGTTGTAGCTAGATTTTTTCTCTTTGCACTCAAGTCAGTTAGTGGCAGTGCTCTGGTTTCTGCTCCCAGCTGGGCAGTACGTGTTTCACAGCCCTACAATCAGCACAACTTTGTTCTGTGGGAGTGCTCCTCCTCAGTGCACCAGATTCAGATCCCCAAAACTGGGGAGCTGCTTTTGGGAACTCCCGGTGAAAGAGACCACAATGGACATGCTCCCCCTTCTTTTTCTTTGCTCCCCTTATCTCTGTGTCCCCCTTATCTCCATCTCCCTGACATGCTTTGTTGATCCTAGCTGTAACACACTTTTCTGCGTTTCTGCAGGTTATTTTGTAAATCATCCAAGGAGTGTAGCACTTGCTCTGCTTGTCTCTTAAATTCATTTTTCAGCCTAAGATAACTCTAAAGATTGTATCTCCTCCGAGATTTAGTGCAATAACTCTCCCTCACCAGACAGCCCAAATAGGCCCTGCTGAGTACGAGAGCATGAATATCTGGGAATTCTTTAAAGGAGCAACAAGCCAAACCTGAAAACAAAACCCAAGCAAAAAAAATATTAATCAAAATGAGGATTATCAGTAATATTTTGTGACCGAGATCAAAGGTGAGCCCAAGAACCATCGTGCAGTTGTGCAGAAGGCCTGGTTTGTGTTCCCAAGCTTGGTCTGGACAAACCCACATGGTTTGCTCAACCTCCACAGGGAGAAAGCTTTGCACTGCTCATTGGTTTCAAGGGTGACCATCCAGATGGAAGCATGTGCCCTTGTCTCAGGTGTTTGGGTCCCAAAGTGGGACAGCTCTTGAGAGAACAAGTTTCTCAGGGCTTTCAAAGTATGCAATGAATGTTAGAAAGAAAGAAGCAGAGTTCTAGCTTTTAAAACATTTTAACATTGTAAACCCGTAGAAGGTAAAAGTGTATGTAGTGAGTCTGACAACTCCATGTTGAACATACAGGATTCCCAAAGAAGCCTCTGTGCTTCAAGGTGCTCTGTCTCTACCTATAGAGATGCTTAAGTTTTCAAGCTAGTAAAAATAAAAGAATTTTCAGTGCAAAAATAAGTATATTAAAAGCACAAAAGTTAGTGGAGCTGTGGTTGCCCTGGTAACCATAACTCTGATGCTAATTAGTACGTCAGCTGGTTTTAGCCACTGACCTTTTAATGTTTCCCTCTACTTATTTGCAGTAATATTTTTAAAATTCTCTGTTCTTAGTATCTACTTTATTTCATATTTATCTGTCTTTGGTAGTTTTGCCCCCACCCTCACTGCGTAATTCAAAGATAAACTTTTTCTCTTCTTTTTCCCACACGATTTTTCTCCTCAAGTGGGGCAGAGTGAAAGGGGCAGATGAGGAATTGCAGAACTGAAGTCAATACCTTAACATCTTCCCTGCAATAAATTCTTTCTAAGAAAACCATTGTCTTGTCTGCAAGAAACAGAACTCTTCATTTAGACTTATTATACTTCTCATATATCAAAATGATGCAATGATGTGACAATGATGTAGACAAGTAGTAACATGAGAAGAGTAAAATAACTGTTGTCTTCAGCACGTTTGACACAAACTATTTTTTTTAAATATCAAAAGAACCTTATGTATGTTTTCTGACAGATGTCATAACCTTGGCATTGGTTCAGGAGCACATTGACATTAATTGGGATTGTGAGAAGCTTTCTGTTCGTTCTCCTTCTGATTTGGCTCATGGTCATGGACTGACATATCCATTTTAAAGCTTTTTACAATATGTTTTCTAGGCAAAACCCAATTTTCTTCTGGGGAAAATTTGACTTTGGGTGAAAACAAGGTGAGTAGAGGAAAAGGAGGTGAAAGTATAAAGTTAGCTTCACATAACTGCCTGCCACCATCTTGAGCTCCTTTTTTTTGCTTACCTTTGGGATAGGAACATTGGGAAATAGCACAGCAGCAGTAATCAGCAATGACTATCTTGTAGAGTAGAATTTTCCTTGGAGGTATACATGTTCTAAGTGATTTACTTCTTGCAGCTTAAAAACATGTTGTTCTTGAAGTATTTAATCCTTTTTTGCCTGTTGCTCCATAGTAAATATTGTGGAAAAAACCTTATGTCTCTGCAAAATAGTTCTTTGAAGTATATTTTCAAGTCTTTCTACTTAGATGCTGTTCTGCTGTTTTCTGGTGATTTCTAAGCCACAAGACACTGTGAAGGGTGCTCTTACTACCTTAGGTATTAGGTGTAGCTGTGATTTCTGAAGTCCAAACTTAAAATCCTAAGCCAGTGAAGAAAAGCTGGTGTTACAAGTCTTAACTGAGGTTAAAATAGCCTCAAAAATAAATGATATAAATATTTAAGAATGAATTCCACTAAAAGCAGTTTCAAAGTACTGAAAAGCTGTCCCCTGACTGTTTACATATGAAGTAGAGCTATTTTTAGGTAAGGGAAACAGCCTTCCTTTTTCTGAAGCAAATCTTATTTAATGATGATTGTGGTTTTCTTTCTGATTTAGAGCTGTTTTGCAATTAAGATCTGTATACACTGCCCTCATAGAGATTCATATAAATCATAGAGCAATCCAGGTTGGATGGGACTTAAAAAGATCATCTAGTTTAACCTTTTGTGGGAAAGGAATCCTAAGTGACATAATCCAGCACTTTGTCTACTGGCATCTTGAAAACCTCCAGCAATGGGGACTCTACCGTGTCCCTGGGGAGGTTGTACCAGTGAATGATTGTTCTTATTGTAAAAAACTTACTTATTTGCATCTGGGAGCAGTGCACTGATAGCTAATGTTGAACTGGTGTTTTGAGAAGAAGGGATTACATGAGCTTTATGTGTGTGAGAGAGAGATGGAGGAATTTCTGTGGAAGTTGACAGATGTATTTGAGCAAAGTTTGGTTAAGGGATTTTATTCTTTTTTGGGTAGGGAAAAAGAAAAAATCTAAAGCTCAATTCCAAATCTAGCTTTGTTGCTTCAGAAACAGTTGGACTGGGATAATTTTGCCTTGGCTTCACTCTTTGTGAAATTAATCCATAAATTTTTAACCTGAAGCATTACATAGTTAGACATCAAAAGTATGTGTATATGGGGCACATTTGGATCTGTAACCTTCTGATGCATCAAGCTAAGCAGTCTATTAATATCACAGCACACCACAACAACATGAAACACAGTTGACTGGATGGTTCTTTGTGCCTTCAAGAAATACATTTGGCATCTGCAAGAGCACAGTCTTTTTTAAAAATCATTATTTTCCCAGATATTTCCCCCCAAATTACCAAGAGACTATAAAACTTCCAAACCAACTCTAAAAAGCTTCTCTGCCAACAACCATCTTGCTCCATATTTGAGCAATTAATTGAAGTATTTTGGTATCCAAATTTTCAGAATTTTACATTTCTTTATATTTCTGATGCAGAAGATATTTGGAATCCAGACACAGTTATTGATCAGTTGGTTTGCTGTTCATGCAGCAGATCTTTCTTTGACAAACTTCTAATTTTGCATTTTTCTGGAAGTGTTCAAGGCCAGGTTGAATGGGTGGGAGGTGTCCCTGCCATGGCAGGGGGGTTGGAACTAGATGATCTTTGAGGTTCCTTCAAACCCAAACCATTCTATGATTCTGTGATTTTTAGATCTGTGTTTGCTCAAAGCCATTGATTTGTCAAAACCAAGCATCTTTATAAATAATGGTGTTTCATATAGAGCACCCTGGAGATCCAACACCTTCCTTTAACAGCCCAAGGAAGAAATATTGCTGGCAGCAGATGAGGAAATTGAAATACAAACTTGCATCTTAAATTGCATACGAGTGCAAACTGATATTAGGTGATGTCACACCTTACTTTTCTAGTAAATGAGTGAGGAGGAAAAATCTTAATTACTATACAGCTAAAAAAAGTGACACAGAAATCTCTGTGAAATTTTATTAGGTTTAACATCTCAGTATTCACCTAAAGCATAGTCTAGTATAAGGATGGCTTCTACACAAAGGAAGCCCAAATATTTTTTTCCTCCAACAAAATTCCCTGATTGTGCGTGTGTATTCTATACAATGTTGCTATTAGTGAGAGAAAAAATGTTTTGCTTTATCTGAAATGCATTTGGACAATGTTAGCTCTAAATCTTAACTCCCTCTTGCCTGCTCTGCCCTGCTCAGTAAGAGAGATGCTGATACAGTTGTGGGAGAGGGAAACAGAGCACAAGTTTCTGTAAAAAGAACAAAAATACCCTGTGAGGGAAAACATAGGAGGAGAGTAGAAAGTGAAGCCAAAGTAGAAAGTAAACAGGGATTATGGAAAAGATGCATGAAGGAATAAAGGGTTAAAATTAAATTTAAAAGTTCCTATAAAGTATGCTGTAGGCTGCACTACCTCTGTTACTTGTGGTAATAAGACTGCCTCTGTTTCTTGTGTAGACTAATAGGCAATTTTATGACCTCTGATATTTCAGAAAGTTGAATCAAATGAAGAAATGTAGAATAGGTATTAATCTCTGAGTTCAGGAAAGTGCTACAAGCTTAAGACAGAGCTTAAAGATTGCAAATCCTCAAACTGAGGTATATCTAAGTGTCACTTCCCAGAGTTTGTATAGCAATCTCAGTTGTCAATATTACAGGTTTATTTGTGATATTGGGGAACAACCTCATCAAGCAAGGGCGGTGTGCTTTTACTGTCACTCATTGCAGCCTTGCATGAGGGTAAGGATGCTGGCAGACCTCTCTGTGGTTAGTGCAATGGTGCTATTTGTTATGTAAAATTATTCTGTGTTGTCAAAATATAAGGCAGCAAATGTGACAAAGTTTCCCTACAGCTATGCAATATGTTTTCACCCCACAGGACAAATATAAGGACAGGTGGAAGGATCCAAATGTTAAAATAACTGAGAGCAGGGAGCCAGCCCAGCTCTGGTACCTATAACCATGGCTGTGGGTCTCCAAACAAATTACTGTGGGGTGAGTTCATTGTAAGCTCATAGCATTGGTTACTGCCTCAGTACATGCTTTTGACCTATGGTTAATGTGGAGTAGCAAGAGGTATCTCTTAGGCACCAGAAGGGTGTATCTGGGCAATTCTCAAGAGTACCTGCTGGCCCGTGAACACACATGCTCCTCTATCTTGGGCATGGCAGATAGCATAATGAACCTAGCAGCCTAATATGTTGCATGAATTAAATGAGCAGATAGGTTTCAAATTATGTTTGAGCTGATAAAGGCTTAGCTCTGTCATGGCTACATCATTTTATTTTTTTCGAATCAGGAATCAATGTTAAACTTCAAATGTAAAGTAGATAATAAGGTTGGTTAGTACGTACTTGGCTGTCAAAAACTGGTTAAGCTGGCTTTGGTCTAGCTCTTATTTTGTGCCCAGAAGTAACTTTGTAGACATAAATTAAAGCATGCAAATACCTACTTGATCTGAGGCTGCAGTAGGCAGTTAGGTATCTTCTCAGGAAAAACTTTACCTCTATTTCCTTGAGGAGAAGAAGAAAAGAAGAGAGGGGTGTAGAAATTAAGCAGTTAATATTTCATATTCTACTATGATGTTGTGCGAGTGCAAGCAGTTTTACAATCAATCCCTGCACTCAGAAAGTTGATTCACATTGGAGCTGGACCTGTGCAAGTGGCACAATTAGATGATCTTGTGTTTCATCCCTGGACGTGTAGATAATGTTGCCTCGTGACTTTGAGGGGTTTCTGTCCTTTCTGACACTTCACCTAGGGAAGAACAAAGATATCACTGGTAGTGTGATCTAGTTACCTAGAGCAAATGAAAAGGTCTTAAATGCAATCATTGTAAGTTTTTGACAAATGTCATTATTTAAATATAAAGGCATGAAGGAATGAATGTTCAAAGGATTGCCTGGAGGATTGGGTGTATTTCTTTCTTTGTAGTGAGAGCAGTATTACATTTTAGTCTCTGTCCTGTATTTGAAAGAGCTCCGTAGAAGAGATCTGAGGGCCTGTGAGTTTAGAAAACTTTGCTTTAGGAGGTCCAGATTGAACCTTAAAAGCTGTGTATAGCCCTCAAAGCCTGGCCTGCATATTCACTTTCCTTGTCATTTCAAGGTGAGGAGAACGTTGTTTGCTCGCAGACTTTTCATGGATGTTGAAGGGAAATCATGAGAACAATCGGCTCTCGTGATGGCTTGAAATTCTTTTTGTAACAATTCATGTAAGTAGGTGTGCGTATGCAAGCTAGACAGAGCTTTAGGGCTGCTGTTAAATTGCCAGTGTATATGCCAGTTGCATTAAAATCAGCCAGCTCTGGCTGATGTGCAGCACTTTCAGTTGTAGGAGTAACACTTAGAAATTCCCCTTACCCTTTCTGGAAGTAAGCACTGGATGCCACCATAAGTTTGGATTTGGGGCGGGGGCAATTGTGGAGGCCATAGAAAACCTATTCTCTATTTCTTATGAACTGTTTTCACCTCAAGATTGCTCTTAAATTATCATGCAAACAACTAAGCAATGCCTTTTAGCCCGCTGTGTTAGCCATTCCCTTTGAAGCAGGTATGCCATGCGAGTCTGTCAGCACTTCCAGACATCAGCAAGCTCTCTTGGTGTGCCTTTGATTAGGAGTTGATGCTTGCTACTGCCTCTTCAGTTTAAAGCAGACCTACTATAATGCAGGTCCTCTTTATTTGCTAAGAGAGAGAGAAATGCAAAATAAGCTGAGACCTGTTTACCTGCATTTGGGGGAACCACAAAAAAGCAGGATATTTTTCCACCCCAACATACCAAATGCAAAGAGCTACCTGCAAGTCCTTAAAGGGATCAAGGGCTTCCCAGGTGAGTGCTGTCAGGTATTAAGGAATCTCTGGTGAGTGGCCGTGGCTGATGAGATAAAAGTTTCAACTTTATTTGATTACTGTTAGCTCTGAGTGACTGACCTTAGACACCCTGTGTAATGTGGTTACCCAGCTCTGAGTCTGGCTGAGCTGGCTATGTACCTATTCCGCTTGCTGGTGCCCAGTGCAATGAGCTGTGTTGATTCTGCTGCATTTTTGGTTAGTAGTGGAAGCAGCGACAAGTTCAGCTAGAAACATGATCTGTTCATGGTGACAACTGGGGGTGCTGGGGCATCGCATCTAAGGAGCTGGTAGCAGCTTTTTGTCAGGCACTGAGGCAGGCACTGTTGTTACTGGGACAGTTGAGCTGCTGTAAATCACAGTGCCAGGTTACAGAGGTCAGTGGGAGCTGGGGCATGAGGAAATCTTGGCCGTATCTCCTTTCCACCAGTAGAGCCACAAGGTGTTGGTGGCATGATGTGAACAAGCCCTATCTGTAGGTAGATGTCCACTGTGCACATACAACATGCAGAAACTGCTGTTGGAATGAGGTGGTGAAAAACATTTATTGCTTACACAAAATGAATGCTTTTAAGCAGCAGTCAGGGTCATCATTCCCTATTTACCATGATGATCTTTATAGTGGAAGTGTAAATTTTGCAGGATTTTAAGAAAAGGGAAGAATCTTGTGCATCCCCCTACTTCATCCTCCTCCCCAGCTCACATTTATGCATTCAAGCTATTTTTAAGGTAGCGTGTGTGTGGAGTTACACAGGCTGGTAATAAGCAGTTAAGACCTAAGCTGGGGATAGGAAATGGATCTAATGCAGCAAAGTGTGGGGGAAGTGGAGAGACAGTGTTCCCAGGGAGGAGGAAGGGAGCACATTCATGATGGTTGGGAGCAGTACTGCTGCTGGGTGGGACAGGAGGGTGACAGAGAGCATGAAAAGGGATGAGGAGGCAGCGACCTCTTCCCAGGGGTGTTAGGAGGGAAGGGAAGATTAGCATGGAGGCAGGACTGAGAGATGTAGTGATTAGGAGGAGGAAGGAATCCTGTGCAACCTGGAGGGAGCAAAGACTCAAAACTGGGGATTCAAAGAAGTGGTGGGATAAGGTCCCCTGCCCAAAGGAAGGTATGCAGATATTTCCTGATCAAACATGGAAACCCTAATGAAGAGTTGCACCATGCTCTAAACCAACAGGCAGAATCTTAACAGAATGTAGAACCTTGTAAATAAATACCCTGGGCTGACCATGTGTCGTTTAGTGTCAGCACTGACCTGAGAGGCTGTTGCAGCTCACTGTTTTCAGCGACCAGTGTTGTAGCCCACTTTTGAAAACAGTGTCTGAGCTAATTCACGCCAAGCCTTTGCCTTCTCCTAATGTTTTCAGGGTCACTTTTGCTTCCAGCAGCAATCAGTGCATGGCAGTGTCATTTTGAGTTGCACAGAAATCATCCAGCTTGATTTGTTTCCAGCAGCTAGGAGTCAGTGACATAGAATCATAGGATGTATTGGGTTGGAAGAGACCTCTAAAGGTCATCCAGTCCAACCCCCCTACAATAAGCAGGAACATCTCTAACTAGGTCAGGTTGCTTAGAGCCCTGTCAAGCCTGACGTTGAATGTCTACAGGGATGGGGCCTCCACTTGCACTAGGACATCCCCAGTGCAAGTGGTGCATTGGATGGGTACACCCACTAGCTCCCAGTAAAAGGCTGGGAGAAGGTTGCTTCGGTGTGGAATCAGAATGGTTTGGGTTGGAAGGGATCTCAGAGATCATTTAGTTCCAACAAGAAGTGTGGTAGATGTTTCTGCTGGGGAATGAGATGGGTGAAGCTGGTGTGTACAGCCAGTACACTTGGGTTTTGTTCCAATGAAACTTATAATGCTACAGAGGGGAATCATTTAGCTGCTCCTTCAAGGTGTGGATGGTGGAATTTTAAGCAAGTATGGAATAAAAAAGGTTTTTTTAATTTGCTTTCAAATGCATAAGGTCTTTTTCACTCATCTGCTGAAAACTTCTGTGTTACAAAGAGGGTAAAAGAGGTGTTGAAATCCTTGGGAGTAAACAAATAAAAAACTGTCTAGGCGTATGTAGTCCTGTGTGTAAATCAGAGGTTGTTTATTGCGAGGTTAGATCCTCAAAGCAGCTGTTCACAATAGCTTGTTGTACCAGTTCTACAAGATTTTCTGAAAGAAAATCAAGATACTAAGCTTGCTGTTTGCTTGCCAACGTTTGTTTCGCACAAGAGCCCTGCGTCTTTGCACCCTGTGCTGGGAGTCCTTTTGCTTTGAGAAGCAGCTCTCTTCATCAGGAATAAATACAGCTCAAGTCCAAAATAAAGGGGAGGGGGGGGGGAATTAGATATTTCTTTCCATTTTTGTTTTTGTTTCAGAAGGTGGGAATTAGGAGGAAGGGAGAAATGCTAGAAACCGAGAGATGTTAAGAGTGGGCTTTAGAGTACATGTTTAGCTATAATCGTTCTTACACACCCATGTGTGTCTCTCCTTTTATTACCAACCCTCCATGAAATGTGGAGATTAGCACTAGTCATGCGGAAGTGTTTAAAAATTCAAGCAGTGACAATAGGAAGTGTCAGACAGTAATGGAATAAGTATGGCAAAATTACAAAGGCAGCAGCTATTCATTAATAAATTAGAACCTTGTAGGGTTTTTTAAAAACCAATGGTGTCTAACTTGGAAATGATATTCCTCTGAATGCAACTTTATAATTTCCCTTTCACCCCGTTTGGGGAAAAAAAAAAAATATCCCTTTTTAATCATAGACCAAATCATGTGTTAATACTCCCCACTGCACAATCAGAAGTAAATTTAGTATGAGGAATTAGAGCCACAGCCACCTCCAAGGGACAGGTGGGGAACAGCGAGGTGTAACCCTGGACATGGAGCTATGAAGATGGGGTGAGGAGGAGTGTAAAGCAAGCCCTGCCATGCAGCACCTTTCTTGTGCTTTCTGCTTACTGAAAACACTGGTGTCATACAGGAGATAGCCAAAACATGATGTAAGGAAGGTCTAGCTAAAGCATATGTTATGCTCAGGTCATCTTGGTGGTGTTACCAGCAGGGTGGTGTTTCCTTGACCCCAGCTCAGCACCTCTGTAGGGTGCTCTGCATGGAATTCCCTGGCATGGAGCTGTGACTCAGTGTTTGGCAGGGGACAACCCCACCTCCCCCTCCTTCTCAAGCCACTCAGAACACCACCCAGATCTCTGCGCTCATGTTTTCCATTTAAAAGCTTGAGGGTGGCTGAAGCGAAGGGCCACCCAGTGCTTCCAGCGAGCAGCTGCAGTAGTGGCTCTATTGGCCAGAGCTGAACATGTTCTCACTTATCCACATTACATATGGGTGGCCACGGGTCCCCCGGGGAAGCTGCTTTCTCGCTATCTGGAGGTGGCAACTATTGTCTGCCTTTCCAGCTTCACTGCTCAGAATAGTTTTCTTCTGCTTCCCTGGCTGCGGGGTTGTGTGCATTCGATGTTCTTGAAAAACATCACATGGGAGAAAACCTTTTGAATCTGCTGCTCTGGTATAGAGGGATCAGCTTAATGAGAAATGCTTCTCTTTAAAAAGTTTTTATTAAATAAAATCCCTTGTTCCTTTCTTCATCTCCTGCCCCTTTTGCTCCCTCCTCTTTCCCAGCTGAAGACTGTAGGTGACTTTTGCATGTAATGTGTTTCTCTGATCAGCCCTCCGAAGGCTGAGTCCCCTGATCTTCTGTACAAAAATGCCATTTCTTATTAATTTTTTATGAACTGAGTTTATTAACCTGTCTTTCATTTTGTGTAAACTGTAATTAAAATGCGCAAAGAATTTGACTTGCAGCGTGCCCTTCTGGGTCTGTTGTTGGGTCTGCCTTAACAGCGTGTATCAAGAGCACACAGAAACGGGGATTTTTAAATTTTTGTGTTTTTTTTTTTAAAGGAAGACTCAGACAATTTCACAGGGAGCAATCAGAGCCTTTGCATGAGGAGCCCAGGAATGCCTTTTCCTTTGGGCAAGATTTTTGCAGCCACAGCAGGTACCAGCATAGACCTCTGGCTGGAAATGCAAAGAATGAGCTTAGATCCCAGTCAGCTCTAGCAAAGTCAACACATTCCTGGTCTCCAAATAGCTATTTTATTAGGTGATGTTTTAAATTTCCTTCCCCTCTTTTGGGGGGATATTGGTGAAGAAGGTAGAGGGGAGTGAGTGAAAATTGTTGCTGTTGCTCTCTGTAACCCATGAAGACAAATTTGGTGGGAGCCCAGGCAGGCTCTGGAAATCTGAGATAGCCCAGGGAGAGTCAGGTCATTGGGCGTGCAGTGGTTTTGTGTCTGCATTCTGCACTTTCAATAGTTATTTCAACATTTTGAACATTTATTTACACTTTACATTTAATTATATTGTAAGCTACATTTCTGTTTTAATATGATCAGCTTTTTTTTGGTACTTACTTTCTAGCCATTCTTTGGCAGATGAAAATACTGATGGTACAAGCTCTATGTATTATATGGCTGAACCCTTCTCCAATGCAAATAAGGAGTTGAGAGAAATATTTGAAACACCACAATTTTTAAAGCAAGCTTGATTGTTGATAGCTGTGACTGATACAGGCATATGAGACGATGGCAATTTCCAGTGTTTTAATTTAGCAATTCAGGGATGGTGGAGCTTTTTCCTTTTTTATTTTTGATGACCCATCTGATTATCTCTGCTTCTGCCTCTTTCCACTGCATTGCCCACAGTCTGCTTCTTGCAACCCAGAATTCATATCCTGAATGGTAAAGCTCAGTGTAGTTGCCCTTGTAATCTCCCCATTGCCTTACTTTAATCCCCCTACTGCTAAGGTTTTAAAAGCAAGACTGATGTTTTCTTGATCAGGGAGTGGAGGAGGATCTATATATATATACACATATATGATATACAGGCTCTGATGTGACCTGTCCATACGTGCATACATTGACTCACTCTTGGCAGTCAGAGTTAGAGGAGGGGTGGGGGCTGATTTCTTATCGACATCTTTTGGTCTTTACTCCGCTCTGTGGCTGAGGATACCATGAGGCAATGCAGTTTCATGGGAGAAGATGACTGCCTTTTCCACAGCAGACTGAACATGGTGTTTCACGATGCCCATGTTTCCCCAGATGTGACCCAGCTGAGTCTGGTGAGGGGCTCTGGATCAGCCTCTCATTTTAGTCGAGTTGTGTCTCAAATTGCTTCTGGTGCGTGCCTTAATAAATTAAATAGTATAATCCTTACAAAGATACCTCCTCCTCTTTCCTCAGATATTGGCTTGCTCAGATGATTTCTCATTGAAAAACCCCAGTAAGACTGTTTCTTTTGATGCTATTCTCTCTCTCCCTTAGGAAGCTGGCTTACCCTGCACTATTAAAGGCAGCGTGGCCGGGCAGCTCCTTAGCTGCAGATAAATCGTGGGACCTTTGAGCCGAGCCATTCCAGATGACCTAGGATGAATCGGGCTGCATTCCTAGCCAGGGCACCCCTTCTTCCAAAAACAGATGAAAAGCTGCCTTTTAAGCACACCCGCATGTAACTTGTTTGGGGGCAGATGTTTGTCAGTGCTGCTTTTTGCTTTCCTGAGAGTATAGTGTAAGGTTAGCAAAATATTTAAACTGTAACAGAGTCGCGGGCTGAGTGCACAAGGTTTATTTAAGGGAGAAGAGTGCTATTTATGGAAAGCATGTGGTTTACTTCCCCCCACTCCCAAGTGGGAATGTTTCTTTAGGGTTTGGCATACAGTATGTGAAAGGAAGAGAGGAAGGATTTTGGAAGCTCTCCATACATTCATGGCTGCTTGCTCCCCCCAGGTGTGAAAGTTTCCCCGGTATAGTGTTTTGGGTGCTCGTATTTTACCTGCTAGGTTTTAAGAGATATTTTTAATCTTTTATAATCAAACAATGACATTTTCTTCCCTTTATAGTAGTGGTACGTTGATAATCTGAATTAAGTGCAAATTATGGGTGCCGATTAGGAGCAAAATGAGAAAAAGACATTAGAGCTCTTGCAAATGCTTCATTATACTAAACTGCCAATTTTAAAGCTCATTTCATTGCGTTTAAAGTGAAATGTTTAAAGGAAGTGTGGATAGCTGGAAAGGTTGCCACACTGCTTAAAAAAAGATTATATGATGATATCAGATACTTGGCTGTCATTGTGTCAATTATGGCTCGTCAGGCAACATTAGTCTTTGATGTCTGGCATTTGTGGAAGAGCTGTATGAGAGTGCTAAAAAGCCCTGAAAAGTATGTTTATTAGTTGCAGGGTTGAGTAAGACATTCAGCTCTGGCAAAGGATCTTTACAGTCCAATATTGGCAAGACGGGTAATTTTTTTATGACTTGAGAAAATGAAAATGAAATCAATTCTTTGCCTGACCCTGGGGAAGTCTGCAATGGCCAGCCCAAAAAGGGGACCTGAAGAATGACGACTTGCTGTGCAGCATACAAGATTGCAAGTCTTACACAAAATACTGCATGTCCTACATTTAGAAACCTGTGCTTGTTTCTAAGGGATATGTCCAGCCCCATTGAGAGCAGCTGTGCCTTCTCCTCCCATTTGAGGAGCATGGTTAGGCAGGAAGGTAGTGGAGATGAAGGACGTCCTATGCACTTTGGGTTTTCTGCCCTTCCATGAGCTTAGGAAACTATTACCTATCAGATGCTACACCCATGTTGAAGGTTTGAAACCCTTAGTGTTTTGTTCCAACCATCGGGCACTTTCCTCTAATGAAAATCACTTTCTTTTAAAAATGAAAACATTACAGCAAACGATAACTATTTTTCCTAATTATTTTTTTTTGATCTAAGTTCTTTCAGAGTGCTTAGCCTTGCAAGTTAAGATTTTTTTTCTTTCCTTTTTTTTTAAATTGCTTTACAAAATCACAGGATGTTTCTGTGGTGAACATACATCTGTGCTGGCTTTCGCTGAGCTTTGGAAATAGGTCAGGAATTAAAGCCCCGGCTTTGTGGTTCTGAGGAAAGCCCTTAAGAAACTCTCTCAGACATAAGAGGGTAAAGAGGGGTCACTGGAAATACTGTTTGGCCATATATAGGTGGCGTGGTCTCTCTTGCCTGCATGTATGTGCAGCTATACTCTATACATCCACATATATGTATGAGCTGTTGAAACTGGTGCTCTTCAGTGCTTGCTTAGGACAGAATGCTGCAGGAAAAAGAGGTGGTCATGGGAAAACATTAAGAGAAATACTCTGTTGTTACATGAAGGTGGTAACTCCTCACATGCCTTAAGCTTAGCTGTATGTCCTAAGCTTGGCTCTATTGTTCCTCGTACCTCTGCAAAAATACCCCTGTGCGTTTATGGTGTGGTTGCATTGCCATGGAAACAGGCACCAAACCTCATTCACACATTGTGCCTGGCTGCAGATAGAGGCCAAGCCCTGACATCTGCCCTGTGCTGCCCTCCGGTCTTTTGCAAGCTCTCCTATGGCAGAGGTAGTGAGAAGAGGGATGGATGGTGGCTTGCAGGAGAGGGGAAGAGGAAACAAATTGCACAGGGTGCCTAAATTGCCAATAAAATATGAAAACCCAACCATTTTACCCTGCTCCCAAATTACTGTTTCGCTGTAGTTTGAAAATGTTGCTGTTTTTCATCTCAGAATAACAGTGGAAATGAATAATTGCTGCAATATTAGTAGGAGGTGTTTAGGTCATTTCTTATTCCCTCACCCTGGGTCTCAGTAGGGTGGTATGGACAAGTCCTGGGCGAGCAGGGCATGAAGCACAGGGGCGGGGAGCTTTGACGTAAGGATTAAACCAGGACATGATTTCTGTAGTTTTTCCTGCAACATTTATTAAAAAGAAAAAAAAAAGTTCAAAGCCTTAGGAAAAAAAAAAATCTACCTAAAGAGAAATGAAATAAAGCAAAATCCAAGCTCTGGGGTAAATGGAATTCCCCTGTACTTGTCCTTCCCTTCCTGCTAGGAATCTTGTAACAGAACTACCTAATGTGAGGCTTTTTCTCTGCAGCAGAACAGGAGAGTAAAAGAAAAATGGGATGGGAGGAGGGTTGTGGGTTTTTTTTTCTCCAAAACACATTATTCCTTTCCTTTGGCATAAGCAACTTCTTCCATCTCTCCTTAAGTCCCTTATTTATTAGACCTGCAGGTGGCCTTTAGACAACCTCAGTAAAGTGTGGCCTTTTGCTATCCTGAAACATTAATTTCCCTGTGTAGGCAGCCTGCCTTCACAGTGTGCACAGCAGCTCTTCAGTGCCTGGCTTAGGGAGGGCAGCTATTGCTTCTGGACCCCCCCCTCCCAGGCCTCTCAGTGTGTGCTGAGGATTTAATGCAGCCAGGGTTGTCCCCTGGCCCCCTGAACACCACCTTCAGAGAAAGGAGGCAAATCACATTTACAGCCGCTGTAAAGAGGAGTGGTTTCTTTGTGGTGGACATGGCTGTGTTTAACTAGCACAAGGTTAGTGTGGCTAAAGGACTATGGATCTGAGCAGGGTACCAGCCATGAGTAATGCTCCAAAGCAGTGGAGCTTTCAAGGCACTTCTTCCTCTTTGCACCTCCCAATGTCTCTTTCCTGAGGTTGCTGAAGCAAGCCAAACTAGCTGGTAGGTAAGATGGACTAATATGTCCATATGTCATAAAGTCTTTGCTACACGTTTGTTTCTCTTCCTTCTGCTTTCCAAGCAACCTGTGGGGCCTGCAGACAGCATGCTGTAGTGTCAAAGTATTTTAAGCATTAAGCCATTTCTTTAGGAGTTGGTATTTATCTGAAACTGTGCATTTAATCTCAAGCTGCTGTAAATTTAAGATACCTTTTATTACATAAAAATACTTCCAAACTGGGGACCTGCCTTGCGTAAATGTTCAATAACACACTTAGATTTGGCTCCTGAGAGGGGCTGGCTGTAGTCAAGCAGTTGTTTAACGACTTGCTGAGGGGAGGTTGAGCTCCAGGGGAAGGTGAAGCCTGAGACTGGCTGGGGAGCTGCGCTGTGGCTGCTGCTGCCTCCCTGCTGTGTGTTTCTCTACAGCAACCCTGCTCTGTGCCTCTTCCCACAGGGGACATGTCAAGGACATAGGTCATGGAGGCAGAAATGGAAGAAGTGAAGTTTGTCCTGTTCCTCGGCAAAGCAAACTGGTGTTTTCAGGAGGCTTTCTGCTTGGTCGGTTTGAAGTCACCTCCAAGGTATTCATGG
This sequence comes from Brachypteracias leptosomus, assembly GCA_013401335.1. Taxonomy (NCBI): domain Eukaryota; kingdom Metazoa; phylum Chordata; class Aves; order Coraciiformes; family Brachypteraciidae; genus Brachypteracias; species Brachypteracias leptosomus. The sequence continues at coordinate 239,174 of VYZX01008664.1, forward strand.
TCGTGCTCTCACCTAGGATCCCTGGCGGCTTCCTTTCAAATCCTGTACTTCTGTGAGAAACCAGGTGCATGTAACTCCTTTATCTCAGCACCCTCTGGTGCTGCTCATATGGGTGCAGCACAGACATGCCTCAAGCTGTGGCCTCTTTGCACCTTACTGTACCCCTTTGTGTCGCCTCTGCTTGCCCTCAGATGTGTCAGGAATGGTAATACTAGGGTGATGACAGTACTGCGAGATTCTTGATCGTGTGTGTGTGCCAAAGCCAACCACAATTATCCACCCCCTGCTACATGATCCCAGGCAGCAGGGTGAGGTCATCACCATGAAATCACTGAGCTGCAATACCATGTGGGTCCAGCTCCAGCATATTCCAGCCACGCGTGGCTTATTGTCACGTACGTGTGTCATTGCTAACTGGGTCTTCGTGTAGTGGTGACCTGAAAAGGAATTGCTGTCATTTTCTCTTTGATTAGTCTCCTCTAATTGAAAAGAAGTCTTCCCTTGAGGGAGGTTTTTCTTAATGTCTTTTGTTTGTGTATATTTTTTTCTGAATTATAATCTTATTTCTCTGTATAGGTCCTAGAGAAAAGAAATGGACTCACAAAGATTAAATATTCCCTCTAAACATGAGGCTGACAACATTCAAGATTTAAAAAACCCATAAAATCTGAAAGTCAACCTTGTTTCTGGTCTTTTCTTGCAGCTTTTAAAATGTCACTGCCAAGAGAAATTACTGCAGTGGTGAATGAAGCTATGGAAAAACCAGAGCTGAATCCCTTTTTTTCATGTTGTTGTTGCTGTTATAATACCTAGTCCTCTCTTTTGAAAGTGTAAGTCAGGGAAATATGTGCACTGAAATAAACACCTGGACTCCTTTTAGCATTGAAGTATTTGGAATATATGAAGATTACCTCAATAGACATGCTTTGTTCGTTAAATGAAATGGTGAAATTTGGCATGCTTCTTAAAGAGGCCTTTTGCCAGTCTTTTCCCATATTCTTAGCTCATGCCTTTGCATAATGATGTGATCCGTGGTGGGCAGGAATAATTCAGCCTAACGATGAATAATGGTAGCATTTGTGGTCAACTGGTCATGACATTCTCACTTGAGCATTTCTCTTTGGGAACTGCGTCTTTGAGTCATGAGACTTGCAGTCAAGAGCGAGAGCAACACAGGAACAGACTGGATGAGGGAGAAAGGGGACACTTGTTTTACAGGGTCCACTGTAGGGGGAAAAAAAAAAAGAAACAAAATAAGTCTTGCTTGAAATACTGGTATCTTTACAATCATCTCTTTGTGAAACTTCTTCCACTCCTAAGTACTTCTGTGTTTAAATCGACATATGTCTGCAGCCTTGTGCACAAAACCCACTGGAGTCTCAGTGAGGGAAAAAACAAACTGTAAGAAAGGAGGTGAGGTGAGTAGAGAAGGATTGGGAAAGCTTCAAGGTGGGAAGAATTTATCTGCAGCCTAAATCAAGCAAATGCAAAGAAGAGCAGATGCTTTTAAACATGCAGAAATCAGACACGCTACCCCCCATTTGGATCCTTCTAGGCAGAGGAAGAAGGGGAGCATGTTAAACCTGGGGATCATGTTTAAATGGGGACATGATGTAGGCAGTGTCACGCCAGAATGAGCTACTTCTGTCATGCTTCGTCTGTGTCCTTTATTTCTAAGTCTTAGGTATTGGGTATCTTTGAAGGTTAAATTTACAGAGTTTAATTATTCATTGCTAAATGGAAAGGGATGTGTGAAAAATGCAGGCTTCCCCACAGCATCTTAAAAAGGCAAAGGAGCTCCCGTGAGTACAGACTTGTGGTAGCTGCATATAGGAATAGTTTGGACACTGTTGTTTTGATTAAAGGCAGGTTTGAAGTACTGTGGTCAGGCTGATTAGATGTGTAGGATGCAACCGCTTTGTGTTGAAACAAAAAATATGTTTACAGGAAGATGAATAAATGGGAAAGGAGTATCTGTGGTTCAAGGAAGAAGAATTATTAATGTTCTGATGACTTCTGCAAACTGAAAGTCTGGAAAGCTGGCTGTGGGCTAAGAAAACCACAAGTACTCAGGCTTGGTTTAAATTCAGTCTCTCAAAATTTGTTTGAATGTCAGAGTAGGAATCCAAATATTGTGGTGATAGAAGAGCTGACACTCTTTCCATCCTTCAGATGTCATTTAGAGGACACTGGAGATAGTTGAAGAACCAGAAAGCTACACTGTTCTTCTGTACTGTAAAATACTACTGAAAATCATTAAGAACAACAAGAAACTTGATTTACAGTTTTGAGTAAAGTGACACTAAGAGAACATATGCCACCTTGACACATGTAATTTAAGAGATTCTGGCAAGGCCTCCAAAGTAACTCAATCCTCAGAAAGGACAAAAGAAAAGCACGTCAAATAAAATAGTCTGATGTGTCCTGTTAGTTGTGAATTTCTACAAGTCTTTTTCAAATACAAAAGAAATTATTCTAAACAGCAATGGCCTTATTCAGGATGTCACAATTAAGGTAACACAAAGCATGTCAAAACAGTACAGTTTGTGCTGAAGTCTGATTAATCCACAGCTGAAAGGGTTGAAGCTAAACTTGTGCATTACAGGTATTTTAAAAATTATCAGTAATAGCAACTCCAGAATTTGACCCATGGTTTTCAGAACAGTTTGGGAAAGTATTTTCACACTGTACATGCCCAATTTTTTTATTTTTTTTATTTTTAAACTCTCCTTTGCATTTTATCTAAGTAGTGTAAGAATTTGTAACCAGAGGTTATAGACCAATCACCCATCCAAAGTAAGCAGGAATGTGAGCTGGAGCAGAAGAAACAATAACCAACTTAAACTGCTAAAATATTTTCTTTCATTTGTATGACAACACTATATAAAAGTTTCAGCTGAAAGCAGGGGTCCATGTTGTTTGATATTGCACAAAAGTAGAGTGCAGTGTATGGAGAGAGCACAAAGAGTGCATGCAGTAAAAATCTGACCTGAGAAAGTTGTATGAAGAGTTTCAGACTTAGCAGGACTAATGATGTTAACTTGATTTTGCTACAGTTAAAGTCACATGGGGGTTTGCTTAAATTCCTCTGATTTTGCTTTTTATTTGAGGAGAGGAGGGTGAGAAGCTTGATTTTAAACTGGAGTAGCCTGAAGGACCTGCACTATTCCAAGATATTTTTACTTTCAAGGCACTGTAATACAGTCGTCTATGACAAGAGAAGAATTTCTTTCAATCACATCCTAGAAATAGCAAATGTTCCCTTGACAAACACCATGAAAGTCTTTACTGACACTATGAAGCAGTCTTTTCTCAGACACTTGAGCTTCTCTGAATAACACGCGTAATGTTGCACAGTAATATTTACAGTCCCAAAATGGATAATTGAACACTTAGGATGAATTAGCTGCTGTAGCGGGTTTAACTTTGAAGTAAAATGATTTGCACATACCTGCATTGTGGCCGGGTGAGATCTTTTCAGCTTTTCAAAGTTAGGTTCCTGAAGATACTAAGGTGACTGTTTTGGAAACGTATTTCCTAGTCATAACATTCCTTTTCCACTAAGGATGTGGCTTTGGGCTTTGATCAATTATTTACTTTTACTCGGCCTCAAACACATCTATGCTTTCAAAACCTTTCTTTGTTCAGTTAGGACCCAAACCACATGTCCTTTCTATCGGCTTCTGCAGAAAGTCTGAGGCAAATGATGGCTGCAGCTCCAAAAGATGAAACCACATGAGGGAGACAATCATGATGCCTGAATTTTTTATCTCCTTTTATTATGTGAATGTTCACTGCATTAGAATACCCACACCAGCAACCCCTCTGCAGTTACCAAATGTCTCAGCTTTGTTTTACCAGCTGTAAAAGACATTTTATTGCCTTGTATATTCTTCCACCATAAAACTTATCATTTAAGTAAATCACTTCAGTGTTAGTTTATAGATGACTCTAAAATGGAGAAGTTTTTTTAAGAATTGTTGTGACTAGTGGCCAGGTGGGTACAGAAGCCAGTACATCTGGAGCAAGCAGCAACCTGTAGTGCAGGATTTGTGGGGGGGATTACCCCATGAGTAAAGCAGTGGTCCACGTGTCCTGCTGCAGAGGAGCAGCTGGCTGCTGTGTGCTACCAGAGCTGCTTGCCAGCAGGCACGGCTCATTAGGAGCCTCCTCACAGGATATAGCATCTTTGTAGTCAATTAACAATGCTGCTGTTTAAAGAGGTCCAGATCCTTCCTGATTCAGCAAAGCACTTCAATACATGTTCAGAGTTAACTGCTTGATTAAAGCTTTGTGTAATAAAGATGTGAGGTCTTGTGCTTGAGGTTAAACAGGTAAGTTCCCAAATCAGGGCCTGGCATGTTATGGTTCTTAGAGGTTTCCAGGAATCTTGACTATCCTAAAATACTGACTTTGCTGATTTCCGGTCTGAGTATAACTTACAAGTGAAAACCAAGATGAAACCACATTACTGTGAAGCATGCAGGAAAACCTTCTAAAATCTGTTTCCTGGTCATCACTGATGCTTGTCTAGTCAAATTCTAGCAGACCGTTTACATTTTTTTTAACCTTTAAATAAATAAATAAAATAAAAGAAGTTACACAAGCCTAGTTTTCTGGAAATGGAGTTAAAAAAAAACAAACCAGAAAGAAATACTTGATAAAATGAATTTGTTCTTTGTAGAAAGAAGCAATAAGTGTAATAGAGTTGTTCTACACCTCCTGAGTGTAATATTTCTCACTGTACAAGGTGGTATTTTGTACTCTGCTTTCTATGGGCAAGTAAAGAAGTGAGTGTTAGGAGAACAAAAATCCAAGTTTTTGCCTTAGTATTTTATATAACAATGTGTGCTACTTTTCCACTCTTCTTTTTTTGTGTGTAACATCCACTTATTTATTGTAATACCCTACTGATAACTCACTACATTGTTTATTAGGAAATGTCTTTGCTCCAGCTCAGTGGGTTAACAGCAGAATCAAAGCTATTCTCTCCTTGATTGTGAGTTATTTATAAATGTAATCACTGTGTTTCTTGTGGACTGGGTCTAAACGCCTTATTATGAGCTCTGAACTTAGCATTTTCTGCAGTAATATATTGAACTATCATAACTCACTCCTTCACCCTCTGCAATGTCTGACCTTCTTATTCTCCCACTGATACGGTGCAGAGCTCTGATTGCAATGAGTGTAGACTCAAGCCCCAAATAATCTTTAAATGTGCTTTAAGTGATTAGTTGGTGAAGCATGCTTCATGGAAACATGGACTGTTGCATTCTTACTCTTACTCTGTTCTGTTACAGAACAAGTTGAAATAAGTTTTCTGGTTTGTGTGGCTCTTTGCTTGTATGTTTTCAACCTTTGTTTTCAGTCTGAATTGGGCTGGAGTGGTATTTTGTTCTCAATTTATTATTTGGGCCTAAAACTTCAAACTACATAACCAAAACAAACAGGTTCCCTGTGCAGGGATAACCTAAAAGTAGCTGGGATTCAGTCACAGCCTGCAAGGTGGACACAGCACCTCACGTTGAGGCACTAGGACATCACCCTTCCCAGCAGGGCTGGCTCCAGCTGCCCCGGAGACCTCCGGGCCTGGGCGTTGTGGCCTCTGGCAGCCCAAATGCTCAGTCAGGCATCAGATCCTAGGGGCCTATCTCCAATTGCCACTTTCAGACCCACTGGATCTGTTCAGGGGTAAGACTCTGAGGCTTCACAGGTTGCCATGTTTCAGATGTGTTGGGGAAATTGTGATTTTAGTCGGTGTAGTGCTTGAACCTCCCAAAGGTGCAGGTTCTGGAAACAATGAAATCCAGACAGCTGGGGCAAACTGTGCTATAAGACCAGCCCCCCAAATCCACATCCCTTACAGCCCACCAGAAATCCCCGTGATAATTCAGTGAGAGCCCTGCTTTGCTCCAAATCTGCATGTATTCCAGTTGAAAGATTTTGGGTTCAATGATGCAAGTGTCTTTAGATGAAAGTGTTTGCAGCAAAATGTCCAGCCCCTCGCAGACACGGGGATGAGTCTGAGCAGAGAGGCTGCATCAGAACACAGGCAAACTGGGAAATTTTGGGCCACATGTGAACTTTGCCACTGATCAAAGATAAAGAATCCTGCTCAGGCCCTAAAAGCTGAGTTGAAGCAGAGCTTTTGAAAAGACTGAGCTTGGATCACAGTTTTATGGCTATCTCTAAAATAGTTTATTGCTGTTTTATGACATCAGAGTGTGAATTATGAGGCTGTAAAGACCTGAAGTGTGAAGGTTTTATCATTTGCCTGTGTACAAAGCATATATAGTACCCTTTTGGTTTGGGAGAAATATATATATATTTAAAAGTACAGCTTGGGAAGCCATGTGTATTAGTAAGAAAAGCATCTTACTTTGTTTTTTGGTTGGGGTTTTTTTTTAGTGTGGATATTTTATTTTTATTAGTTGGCAGTGTGTTGTTATTTTCAGCCATTGATGTAGGTCAAACAATTAAAAAAGAGGAGGAGGAATAAGTGTTTTATTTATGTAAAAACTACTAGAGTGTAAGTATTGTGTGTAAATGCTGTTAGGATTAGAGAGGAAATGTCTTTTATTAGATGAACTAATGGAGAAAAATATCTTTTTGGAAGCACAAGCCCTTTCTCAGGCCTGAAATAAACCTTATATAGTTCTGTGTAAATATAATGAATTGGCTTATACTATGTGTGTACATGTACATACATGCCTACATAAATGCAGTTATATAGATGCAACAACAGCTGCAATATTGACTCATTTGTACTAAAATTCCATAGCTGTGTGCTCCATTTTTAGAACAGGAATGGTAACAAATGAAAATGTTTAGTCTCCTGTTACGTTTTTAAAGCTAATGTAGAACTATGTGATTCAAGAAATGTGTTCTATTCTGGAGTCAAGGGGATTCAAGATCAATTCTCTTTGGTAGTGACTTGATTGGGATTCATCGGTAGCTTACCCTGGCCTTTATCTCTTGGGGTTTGTATCCAGTGCTCCTTCAGGTTTTGCTCCATCCCATGTTGAGATTACTCACTGTTTTTTCCTTCTGCTGGTTCATGCTGAGTGACCATGGGCAGAAAGATTGTTTTCATCTGCTCATTTTAGTTAACATTCTTGTTCCAGTAGACTTGCTCAGATGAATTTTTTCACAATGTTTCATAATGAAACAATTATTTTATATCTGTGTGAGCTTCATGTTGTTCTCTTGCCTCAAACCTTGGCAGTTGTCCTTTCCAGTCTTGGGAAAATGATGGTGTGTGCTGACTGGGATGAAACTGAGGTGTTAAGTGTGGTTCTCCTGTTCTCCAAGCCTGGGATGGGACATGAGTGGCTGTAGTTGTGTGAAATACATGTTTTTAGTGATCCTATATTATTTGTTTAAATTTCTTATAGGTAATCCTCAGTGTCCTGATGATGGGGTGCCTTGGAAGGACTGCACAGAACACGCTTCATACTACCCTGCAACTTCAGGCTGTGCTGTAAGTACACTGTATATGTTGTTGCTACCACTTGGCATTTCCAGGTTGTTTAGCTAGGAGTATTTTCACTTAACATCTGGAAAATGTATTGTGATTTTATGCTGTTTAGGTGGATGAAACTCTGCATTTGGCTCAAAGAAATATGAAAGGGTTTTTTATATTGATTTGTTAGTCCTGATAATCAGCAGAAGTTTCCATGATTGTTGGAGAAAGGGGTATTTTTCCTGTAGTGCATTACAAGCATGCTGTAAACAGCACAAAGGCTGTAATTGACGGGCAGCATCTGATAAAATTCCTTCTTTTCCCACTGTGCCTAACAAGAAAGAGAGGAGATGCTTTTGGTTATTTTGAAGATCTGTTCCCCAGGACATATAATGTGTCTAGTGGTATCTCTGAATACATAGAGAGGGATATTGGAACAATGTTATGTATAGAGGTATACATTTTCCAACTGTAAGAAAGATGTGTCTGCAACCTAACTGCACTCACGTTAGCCAAAATAAACACTTTAGGGAAAAATTTAGCTGAATGGTTATTTTTGGTCTGGCAAAGGGGAAACCAACTGAGTGACTGTCATTATTCTGCTGCTGATTACTGGAATTGACCAGCTTAAGGGCAATTTGCTAACTTTGTTTAAAAACAAAACTAGTCTTTCTGGGTCCAGCTGTGATTTAGAAAGGGAGGAGCTCTAAACCACTTCTTTTTTTTTCTTTCTTTTTTTCTTTTTAAAAATAAATATAATTTAGGAAAGAAAAAGTTTCAGAGCCGAAAACATTAGCTGAACCCCACATGCTGCGGGATTTGGGGAATTAACAGGATGATTCAGACATACAATCCTCATATTCATTCCCACTCCTGAGAATTTTTCTTAAGGAATAGAACTTCTTTCCTGCACTTGGTGAGAAACAAAACCAAATCACTCCCTCTTTTCCTCCTCTTTTCCTCCTCTTTTCCTCCTCTTTTCCTCCTCTTTTCCTCCTCTTTTCCTCCTCTTTTCCTCCTCTTTTCCTCCTCTTTTCCTCCTCTTTTCCTCCTCTTTTCCTCCTCTTTTCCTCCTCTTTTCCTCTTCTTTTCCTCCTCTTTCCCTCCTCTTTTTCTC
>VYZX01008664.1:247828-311343 GCA_013401335.1 Brachypteracias leptosomus
TCTTTTCCCCCTTTTTTCCCCCCTTTTTCCCCCCCTTTCCCCCCCTTTTCCCCTCCTTTTTTTTTTTTTTTTTTTTTTTTGGCTGGAAGGTAAAACAACTAATAAACCTGACATGAAGTTCTGGCACATGGGGTAGCCCAGTATAAGCTGAGGATATGAGCAGTGTGACTTCAGCAGGCGTTTGCAGCACTCCTCCCTGTGAGCTCTTGACTGCTGCCTTGTCTGCTCCTTCCCTTTCCTCTCCCCTGCTCCATACAGAGTCATGCACCAGCAGGAGCTAAAGGCTGGTTCAAAGTGCTCTTATTTTGGGAGGGGTGGGAAGTGGGACAGAAGACCCTGAGAGCGCTGCAGTGGGTGTTGATTTTTGAATCTCTGTGAGAAGATAGACCGAGGGCACTGCCGGGGCTCTGCCCCTGAATAATAGAAAGCTGTGATCTTGCAGCCCTGCTGCTCTCTTGATGTGACTCTGCTTTCCTTTTCCTATATGGGTGGGGGGAAAAGGTCAGATAAACTGCAGTGACTCTTTCTGCAGCAGGAATTAAGAGTACTCAGAACATGAAAAATTCCCAAGTAAGCCACAAAGACTCAGTTTATGATGGATTGGTTTCACACTCTTTTGTTACTCCTTATCAAAACCAAACAAAATATATCCTTTCATTTATGCTGGAAATAAAGCAAGTTAGTGAGACTCGATGCTTGTCCACACTACAGCTCAGTTTAAATGCCCACATGCACATGTATTTGCTTGTTTTCTCCCTCTTAGAAGTGCTTCCCTTGGTGCTCCTCCTGCCAATTTGATTTGATTCCTCTAACATCATCTTTAATATTTTAACACTTATAGTCTGATTTTTTTTTTTTTTTTGCTTCCTCTTGGTCATTGCTCCTCAATACCCAGCAACTTTTTCATCGATTCCCTTGCTCTCTCTGTTGCTCCTTGAACTGGAAAAGTCTCTTAGCTTGCCTCTTGTATTATCTGGTCCCCAGTTGAATCAAGTAGGACCAAGCTATCTGGTGATTTCTTGATTTTACACTTGCGTGTGTGTGTGCATATATATCCCCCCCCTTAATTTTTTTGTTCCATTATGGTTTTTATCTGGGCTTCCTTGCCCAATTCAGGCTATGTTGGTTAATCTGTCTGACCTATCTCTTCTCCATCTTGGTTCATAGAGTCTCTACAGGCTCCTTTTAAAATTCACCTGTGTTCATTTGATTGTTTCAAGCTTCTCTGCTGTTCCAATCCTATTTCACAGCTGCTTTTCTTTGTGTGTCTTCAGTTTGGGGATAATCCGAAAACACAGCAAATTTAAAAACATACCTTGCAGGATTTTCCCTTTCACTGGCACAGTTCTAGGTAACTAGATCCACAGCTGCATTATTTACTGCCTTTTAAAGACAAATCCACTCTAATAGGAGGACCAGAATGGTGCCTGCAGTATTGTGCCTTTCACCACATTCCTGATGCCCATTTTGCTGCACCAGCTGCTGCCAACATCCTTGTCTCTTAGGCACTTCTGTAGCCCTGTGTATCTCCTCCCTTTCCTCTCACTGATGATTTGCCGGTGTTTAAATCCATATCCAGTCATGTTTTTATTACCACAGAGATGGAAACTCTGCCCAATGATTCCTTTTTATTCTCCACTTTCCTTTTGTTTTGTCTTAAATATATTCAAGGGGGAAACAGGAGGAGGGATGGAAAAGGAAGGGCTCGGTCTAGACTTCCAATGCAATTTCCTTTTCCCTCCAGAGCACAGCTCATTTCCTTCCAGAGCAACGTGCCTGGGAAGTTGCACATTTCTTCCCAGTGCAGACTTTCCTGAAATTTGTTGAGTCAAAGCACAGCTCCTAGGAGTGGTCCAGAGGACCATAAACACAAGTGTGTGTGTGTTCTTCCCTCTCTCACTGCCGAACAGAAGAATAAACAGAGATTAATGTGGAAAGGAGAGGGCGGTTCAGATAAGCAGCCACAGGGTGGAAATGTTGAAAGAAAAGAGACAGATCCATAGACACACCTGCACTTGGGTGTTTCTGCATCATGGGGCCTCACAGGGCTTGTTTTTGCCATAAACTTCTCAAGGACAGAAAACTGAGCAATGTGGAGGTTGATGATTTGCCTGAGGGTCAATTACAAGGTTTTGCCTTTGGAAAAAGAAAAAAAAAAAAAAAAGAATAGGTGATAGTTTGTGGTTGTAACTTTAACTCTTCATACATTGGATTTAGCCAAAGACAGGAGAGTTTTTATCTTTAAAATTAGTTTACATTTGCCGTTCTTGAATAGTATCCCATTTAATACTGTTGCATCCACTCTTACCACGCTTCTGTGTTTGCTTTAAATCAAATAAATAAAATGCTTTACGTCAAATTAAAACCAGACAAAAAGGGGTCCATAATCATGAGTGAGCAACTTTCCTCCTCTGAGCTCAAGACACTCTCTGCTTAAATTTTTCAGGTGAATTAAACTCAGCTGGGAAAGGAAATGCTTTCAAATAAAAAAAAAATTAGTCAGCTCCATGGAGTTTCTAATTTGGTTGGTGCCTTTATGAGCTTGTTTATTTAAGAGATGAGATTTCTTCTGTGTTGAGTGTGTGGAGACATGAACAGGAAGCTGAGCTGGAATCTGACTGTGTGCTTGATTTAAGCTAATTATTTTATCCATTCGGTTTGGCTTTTGCTTAACAAGACAAAGTTACATGGTGTTTATTGTCCTGCCACCAGTAATTGCAGATTTGTGTCTGAATAACTGATGCTTACTTCCAACTCTGAAAAAGCTCATAATTCATTTCTTGTGTTAATTGTCAGAAAATGCACAATGAAACTTCAGAGGAGTATTTCCAAACTCCTAGGTAGTGCAGTTACGCAGGAAGTTGACTTGGTTGATCTTTTTTTAGTAGAGGAACAGATGAGGAAACTGCCTTCACGTTTCATCTCAAAAACGGAAGTTCAGCAAGCTCTACAGGCAGTTTTAAAAGTTCTTTTCTTCTGCTTCCAGACTCTTTGCCTTGAATTCTCAACTACAGAAAGCCCTTCTGCTATTAGCCACAAGGTAAAACACCACAGTGTTTGCTCCTCTCCAGCTGGGTGACACTTTTCTGTGCAAAGGAAAACACCTGGCTTAGGAAGAGGTTGTGTATGGGTAGGCATGCTGGTGGGGAGTGCTTACTACATCCACTTGATCATCTGAAACCAGGTAGGGCAAAACTATTTAGGGTTGTTGTCTGGCAAAGCAGACTTTGTAAGGACAAGAAAAAGACATTACGATATGTAATGTAATGTAATGACCCTGTTATGGAGCTCACACTGCAAATTACAGATCTTCTTTGTGAGGGTAGGGAATGGTTCTTCTTGCTTGCTTCAGCCAGACTGCAGGTGGCCAGACTGGTACAGGCAGGTACCAATTTTCCATTTGCAGAGGTACCTCTGGAGTGAATAGATGTGTAGCTGATAGCTGAAGGTGCTTGTGTTAGCTACAACCTTCTTATAATCCATCCAACTGTGCTGGGCTGGAGAGTGTTTGACAGCTGTGGCTGGCAGGAAAATCTCTGCTCTGTTAAAAGGAGTTCTGGCAGTGCCAGTTTATTCAAGATGAAACTGAGGTGGAGGAAAAAAAGGTGGCTGTGACATTTCTACTGATATCATCTGCTACTCAGAGATCACTGTGGGCTTTTTTTCTTCCAGAAATGTGTAACTCTATGTACTTGGATTTTTGGGAGGGCTTGTTTGCTGTCTACAGTAGGTGCTAAGGCTGCATTTATTTGAGGGTGAGAAGTGCTGCCTTCTAAGAGGGAGAATGGCTACACAACAAATACAAATGATTGAGAAAATGCTACTTCTGTAGCTGTGATCACAGCATTACTGGAGGTTTTTAATAGTCAAAGCAATGTCAATGCACTCTGGCCAAGAGGAAAAACTGCAATAGTAGGTAGCATTTTTACCCTGCCAGGGAAATTCAGGCCAGTATCTCATGTTTTCAAGTATTTCTTTATCTCATTTTCCCAAACAGGGACTCTAATGGTACTTGGTGGGGCAGGGGAAGACTGACCCTTGACGTGCAAATTGAGTTTGTGAGTGTTTTTGTACATAGAGTTGCTCAATCTTGTGGGAAGCAGGACAGTTCTAGAAAAAAAATAGTTGTGTTCCTGGAAAGCTAGGATTTAAAGCAGTGCTGTGCTAAGTGCTGGCAGATCAAAATACATGGAAGCATAGGTGGAAGTTCAAAAGAAGGAGAAAACAAGGTATCTAGTTTTGTTGTCTACCACCTGGTAGGACTGCAGAGCCTGAGCGGTGTCCCAGGGTATGTCACTGGCATGTTGTATGGCCTTAAGAAAGTAACTGCATCTCAAAATCCCTGAGGTCTTATATTTATGAAATGGGGACAAAAAGCAAGGTGCCTTGAGGTCTAAGGATCAAACAGTGCTATATAAAAATTGAGTTTTATCACTGTTATAATTATATGATTATTACTTTATTCTCACTGTAACTTTTATGTCAGACATAATTACTATTTTTCTGTGAACAGCGTAAGATGCATAAAGGTACAAAAATATTATAATTTCTGTGAAGGTGTTGCTCAGAGGCAACCTGTAAAGATTTAGAGTTCTTTGCTTTGTCCTGGTATGTAACATAGTCCATAGTAGTAAAGTCCATTCTGATAAATATATTCCAGCAGAATTGTTTCGTACTTTCCCAGTAAATGATCAACAAATGAAACACATTTGAAAATGAAACCAGCATTTACTTTCTATTTTTGAAGCTGTCTTGTATTTTGCAGAACAAGATGGAAGAGACTAGATCTTGTATAGCATCCACATCTAAAGAACAGCGTGTCTTGTGCTTAGCTGGCATTGGTAGAAGAAAATAGATAAGAAGAGTCACATTTCTTACTCTTACCAGTGCATTTTGGTTCCTGTTGTTGTAGCTGACTCTTATGCAGAAAGTACCTGAGAATGTGTGGCCATCTCTTTGCTTCAGGAGTGGCAACGTTCAGGTCTTATCTCTAGACCAGTAATGCCTTTCCCATCAAGTGTCTCCTTTGCAGTTTTGCTGGCTCAAATAAAGTGAAGTGCATTTACCCTGAAAAACTTTAACATGCTCTTAGCTCTCTAGATTTGGAAAAATCTCATAGCTGGATTGTTTAGTGAACAACCCTTGATTGCAATCTCTAATCTCAGAACTAGTTGCTGGGCTCACCTGCCTTTCTTTCAGTGCTGTTTCTGAGCTCAGAGGGGCCAGACTCAGGCAGGTAACTGTGATGCTGAGTGGAACTGGAAAAGTGTATCTAATTGTTACCTTTGGCTTGTACCTTTTTTCCCCCCATTCTTTGGTACAAATGTGATTAATAATCACCATCACTAAGCTGGTCGGAAACAGGTGCAATAATGTGTTACACCATGAACAGAAAGTGTTTTTAATGTGGAAGAAGTCCTCAAGTTCCTTAAATGCTTGCCAAAGGAATACTTTCTTCCTGAAACTTCAGGAAGTGGATGAAGACTTACTGGGACGTGTATCCCTTTCCTCTTGCTAAATTTACCTAAGCATTTAATAGGTGAAATAAAAATAAATGTGACCAGAGAACCATAATGTTTCTCAGAAAGTAGCTTTTTTGAGATGTGGCACCATCCATTTTGTGCCACACTGGTAGCCCTGCTAAAGCAGCTCAGAGTAAATCCCTTCACCAGAAATGTATAAAATGGGTCAAGGATGGAATATAAAGGTACATCTCCCTCCCAAATCACTAAATTATTTTCTTCTTTCCTACTCACTGCCCTTTATGTCAGGAACGTTACTGGATATACATCTGGGAAATTAGCAGAATGTTTGTTTTACTTCTCTTCAAAGTGTTTTCATGGTTTTGGGTGAGTGTTTGACTTATGTTCATTGGCCCTTGCACAAGAGACTGGGAAAGCTATTTCCTTTTTCCTTAATTAGAGCATGCGGAATATCAGGTTTCTGAGCAGTGAATTTCCTCTCAGGAGATAGGTGAGTATATGTGGTAGAAATGGTTGTTTTTGTAGACTTGAGAAGTTGGTCCTTCTCTACTTTCCAGATACTTTCTTCAGCCAAACAGCCAAACTTGTACTTTTCATATAGACAGAAGTGCAATCTTTTGTTATTTTGTTCCCCCTTGCCTCCTCACTCCCCAGTTTTTTGGTTTTGGAGTTAAATAAACTATATCTGAGGGGATTTCTAGGAGGATGGTAATAGAAGCAGGGTATCAAACATGGTGGAGGCAATAGACCAGCCTAGTTTGTGTGTCTAGCTTGATTTGAGTCAGCAGAGCCACCACCACAGGTAAAGACAGCCCTCTGCTCTTATGCTGGTATTTTCAGGCATGACTTATTTGTGGTACTGGTGAGAAAGGGAAGAGAAAGAAAAAGGGAGAGACGTTTCCCTCTCTTTGCTTGTGTCCTGGTTTTTAAGGTCATGTATTTTTACAATGGCTGGTTTGTCTGTGTGGGTGGGCAGGTATGAGTCTCGGTCTGTCTTCTCCTTGTGCAATGTCAGGGGGAAGTTCAGGTCGCTGTGCTGTGGGGCCAGCCCACATCCTTCACCCACGCGGCCCCATGAAGCAGTTGTACACATCAATCAGGGAAAGCCCTCAGCTCTGCGTGCCGTTGGAGCAGGTGTGAGCTCCTGGTGACATCAGATGATTGCCACAGGGCAGTCACTGGTGCCTGGTGTGTGTTCTGTGTGCTACAGGCCTACCTCCCAAAACAATGCAAAACATACATCTCCAACCCTCAAACCACCGACACCCATCCTTTCCTCTTGTGGATGCTCTGGGGTACAGCATCTGTGTCCCATCCTTCCAATTGCACTCCAAACCTGGCTTTTGAAAGAATGCATTAAGAAGTTCAGAGAATTTAACTTTTAAATTAAATGGCTTATCCGATTATCTTATCTTTACATGTACACAAGAGAAAGAAGGATTTTTAAAAAGAGTGGTGTTAATCATTATAGACATCCTATGAAAAAAAAGCCAATACTTTTTCATTGGTTAAAATATTGCAGCCTTCCTGATTCAGTGTATTCACAGACATGTAAAAATTACAGGGTAGAGGCCTAGCTGAACAAATTCCCCTTGTATTGCCATGCCAACAGTGTCCATGCTCCTCCATTTCACCAACAGATAATAATAGAGATAGGTGCTTAGACCCAGGAGAGAAGGCAGCTTCAGTTCTGCTATGCACAGTTCTTAGATACAGAAGATCAAGCCTGACTCCTACAAGCTATTTCCAGCTTTGAAACTTTGATTCATTTTGTTTGCAATGAAAAATACTGACATAGCAAGTATATAATTGGATATTGCCATGAGTGTTTATACAGATAATGAGACCATCTTCAGCTACATTACGTAACTTATTGCTGATGGGACTTGCGAAAGGGATCTGAGTCTTTCTGCTTTGAGATGTGAACTCGCTACCAACCAAACAGTTGAGAAGAATCTTTGTGTAGGGAGAAATATCCTCTTCCCACACCTCACCCCTTTGTTTTTCTTTTCTGCCAATCACCTCTCTTGAAAGCAAACTCCTAGACCAGCCCTTCAGTGTTTTGTATTTTGCCTTTCCTATAGAAGTTGGTCCTTGCTCGTTTCACATGCTGGAGCCACATGGGTAGTGGTGCCCCTGCTTTAAGGTGTAGGAGCTACTTCCCAAGCACTTAGATAACACTGCATGGATGCTGACCCTCAGGCTGAAGCACAGGAGAACAATACTGGCCACAGAGGGGTCACAGCAGGCTTGGCTTTACCAGCTCTGGTTTGCTACTTTATCATACAAATGAGCTTGCTCTACTAATCAGGTTTTCACACAGTGAGGGTGAAACAGGCTGGTACAGATGGCAGGAGAAATGAAGGGGGGCAAGGGAGAGAGGGGGAAGAAGAGATGGAAAAAAAGAAGAAAAATATTTGTCAGGCTTGATAGTGTTAATGAAAACATAAAGAAAGAAAGGAGGAAAGCAATGTTTGGAAAGCAAAGAGTGACCTGACAAATGTGACCTCTGTTTTTCCCAAGGGCTTCTAACTTTGAAACCAGAGCTGGCTTTAATGTTCACCAGGTGCCATTGGGGTGTTTTGATTCCCTTTAAAGAAGGGAATTAGCCTTAGAGTTTCAGCATCTGCACTTCAGTGAACTTCAGTGACAGGGTGTATTCTTGTTCAGATCATAACCTTTGAGGTTCAGAGGCCACGAGCAGCTCAATAACTAATTCTGTTACTTCCACGGGAGGCGATGAACACGGACCTGTACTTCATGCAGGTTTTGCCACAGGAGCCTTTCCAGTCCTGTCTCTGCTTGAACAGGATCTGCCTGAGCATCTCTGAGCCAGGAAGCTAGGCAGACACACCACAGAAGCAATGCTGGCAATAAGATTATTCCTCATACTAAAATAATACTTTAAAGTTCATATTTTGTCAGCTGAGATTATGGTTCAATTTCTTGCAAGAAGTGAGATGTTATTTTGCTCAAGATATATGGCTCTTTGTCCCCTGTTGTTATATAAGCAAATTGTTGTTACTTATCATCCTCTTTCTGACTGCTTCCTCTCCGTGGGTAATTGTGCCTCTGATATTACCTAGATATCTCAGCCCTGCTTGTGACCTGAGTGTCACATAGAGGTTTTAGCTCTTCAGGTCATTGTCTTGTCTCGCAGAAGACAGATTTATAGGAATATTGCATATTGTCAGCCAGAGGAAACGACTGATGGATCAGTGGGTTCTTTGCTTCCTCCACCCCTCGCTCCTTTCCTCTGAGAAGCCCAAGAGCCAACCATTCCTGGATGGCTCCCCCTCCTCTTGTGAGGCTCAGGTAATTCAGGCAGCTCATCTAATCCTCTGGCACAGCAGTGGTGTGACAGCAGGGAGGAAGGTAGGGTAGGCAATCTGTCCTCAATAGAAGATTTGGGGGGAGAGAGGTCCTAGGGCTGTACAAGACCTAGCTCAAAATCATTGAATTGGTGGTCACTGGAGTACTGGCATGGGCAAGATGGCCTTGAGAAGCCATGTCCAACGATGACTCTGCAATATCTGGTTCTCTCAGCCTCAATACTGTAGCAACAGAATACAATAGTATCTCCAATAGTTGTACTGTAGGACATTATGGATCCAGAAGTGCCACAGGAAGACTGCTCCTTCTGCTCATCAGTACAGTCACTTCCTGCACCCAATTCTCTGTTCTACAGAGAATTTAAAATCTGTTCCATTAATTTAAAAGTGTGGGACCAGAGCAATTTCAACAAGAGATTTGGGATGCTGTTGTGCACCAAGGATCCAAGACTGCTAGCAGTCGCTGAACGGAACATGATGATGATGTTGTTATAAATAATTGCATTTCATATAATGGCACAAAATGCAGCTTGTCTTTATCTTTGTGTCGAAGTGTTCAGTGTATACTGTAGTAGTGCTTCATTTAAAGTGGAAAATGACAGCATAAAGTTGTATTTGTATCCAGAGGGAGCTTTTTATTAATTAGTAAGTAATGACATGATGGAACTGACACATGCTGCCTTTTCTTTTCCAGCCATACTTCGAGGAGTGCATGCTGGAAAAGTGTGTGCACAAAGAAATGGTTGTCCCTAAAAACTATGTTGCAGTATAATTTAATTTTAATGACAATGACAGTTTAGAAAGGAAATGTTGTCCAAAGATAGACAAGGAGTATATCAATAAGAATGTACTTTTATGAGTTTAAAATATAATATTAGAAGCATATTCTTATAAGCCAGAGTCAAAACATTGATATGAAGATATATAGATAATTTTGTCAGCATTAAAATAGGTTTGGAAATTATCTTTAAAATTTCCAACCCAGGCACAAAATCTAGGTACCTGTTCTTTTTACTTCATGTTAGAATAAAAAGCTTGCATTTGGTGAGTGGTATTTAGCAATGCTACAGACATTGCTGTGGGTTTTGGGACTGATTATAATTGCTAGGGAGATTGAAGTGTCTCGAAAACCAGAAAATCTCAAGAAACCTCTTAAATGAATTGTTGAAGTCCTCTAAGAGGATGTCAGAATAAAGGTATCTTTATGCATTCACACATGGGGAAGGAAACCTGAGTGCATATGTGTGTTCCTTGGCCCTGGTCTAATTTCATGTCATTTTACCATGAACTAAGCCTGTGTTACTGTAAAGTGTACGTTGACTTGGATAGTGCTTTCTGAATCAGTTCAGAGCATTTATCAGTACGAGGACACTTCTGCTGGAGAACATGAACCTTCTTTAGTTGTGTGAAGAGATTTCTAAGGATACTTCAATATTGGGACTGGATAATAGAGCCAGGGAGAGAATGTTTCAAAGTTTATTTGAATGGTTAAGAACAACCAGACCATCTTAAAAATAATACTGACATCATTTTTGTATTTAAGTTGTTTTTCATGTAGTTAAAAATAGTGGTTTAGTATTTCTGATATCTTCTCTAGTTTGTGTACAGCAGCAGATTCTGGAAAGTTCATGATCATCTGCAAAAATAACAGGAGTAGTAATTCAGGATGAAGCTGCCTCGTATTGGCAGCTGAAAGTTTCTCCTGCTTCTTTCCCAAATTTAACCATCAGCTTCACTTCCCCATAGCATAGTTCTGATTATGTTGTGTAATGAACAACATCTGATATATTCTTTACTACTTCTCTGTATTTTAGCACAAAGAAAGGAATTTTGTTGTTATGGTGGAAGGAAAAGAAAAATCTGAAGTGTTTCTACTAAGGCACAGCTTGAAAAAATAGAAGGTAGAGAACAATTTTCATTATTTGTATTAAGAAATTGTCAAATAATATAAACACGGGGAAATTTTTTTGAAACTTCAGCTATGCTTCTAGTTTTCAGTTGTACCAGTTATTAGTGATGAATCTTTATGTTTGTACAAGCAAAGAGAGGAATGCTTACACTGAGATGAGTTAGTCCTGAAGTTAGTGTTCTGGATGTATTTTCCTGGCTTTTTTAACATTAATTTTACTATTGCAAATCACAATAATTGCAAACCAGCCTACAAGGTTGTGAAGGCATAAGTAAGCCAATGAGTTCATGACTTTGAAATATTATACCCATAGTTTTCTGCATATTTTTTTTTCGTGTTGTAAAGTGCATGTGAATTACCAATGAGTGTTACAGTAGGTCAAGTTTGCATCATCAATTTTTTTGTCTTTTAGATGTTTTTAATATTGCATATATTTCATATATATAAAAATATATTTGAAGAGGTCTGTGGTGGTTTGCTATACACATATCTGATATGAAAACTGTTTACAAACAACAGCTCTCTCTTATTGTCCAGCTATACACAAATAAAAAGCAAAATGAGAGAGAGCATTAATCATTATTATTTATTAAATTCAGCCTGTTTACTGGATGTACCTATTTGTTCATGTTAGCAATTCATTGCTAGTGACAACCTGCTCCCTGAGCAGTAATCCCACCTACAGTCTGAAGTGTGAAAAAGAAGATACTGGGCTGGATGTAATTAAAGTTCAAAATATGAAACAGTTGTTCATTTTAGTGACTGCTTCCTTTGAAAATTCCTTTAAGATTAGTGTGACATTAAGACCCATGGAAGTGCAAATGCATTTGATGACCCCAGGTACAGGAGATGACAGGCATGGCACTGCAGTGGTTATGGCAGAGACAGGTGACGTGGGAGATGACAGAGCTCTTGGGGAGATCTCCGTGCTGCGATTGCTGCCTTCCGCCTGTAGCAGCTTAACAAAATAAATCTGAAACTCCTTTGGATTATTCCTTAAAAAAAGAGAAAATTGTGGTGATGAAGTCCAAAGTGATTTTTTTTTTTTTTTTTTTTAACCTTATTTATTGAACTGTGAGTTCCTAAAGGGGGAGGAAAAAAATGTTGGATAGTGAAATGCTGGCATACCCGTGTCTAGAGCATGCTGGTGGGTGTAGATGTTACAGTATTGCAGTGTGCAGTATGAAGAAGGGTTAGAGTAGATGGGTACATCTGCTGACAATCTTTCTTTTTAATTTGGAGCCACCTGAAGGCAGTAAGTAGCTGAAGAATAACCCGATCTCCATATGGCTTCCGTTCTTTCAGAGCAATAGTGTGCAGGGTGTGTATGTGTGTGGGGAGGAAAAAAAGCATCTACTTTTAGCTCTGGCTTCTGTTTGCCTCTTTGTGAGCCTGAGAACATTTCCTGTCTGCTTGGTGATGGGAAATTTAACCAAAACAGACATTGGTGAGTGACATTTCTCATGCCCAGCTTTCTGCGTTGGGTTTTCTGTACCACCTTAGAGATATTGCAACATGCATGAAAGGGATAGGAGGCCAGGTCTTCAGCATGCTTTGCAGCTAACTCACCGTAACATTTTATCTTGTTGGCTTCTCAGCATATATTGAATTGTATCTAAAATATATTTCCCAATTAAAATTCCTTACAGCCCAGTATTGCAAAGAACAGGTGAATGTTGTCCTTTAAAATACATGTGGTTCTGTGAGTGGCTTATTTTGAGATAAGGAGGTTTGCTCCAGTCTAGAATTTATACATAGACTCTTTACTTATAGTTTTCTCATTTTTGCCTCTATATCTCCCCATACTTTCCTTCCTGTCTATGTTCTCTTGTTTCCTCTTTAATTTATAGATATGAGGGAGCAACCATTTACACTGAAAAGGGCATCACTTTTGGGGTTAATCTATGGCCATTTTAAAAAAGGTCGTCAGTTCACAAGGGTGTTGCCAAACATGGGATTTTGTGGAGTGTGGCTTTAGGAAAAACAAAAAATCAGCAGCCCTCAGCACCTTGCAATCTTGAGATGGATAATACTAGGAAAAAGTACCCATTTTGCTTGTTTTTCTAAGAAGGTGTTGTGCCTGATTATAGCTTTTGCCCTGTCTGTGTCAAAATAGGTTTTGTGATGCAAATTCACCTGCCCTGGCAATGGCAAGGTGAGAAAAGGAGGATGAGTGAGTGCAGAAAAGAACAGCA
Source organism: Brachypteracias leptosomus (assembly GCA_013401335.1). Classification (NCBI taxonomy): domain Eukaryota; kingdom Metazoa; phylum Chordata; class Aves; order Coraciiformes; family Brachypteraciidae; genus Brachypteracias; species Brachypteracias leptosomus. The sequence continues at coordinate 260,748 of VYZX01008664.1, forward strand.
GAGAGAGAATTTGTACTTTGGCTGTGTTTAGTATTGGTGCTACGCTAAATCATTGTAAACATGGGTTAGGCTTGTAGATTGGGAAGAAATACTAGTATTGATGTCTTTACTGTAACTGTTGTTTTACAGAATAGTTCAATTGTTTTAAAGAGAGAATGTGAAGATATGCAACTCTTCCGGAAGACTTTGGGAAGGAGACAGTTAAATCACCTACTTTTTTTTTTGGCTTGTGCAAACAGATATCCATTTATTTATTGGAGAGAATTCAAAGTTATGGATTCAAAGGCACACAGGTATAGAATAGTTAGAGTTGGATTTCTGTAAGAAATTGTACTGGGTTTTTTTCTGCTTGGCAAAATGTGAAATCCTGAAACATGCTTCACTTCCCATTTTTTCCTCGTTTTCCTTGCTTCTAGAAGATAAAATCTAGGCTACACTTTGTTGATGTCAAGGGCTGTCTACTAGACGTATAACAGATGCTCTTTGTTAACCCCTTTCCCTTCCCAAAGGGCATGAGAAAGGGTATAAGTGAGAGAGACTTATGGATTAGAAAACTAGAACAGCTTTATTGAAAATAATTGATAATAAAATGGAATATATATATAAAAAAATATACAAAGTCAGTATTGAACCCAACACCTCTGATGGGTGATTACATCGCCATCACCACCGATACTGTGGAACAGGCACTGGGGAAGCCCCAGATTGGACTCAGTGGCAGATGGGAACTGGATTCAGGACTGGATTCAGGAACACATGGATCAGGATCAAAGGCAGAATGGACAGAATCCTCCTTGGATGCCAGCCACTGAAGAAGAGGGCTTGACCCTCATGATCCCTCAGCTTTATGCTGAATATGATGTACATGGGATAGAATCCCTCGTTGGCTAGTTTAGGGTCACCTGTCCTGCCCACTCCTTCCTGCAAGTGCAGCCTCTTACTTTTATTTTTTGCACCACCAACATGGTACCCAAGATTTAGCAGTGACCTTGGGCTGCACACCAATCCTTGGTAGTAACCCTAAACATTGAGTGTTATCACTGCTAGAAGCAGACACTCTCTGTGAAAATATGCTGTGAGCTTCAGAAAGTGCAGTTAGATAGAAGAGACTCTGCTGAAAAATAAAATCACAGAATTAGTTCTGTTCTAACTCAAACCAGGACAGTGAACTTTCTGTAATTCCTGTCTCCAGCTTATGTCTTCTGGTTCAGCAGCACATGGGAGACATAGTCACACAGTAAATCTCCAACTTCTCATCGGGGTGTCATCAGGGGAAATGTGCACTGCAGGTGAACATGTTCCAGAAATCCCAATCCTGGTGTGAGAGGAGCTGGGAACTCCATCTCCTAGGTGCTGCTTTAGGCCCTTAAAAACTAATCTTCCTTTTCCCCGGTGGTGTTTTAGTCCCTGCAAATCCATTACCTGTCTATGCACAGGCATGAACAACAACTCAGCAGTTTCTACACTGTTGTGAATTCTAAGGTGTTTAAGTTGTGTGTATGTGTATATGCTTATCTATCCATAATTATTTTGAAGTGAGAAGGACACAGGCTTGGTGTTGTGCATTTGGCACCTTTGTATTTCTTTACATGTGGTTTATAGGGTCAGTTTTGCTATTAATACTTTGTCTTTTGAGAATGTTGGGTAAGGAATGCATTGGATATGGCAAATTCTTGCTTTTCAACATATTTGCAGTTGGATGTTCCTCATAGGGCTGTATGATGGAGCTAAGACATAGTTTGTTGTACCTTTTAGGGGAAGTTGTGAAATTCTAGTCAGAAATGATGATACTATGATGTTACTTCATGTTTGAGAGCGATCTGGTACCTATGTTAAATCAGAGACCCACTTTGACAGTGGACAGAAAGGCTGTGTGTGTACTAAGAAGTTAAATGTGCCTGGGAGTATCCTCTGGCATTGGGAATGTGGGCAGCCCATGACCATATCATACAACTCCTACTCTCCAGGAGAAGGTGGCCACATCCAAACTGTCTTACGGGCTTATCTCTGGGCTGTGTTTTTTCCCTGTGGTGCTGGGGAGAGTGCTGGCAAGCCTGTGCCAAAGCTTTGCCGAGGAGTTTTCTCATGACTGAACTGCAGAGGCAATTAAAGTTGGGATTGCTTCTTGGTACTGCTTAATTTACTGATGTAGAAGTGGCCAAGGAGGAACGTTTGGCTGTTTGTCTCTGGTCATCCTGTTCATTGAGGATCTGCACCCCAACCAATGCACCTCATATGTTTGAGAACTCATTTTGTCTTACCACTGCTGAAGCTTTTGTTATGGTTTTGCATTAAAATGAAACCTTTTGCATATCTTGGAAGAAAAAATAAAATGGAAGAAGCAGCCTTAAGCAAGTGTAACTCTGGCCACTGTACATGAGGCTCTGTGGTGATGGCACTGAAAGTTCTTGCTGTTTCCCTGGGGTATTTTTTGCCCTTCCTTTAACATTTCAGGGGTTGATAGTGATTTCTTTTCACCGTGCTATATAGTGCATTTCTGCTGTGCTTGGAGTGCACAGACACACACGTACACGCGTTGCCCATTTGTAGAGAAGATCTGCAGTATCTGTGTGTGTTTTTTGGTGGTTGGTATTAAGTGATAGTGACAGGTCATGTGAACGTGGAGGCTGGGACCCAGCAGGAGGTGGTGCATATGCATCTTCAGCATTAACACAATCGACATCCGCTCAGCAGAAGGGTGGCCGGGCCTTTCCTTAGGAAACATATGCCAAAACTATTATCAGAGACTACGTCATGGCCCGCGGCAAACTGGACAGGATGTTAATGAGGGGGGAATTGTGGAAGGAATCTGAGCGCATCCCATTTTATCGAAACAGAATGCTGAATAAACAGATTATTTCCATTACCCTGCCCTCTCAGCAATCTTGGGATTTTGATCTTTATCAAGCTTATGCTGATAAAAGGTTTACTTTTCATTACTTAGTTGATACAGGTTTGGGGGCGTTCTAAGCGCAATAAATAAATAAATGCAAACATCTGGGAGGCTATAAAAGACACTGTGGACTCAGGACAGCTCGTTATTTCTCCTTGACGAAGAAATCTCTGGTGCATCCCGTGATGCCTGTGACAGTGTGTAATGAGGCACTCCACTATGTCAAGCCCAGAGTCGTCATTCTGTCTTATCTGCTGCAATAATGAGACTTTTTGAACTACTGAACTCAGCAGAAGTTATAGGTGTAAAAAAATGGTTTGTGTTTTGCAGCTATTTACAACAGGTGGAGGACCAGGGAATTTGAATTTGTTATTTTTTTCATTTGATGGCCATTTATCAGGACCTGAACTTAAGTTCTAAGTTCAGTTGTAATGTAAGTTGTAATGATTTCAACACTGTCTGGCACTAATTTAATTTCATATTTGACAATTTTCTTCTGTAATCCTGGATTGGAGGTTCAATATTTTATTGCTTACTTTGCTTTTAGTTGTGTTTTCTTTTATCTTTTTCTTCCTGTCCCTCTCCCTGAAGGTTTGCCTGAGTAGCAAGAGAGAGATAGCTAGAATAAATACCTTTGGGGATAACAGCTGTCCATTTAAAGTGATTTTTTGGGTGTGTTTTATAAAGCAAAATACCAAAGCAACATCAAACCCCATATTTTTTTCCAAAACACCAGCTGTTAAGAGGTTGCATTTTTACGGATTGAACAGAAGTTCAACATTAACCTTAGTTTGATGTTGAAATGTTGGGCTGGTTCCTCTATTTATTCATAAAATTACTTAAATATGGCCAATGTCATAGCAAGTTCATCTTATCATCAATTTTCAGCTGCCTTGTCCTCACTGGATAACAAAAGTATTTTTTCCTACATCTCAGCTAACACGTAGTAACTAACATGAGGTAAGCTGGAGTTGTAATGTGAGTTATCAGGATGACGTGGCTCTTGGCTTCGTGGTGGAGTATTCACAAACTCCCTTGTCCTTGTTACAGCTTTACCAAATGTCAACTAATATGTGCTAAGAATAGGTCTTGTTGCCTGCTGTCCCAACGGGAATGACCTCAGCCCTGACCTGGAGTCCTGGGGTGCAGAGATGGCTCATGTGCCAGAGCTGTTCCAGCCTCAGACCTTCAGCCTCCTGAGGTGCAAGTCTGTGCCCCAGTCTACTAGAAATTAGATGTTTGGTGTTGCAAGACCCATCGAACAGCCCTTGACTGACAGTCAATGTCACTCATTACCAACCTGAGCTTGATTTGTGGAACCAGCTATTGGTAAAGGGCCATCTGAAGGGCCATTGTTCTGAAACTTTCCTTTGCAGGGAAAATGTCTCTAAATAGCATATTCCTAAGAAAGGGGGAAGTTGGATCTGATCTGTTTATGTACCGTACCATCATTCCAGGTGACCTAGTTTAGGATTGTGATGAGATCTGAAGAGCAGAGTATTGAAAATGTTGTTTGTGAGAGCCTGTGTGCCAGAGTAAGATGAGGTAAAATCATCTTAATGAGATGCTAGATCATCTGCGGAATGCATCTCTCAGTAAATACAGTGGATTTATTTTCCTTAAGAGGAACACAATGAGCCTCTCACAGGAATGTACTTTCATAAGGCTGAAAGAAAATAAGTGGAGGTTTTGGTTATTTTAAAGCTTGAGCAGAAGTTATGTTCTGCAGTACCCCACATTGCAGCCGTTGTGATTAACCAGTTATTACCAGCCTGCTCTAGATTCACACATAGCAATGGGACATTGAGCAACAAACTTCTGCCATACTCTGGAAATAGAGTAACTGTGCTCGTTTTGTTTGACAAAATAAGCATGGAGATGTTGTTTTGTTACTGTAAACCAAGATCCAGAACCTGATACTCCAAAATAGTACTGTAGCTTCCAGCTAAAAATGAAGGCCTGTCAGGTGATATCACATCCACTCCCTTTTCAGCTTTATTTGACCCAAGAGGAAATTCATTGAAATGCTTGCTAACCTTTACTGAACAAGAGGAGTGACTTCATAAACATGATTTTCCCCGGGGGACTTTTACTGCCTGGCCTAGGTTTAGGCAAGGTTTCCCCCTTGACATTTTTCTACCCGTGTTCTGAGTCTTCCAAGGAACACAGTGGTAGCTCTCAAGGAGACAAGTTGCATTGTTGTTCCCCTGGAAGAAACATAATATTTGTTTACCAGAGCCTTAGCAAAAAACATGACGCTATGTATAAGCCAATAAGAAAAGCAGATTTTTACTGTTCTGAATTTGCAAGGGGAATCTTGTAAACCTTAAGAGTCTTCATTATCTCATTCTTTATAGGGAAAAGGTAAAGTTATGGACAATGTCTAGGAAACAGAATGTATTTTGCTTTTCCTTTATTCTTCCTGCTAGAAAACTTGTACTGACTGCAGATCATGTTATAAAATGAATGAATAAAAGATGAATGAATAAATGTTATTTACAGAAGGGAATACTATATGTTTTCCCATCCCAATTCTGGTTGATGACATCCTCTAGTTAATTGGTTAACTTCAATGAGTAAAACTTATAATAACCTGTTACTGTTAGTCAAAATATTTTTTAAAAAAATAAATACAAAATCCAGGTTTTCTCACTTTTCTGTCCTTGCTTAGAGTGAAATCCACATTGCTCAAACTGAATACATGCAAGACCCTATTGATTTTTCTCCTCTTGCTCTACATCCATCAGCCAGAATAAATTCCATACTGAAATAATAAATATGACTCCCCACCCAGAGAATGGCATTGCATTCCTTTTCACTTCCAAACATGAAGAATTATTTATGCTTGTTTGCTGTGTCGGCACTGAAGAACTTGTTAGCATTTCTTTGCAACTCAGGTACCCCCAAAAAGGCTCTTTTCTTGATAGAAGTCCCCCAGTTTTTAATCGTCCCAATAATGCTTGGATCACTGTAAATTAACATCTCACTCCAACAGTATATAGTAGAAATACAACTGATAGCTTATCTAATAGATTCTCAGGCTGTAAGTAAACAACATAGCTGCCTCAATAAGAGGTGAAAATTCAGCTACAATTTTAAATATATATTGGTCTGGCTGCTGGTAACATTTTTCTTGATTTTAAAGCCTGTGTTTTGTGGCACATACACATGCAAATGTATGTGCATACATGTGTAATAGAAAAGAATTCTTTTTGATTGATTGGATGACTAATTCTCTACAGAAAATAATGGTAATGAAGATAAAGCCAGTATATGTCAAATCATTTTAGCTTATTTTTGTATTATACCCAGATTTAACTCTGTTCTATGTTCTTGTGTACACCACACTGTTTTGCTTATTACTGCTTAAGTAGTATCTTAAGTCCTGCAAGCAGAACCCATCCTTGTGCCATTATTGGACAGGAAATTTATAGAGCACAGGTTGTTGTTATCCAAATAAGCACATTGTTGTGATTTTAATACAGGAAAGTGAAATATGGTTAATATGTAATGTTTTGGTATTTTCAAATGATTCCTTTGGCTTTCAGAGCGTAGTTCACTGTTCTGGGCCAAAGAAATGACTTCATTCTTAATACTTCATTCTTGATTTTTAAAAGTGTTATCAAACTGTGGGAAGGGTTTTGTTGGAGTTTTTTCAGCTTAGTATACTTTAACTGCAAATATGGGAATGAGGGTGGGCTTTTTTTCTATTATTCTTGCTGGATAGGGTTACTCTAGATATAATGGGAACATTGTAGCTTAAGTTAACATGGCATGGGGTGATGATGCCTTATTGCTTTAACTTTGATGAAAATAAAACCAGGAATTCTAGCTGATCATTTGCTTAAATAGTACTTAATTTAGCTTTTTCCTCCCTAGTATTTTTGAAGCTGGACATGGAAAAAACCTTCAGCTATCAAGTTCTGACTAATACATTTTGGAATATTGGTTTACATCACCTAGTGTACACCTTACCTTGATTAAGATTCGTTTCTTACCATGCTACATTTTGATAAGTTCAAGATGCATTAAAGTATACAAGTACAACCATGATAAACTTTTACATATGTCTTAGCTAAGACCCGTTAACAGTTCACTTTTAAACCTTGGTCTAGGTAAAGCCTGTGGCACTGTTCCACATTGACTTGTGCACAGAGAAGGGAAGACCTTTAACTCTGTCCTTGGGTGCTCAGCCTGCCATTGGCACATCAACCTGTCTTGTCCCGTGATTCATAGTTTAATGAATAATTTTGTTCTCCATGTGTCAACCAGAAGAACTCAGTCTGTTCTTTCAGAGCTGTGTTGGTAAGTGGAAAGTCATAAACCTGAGACTTATGTAGGTGAATTACCACTGTAAATGTACTGACTGAGGCTTAAATCAAAAAATGAATTTCCTTGCTTGCAAAACATACTATTACAAATTTTTTTTCTGGGAAATTGTTCTGTGCTTATTGTGTCTTGGTAACTGTATTATTCACAATGCACAGACTGTTTTCATTAATTATACATACCTAGCATGTACATGATATTTATTGTGGAATAAATACTAATATATATACTTATACATACAGATTTTGTATTCTTACCAAAATTGACATGGTAATAATGTATTATTCAGTATTTTGTGGTAATTTTGCATTGGTACAAATACTGCTGCTTCAATCTGGAGTTCATTTCTTGCCAAAGATATTTCTGTCCTCTTCCCTGTTCCTTTCAATGATACTTAAGGGCCTCTATAATTATGTGGGGATACAAAACACATTAGAAGAGAAAACGAAGCAGCAGATGACACTGTTCCTTACCAAGGGCTGATTATGCTTCTGAGAGCTGATCTTGGCAGTAGAATACCTTAAGCCCTGAGGGGAGTTTTGTAACTGTTGATTTATAATATTTGATATACTGAAAAGAAAGAATCCTGCCTAGTATAGTATATATCATGCTGATAGCCTTTTACAAATCAAAACATAATGTATGTTAAGATCTGAGAATTGGGATATTTTGATCAATACAGTGCAAGTGCATTGTTAGTGAATAGCAGTAATAACCAACAAAACAAGAGAAAACACAGCTGAAAAAATTCTTTTTCCCCCAAACCCACAGTTTGAATATACTGTTCATTATTATTGACATGACTTTTATTAACAGCGAAAATTGCATCCTGCTCTGGTCCTAGAAGACCATGTTTTTATTAACCATCTCCCTTTCCAGATTCTTAAGTAGGAAGGAATTCATGGGTGATAGATGACACTAGAAAAGTTCTGATTTCTGGGGCTGAAGAAGAGCTCTTTTACACACAGATAACCTGTTAATCTGGGTGATGAAGAGATTTTGGTCAGTTAAATGGCTTTTGGCTTTTCTGCTATGCTGAGTTAATTAGTTAATATTAGGAGAGCAAAGAAAAAGAGATAAAAATGTGACAAGTAGTAAGTTAAAGACTTACTGTAGTCTGCTGTGTCTGGAGGGTATTACAGAAATTGTGAAGTTGGAGCACTTAGGGGTTTTACATTGAGCAATACTTAAAATCTTATAGGAACAAACCCAAAGGATGTATGAATCAATGGTAAAACATATGGGTACCCCTATGTCTGAGATAGGGTCCTGTCCCAGGAGGAGCTCCAGTAATTTGAGCTGAAACCAAGTGCCAAGTATTTTTTAGTGGCTGGACAGTACTTTGAGAAAATTCAGGATATGTATGTGTGTAAGTGTAAGGGAAAATAATATAGTAAACCTATATAACGTTCTTATGTCTTCAGATAAGTTTTGCATCAAATATTCCATTCCCTCCCATCCTGTTCTCAATAACAAGGCTTGGTTTATTTCTTTATTGTTGTATTGGCAGGATTAAGGAATAAATTTCTACTTGTTTTTTATGCAGGTTTGAAATGGTGTTATTAAAACAAATATTCAAGTAAAGTACTGAGGAAACATTTTGTATATGCTTAAGAAAAGACACAAAATAGAGTTCTTGCCATATTGCTCTGTCGTACAACTGAACGTGTCTTGAGACTAATTTATCATCCGTTATTGAGACTCATCCTAAAAATCTTTGAGCAATACAAATCAGGGAAGTCTGGGAACACTGGAAATAAGACTGGACCAGTGTGTCTTGCTGCAAATAGAAAAAGACAAATCAGCATTCTGATAAAGATAGTTGGAGGTGCATGGAGATTGTTGGAGGAACATTTGCCTTTCCTTAGTTTTCTCTCCAGTCTGTGATGTGTGCTGCAACCCACAGCTGGAGCTGTTTGTAAGCAGGACTCTGTGTCTGACCAAATAGTTTAAGTATGTAAATAGTGTACTAGCTCTGATTGAATTCAGACTACAGTAATGGAGGATAATGCAGCTTCTTACTAAATTTCATTACTGAACTGTGTATTATTGGTTGAAAGGAGCAACATTTACCAGCTGATCTTGTGCTGACTGAGACTCTGAGTACAGGGTTTATGTCGGGTGTTGTGGCTCCTTGATTTGTATGTCTTCCAACTTTGCTATAAATGAAAGTGGACTTGAAACTCCTGGTTTACTTGTTGTAGACCATCTTGGTATTATAATCAGGAAGGGCAAGCCTCTTTTTATGGAATTCAAGCACTGCCTTGAATAAGGATGGTTTTTAATGCATACTTAACACATGCATAAGTGTGTGTTTAGGTGCATATGCTGAATGAAGGCTGTAATTTAAAATTATATATATATATATTTGAGTTCATTACCCAGATAAAACTCGAACAATTTGTGAAGTTGCTTGTAAAAGACAAGATTTATAAAGAGGTTAAAATACACTGTAGTAAATGAAGAGTGGAAAACCAATCTTAACTTTAATCTTAAACTGAATGTGGTACTCCTATGTAGACATCTAGGAATTGTAAGTCAAATATCTAACCAATGTATTTCTTCTCAATTTTCAGTTAAAATTAAAGACCTTGCCTCACTCTCTGTTATTTTTAAACTTCAGATTGATGAGCTGAAACAGGGAGAAAGAGTTGCAGAGTAACTGAAAATCTCACTGTGATATGAAGCAAGTAAAATCTGAATTCTTGACAACCTACATCCCATATCCATAGAGTTCAATGTTTGATCCTTTGGGAGGAATTTGTGTGCCCCAAGGCTTTTTTGTTTTGGGTTTTTTACTCTAACATGATTTTGTCAGTTGGTGAAAGATATTACTGGTAAGGTGCTCCCTTCATCTCAGTCCCAACAGCACAATATCTATAATCTTTTCAAATTCATGTGCAGGTAACTGCAGAGCCTTATTATACCATAAACTTTATCTTATACAGGGGAAGTGTTATGGTTTAGGTTTTTGGAGGGTTTTTTCCTCCCCACCCTAAAGTATGTGTTTTTGTCCATAAGTCAAGACCTAGTGACCTGGAGGGAAAACTTAAGGACTGGAGTTCCAACACGTGTTTCCTTGTGCCTCTGCCCTGATGATCCCTAGCATGGGGTTTGCAGAACTTACTCTCCAGTATTTGCCCTATTTGTTATAGTAATAAGCCCCTGATATCTTCTCTGGCACCTTCAGGTGAATTCCCTCAGTACTCTAGAAGATTACTTTGGATATTAATGGCAGGTGCACATTGCACTCTGTTGGCAGCCCAACAACACGTAGTTTAGAAATTGAGGACATTGTGCTCTGTCTTGCACAGTATTTTCCTTTAGGCTTTTTTCAAGCCACAACCAAAGTGTTTGTTGTTTCTAAAAACAATTTGCAACTGTTCAGATTAACAACAACAACAACAAAAAAGTGAGAGACAAGTGCTTACAGGATTCCTTTCTTGGTGACACAAGTTGTTTGCAGACATTCAGTTTTGCAATGACTTTACTGGACAGCTAGAAGGCCAGAGATTAATTTTTCAAAAGCAAATACATGATGTTGGGTGACAGGTATCAAAATTAAATTTGATGGACTTGAGTAGCTTTAGAACTCCAGGTTCTTTTGACAGTTTTACCTTTAATCTTTCAACAAGGATGAAACCTTGGGTATAGTTTAGTATGGCCGAGACTTGGTTTTAGATGTAGCTATTTAACTTTATCGGACTATCCTGGGGAACTTTACAGTTCTTGGCTTCACAAAGGATGATGATCTGCTGGGGAATGTGCAAAAGCAGACAAAAGTAGCTGTGGTCCTGCTTGGCTGTCCAGTCTCCTTTAAATCTTCAGTCCAGTGGGTAATACATTATCAGACCGAATCGAGTTTCCTGTTTATATAGGGTCTGGCTTTGATGCGAGTACAACAGATTAAGAAGCAGAAGCAGAGTTCCTGTTTTAGTAATTTCTCATTAAGATGTATATAAGTCCAGTGACATTGTGCTGACAATTATTAAAAACATCAGACTGGCGAGCACATACTTTTACATCAGCACCACAGATTTAAAGGCATACCACCTCAGCAGCAGCCCCTCTGCTGCTGCTCTGATCAAAGCTTCAGATTAGAAAGAAATTTTGAATATTGTTTTACATGTGTTTTAAGCTAAGGAAGATTGTTCTGAAAAGGCTGATTTATCTATACAAGAGCATTTAAGTAAATAATCCCTGCATTACATTAAATCCCCCAGTTTTTGTCTGAAGTTCATTTATCAACCAAAGCGATTTGGAAACTGTTGACAGGCTTTTCTGGAAATTTATTAGTTGCATTTTACATTAAGAACTCATGTCTTACTTGCAGTTTCAATGTCTTTAGCAAAGTTTCTTGCCGTTCTCTCTTACTATGCCTTTTCCAGATAAAAAAGTTTGCAGCACAGAGCTCCTTCTCCCTGGGACCAGGACACAGTAACCTGTTGCCCTGACTCTTGCCATTGTGCTAAAGGTGTGTTTGGCAGCCCAAAAATTTTGTTTTAGTGTGGAATTCTGTTGTACCTTGTGTAATGTTCTGTTGAGGTGTTGCCTGGTACAGCAATACACCTCCACCAGAGTGGTCTGCAAACCACATACTAGTCTTGTTCAAAGACAGACAATGAAAATGACTTGTTTTCTGTCAAAATATTTTAAAAATGCATTTTAATTTTTGTTTGTTTGTAAATAAACTTACGATATCCTAAATTAACTAGTAAGTGTTAAGCCTGTTGCTGCAAAAGAAGTGTAGTCATTCAGAGTAAACTTGCAGCGAACTCAACAAGGAGGTGGCCTCTACAAGAAGTCCCAGCTATGTAGGAGTTCATGTAGTCAGGCCAGGGCACTTTTTCCCCTCAGTCTGTGGCTTCTCTTGGAAAAAAGTTTACAATGACTCTGCTCCACATTATCTTTTCCTGAGTTAATTTTCCAAGTCCATTAGTGATACTAAAGTGTGTATTGTCATAGGACTTGTTCACGGTAAGTATCCACCCCAGGAAAACCTGGAACACCACCTCAGTTCTTTTCCCCAACACCACTGTGAGAATCGGATTAATGCAAGGTGCTTAAGATACTCTTTTCAAGCTGCATTTTGTGTTAGCCACTTTGCTAGTCTTACAGTTTAATTGGTATGTGAACCTAACACACCATTTTCTCTTTATGAGTTGTTGATGTGTTACAAACCCCTGTTATTTTATATTTGCCTTCTTTGGAAGTTTCATCAAGAAATGATAAATATGCCTGTGCATATGAATTCCATTATATGCAATATAATTCCAGTAACAGTATCTATGATAACTGTAGCATGATACCAATAACAGAAAGCTTATACTTACAGCTATTTGAATAATCACTTCACTGCATATTTACATTTGAAGTATAGAACTGGCTAGATTTAATTGGTGCTCTGGTGTGTGTTTATTCTGTTACTGACTTTTTGTTCCTTTCTGCTACTTAGGTTGTGTAATTTACATTTACTTAATGATCTGGAATGTTTAGAAAATAGAAAAAGAATCATCTACTATACTATAAAAGTACTCCCATCAGGAAAGGGTTAGTTGTCAAGCATTAAAGCTAAATAAAATCCAGTTGGGCATAATTAAACCAGGATTTGCACTTAATAAGGTGCATACATGCATACTGGAACTGCTGAATTCAGAGGTGGACTGGGTTATTCTTATATTAGTTTTGAAGTTATTAGCTCTTGAAAAAAGAACTTAAAATGATGACAGATTATTAAGCTCAGCTCTGCCATCTTCAGTGAGACATCATGAGACTTCTTCAGGGAAGCTTCCTTCTTCCCTCCCACCCCCAGTAAAATCAGATTATTTAGCTTACTTTAGAAAGAATCCCCAACAGATTTTTTTAAAAATCACATTTACTGTTTGTGCTTGTGGAACAATAGGCCCTGAATAGGGTTTTTTGTAGGTATGTGATGTGAAAGCAGAGCTCACCATACTAAATTTGGTTGAACTCTTGTGTCTGTTGAAATCTTATATTTATATATTTATATATAATTATATATAATTTTATATATATATATATATTCATATAATCTTCCTACCAATGGACCAGTATGTCTAAGGAAGCTCTGTGAACACATCAGATTATTGTGGTGTTCGCATGTTATCAATTGATAGGGCTGAGAAAACAATATATTGGTCAGTAGAATTTCTGAATTTATTCTAGCTAAAATACCAGGATTTTGTTTTTACTCTTCTTTGGATGTCACATTGTTGAACTGACTTGTAGGGAACCTGCAAGGGGACTGAAGAATCAAATGCTTCTCAAGACAAATCCTTAGATCTTCCATGCATTACACAAGTATATTCATGGGGATAAATTCCTTAGAGGGGCTTTAAACTGTATAAGGGAGCCTAATAGGATTTAAAAGCTGTAAAGTTGGTTAGCACAGTTTATAACCTACTTGGATGGGTATGGTCTATATTTTTCAGGCCAAGGTCAGTGGTATAAATGGTGCTGTAAAAGCTGCCCGTGAATAACTACAAAAGATACCTGCTGACTGAGGCAAGACGCTTAAACAAACATTTGTGTTTGTGAAGTAAATTTTTGAAGGTGAGGCTGAAAAGTAGGAGACAACGTTTGCCAGAGCTAGACCATAGGTCTTGAGTTTGGGTTGATTTTTTTGCTTTCTCTTGACATCAGTTTTTTGAGAGGTTTTTTGTTGCTGCCTAGGAACTAGAGTTGGTGGTGAAAAGAGGACATTTATTTTCCTGGATTGTTTGGGCTAATGTTTCTGGGTGCAAGATGGGATTTCTTTTTCTGAAGTGGATTGTACAAAAAATTCTGCTTGCAGCCACCTTCTTCCATAGCCATGAGGCCACTTAACACACCATGAAACCACTTAACACAGTCTGTGACCAACTGCTTTTGAAAGGAATGGAAATGTCACGAGCCAATTATTGCGATGTATAAATGACATACAGAGACAAGACCACACCTGTGCTCCATGAGTGTAATGAGGTGGGGGCTTGCATTTTGAAATCCTGTGGTTGCCTTGCTTAATTACCTGTTGTCTGTCTTCCACAGGAGGGGCCGTGGTGCTTGGCTGGTCCCTGTGGGATACCTGCAGGCAGCTGCTGGCAGCAGGCATTGCCAGCACGTTGCTGCCAGTGTTTAAGAATTGTTGGGCTGCCACTTGGGACTGGATAAACCGAGTCTTCAGTTAGGTATCTGAACACTGCAGCCATTTAACTCTGCTTCTTAGGTCCTCGCTATCCTCTTAACACAAGTGCATGTTGAATTTCAGTCAGCTAAGAAATGTAGCCCTGTGAGGCTGGGCCCGTGCCAAGGCTTGTTTGGCATGCTGTAGGGTCAGGCTGTTATAGGGGTGCTCTCAGCGACAGGGAGCGGCTGAAAAGGCAAGCTTGCATGCCTTGGTTAAATATACTCAGCATGGTATACCTGATTTGATTTATTCCAGTATTTATTTCCACTAGAACAATGTGTTATTTTTCTTTAAATCCAACATGGAAGAGATATGGAGTGTCTAGAGATGTAAGTGCTTGCATCTGGCATGTCTTTGTTGACACTAAATATATTTAAGTGCTCAAGAAAACAGAAAAATCTAAGCTTTGCTTGTATTTATACTTCCTTCTTTTCTGGATGAACAGAATCTGTATAATTAGATGGAGTGACTGAAGTCCTCTGTGGATAGGCCACCACAGAGCTGGCCAGCCTGCCTTTTGCAGTGCAGGATGGTGTTTGCATCCCAACGCAGTCTCCATGGACAGTCTCCACTATCTATGAGAGACTTACCAAAGAGGAGGTGGTGGTTCCCAGGCTGGTGTGCTATCACAGTCCTTGCAAGAGGTGATCAGTACAGCTGCCTTTCCCTTACCTGAGTTGAACTTCTCCTCCTAACTCATGGCCATGTTTACTGGGCTCCCTCTTTTCATGCAGCATTTAAATATCTTGGCAATGTGCATGTAATAAATCTTGAAGGTCGCTACATAGTTTATATATCATTAAATACATACAAATGGAGCAGCTAGGAAGTATAACCATATAGGCATGATGCTACCACCATCACAACCAGTACTTAAACTGGATGTTCCAGGTCTTCTTAGCTGCTGGTGCCTGAATGGATTTAGCAGCACGTAACACAAGTTCTTCTTGCAGGAATCAGATGTTGTGTCTTGAACACAACAACTAAAAAATAAATAAAATAATAATTTTAAAAGACCAACCAAAATTATATATAACCTCTGCTTTTAACAGTGAGGTAGCAAAAGCTTACAATGATGTTTTTCTACCTGGCTGTTGCAGTTACTTAAGAAGAGTTTCAAGAAATTGCAATTTTACTGTTTCAGGCAGGACAAAAAATCCCAAACCAAACAGTCCAAGCAAACTGCTCATAGAAGAAAAAAAAATAATATGGAGTTTTAAGTAGCATTTTTAAAAGAGAAAAACAAATCCTAAGGCTTATCTTTGCCTTGCAAAATATCTCTAGGCAGAGCTAAGGCACTTTTTCTCCACACAGGCATCTTTCCAAGTGGAGAGGGCCAGAGCAGCAGGCAGTGTTTTGCAACTGTCCCATTATTTTGGAGCACATTTAGCCTTCAGCTTTGTGTACATCATGGGCAGCTTCAGTTTCAAGCTTTGAGCTATTGTGTATGTAATTTATTTTAGAAATATATATGACTAATAAGAGATATTTTATTGGCAATAGTTACTGGAGTTACTGTGCAAAGGTATATATGCAGAGATACAGTTTTACTTACTATTAAATATCCAAAGTCTGAGTTACATGGGATAGTTGGGATAAAACACAGGGCTTATTTTTGGTCTTTACTGGCTTTTACTGTAGGCCAGTGAAAGAACTTGGTAGTGTTTGTTTATCATTTCTGGAATATGTCAAAACTTCCTAATGCACATGTTTTCCAGATGCTAAAATGAAGACACCTCGGGTTTGGGGGGTTTATTTTTATCCAGCAGTGATGGCCTTGGAACGAGTGACATTCAATCAATAAGTTACATTTTCTGTTTTTCAAGGTAGTTATGAAAGAATGATACAGAAAAAACCCCTGCAACTGTATGAACTGCAGTTCATAGCAGAAATCATTGTCACAACTCCATATGCCAAGTGCACTGGCCTGGAATAAGCAGAGCTGGAACGAAACATGAATTAAGGAAAAGAAAAAAAAAAGTTGACTCCCTGCCTTTAATCAGTAAGCAATACTGTGACCCCTGTAACTATGAAATAACCCATAAAAGAGCTCATGTTGAAACAATTGTTTGGAAAACTACATGGAATTAAGGTATTTGCGTCTCTCAACAGGCTATTCATTTGTAAGCTGTGTATTTTACTCTTCTTGGAGGCATATATGCTGTCTTCAGCTGAGTGTTACTGTGCTGCATAATATTTGTCCTGTTTGTTGGGAAAGTTCAATTTAGCAAGTTTTAACCATGGGCAAATATCGAATGCATTCTGTGATTAAGCTTTGGGTTTTTCTTAGATACCAGTATTTTAAGTTCTAGACATAAAACTATGTAAAGCTCTCTAATGGCTCTTAAAGGAAACCACAAACTGTTTCTTGAGCTGGTTATACAAGGAGCTGCTCCAGGGGACTTGGTCCTGCAGCCCCTGAAGCCAAGAGCCGAGCTCCCATAGCTGTTTGTGGTGCAGGCAGGGCTGCTCTGCCTGGCGCAGGAGCCGGTGAAGTCAGCCCTCGTGCTCCCTCAGACAGTTCAAAGCGAGCAGAGCTGTCATCGCTGGCAAGCCCAAGGGGTAAAGCGAGGACAGGGCGAGGCTGCCAGAGCAGTTCCCGGCGCTGAACTCTCCCAGGTCACTCTCCGGCCCTGGCTGCGGCAAGGTGCCAGCAGCGGCGGGAACAGCACCCGGCAGCCACCCGGGGCTCTGGCTGGTGGGTCTGGGGTAGTTCTGGGCTTGTGGGCAGCAAGCTGTGGCTTGTGTTTTCAAAGGCTGGTTTCTTTTATGTGTTCATTTCATCAGAACTTTGAAAATTTCAAGCATGTGCATAAGTATTGGGGTGTGCAAGCCTGTGGAGCACTTGCTGGCCCAAGAGTGCTTGTGTGTGCAGAGGCAGGGTCTGAGGTTGAAACACCATTTCTGCAAGATCTCGTACCTCACACATGTGCTCTGTGCACACACAGAGGCTCAAGAGAAGCTCTGCTGAAAATCCACCTTTGCTGCAGACGCACAAAGTGATCAAAAACCCAGCACGTACATTTTAACTTAAATATAACCTTTCTAGCCTATGTATTATTCAGAGGAAGCTCATCTTACAGAGAGTCCTGTTATTCAACTGATTGCATAAAATATTGATACAAACATTTAAGCAAAAGGAGTAGTTGCTCTCCTCTACCATGTCTGTGCTGTTTGATCATGTATGTAAAAATAAGTGTGTGTGCAAATGCATGTGTGGGTATATGTAACCTCATGGCCCATGTTAAATCCCATGGCCCACATTAAATAAAGCATTCAGTATTGGTTCCATTATAGGTAGGCTCATTCAGGATGTGCTTTTTTCTTTGACGGTGCCATGTAGCAGTACCTTGATTAATATTATTACTCCAAGGAATATAATAAAAAAATCCAGCGGAGCAAGAAAATTATTGTTACAATAAAAGCCATTGAAATGAACATGCTTATTAACATGCCTCTCAATTGCACAGAGACTAAAAGACAGGGAGCGTGTTCTTCTCTTCCACGTTGCTCTGCATATTTTGTCATTATGCTGCAGAGCTGTCGCGACTGCTGTCTCCTGGTTATGATTTTCAAATCCCAGTTGATGATTAATACCTTTGGCTCAGACAATTGTAAAAGGCCGGTGCTGTAGCTGAATACATTTTTGCACTGCTCTGGCAGCAGTGATGTGCATCACAATGTTGGAGGGGCTTGGAGGATGGAAGGGAGCTGGGAGAGAGGAAAAAAGAGGTTGTCATGCAAGAAATAATTTTTTCGATATGTTTTCCCCATTTGTCAGGTCAGCACTCAGGTTTGACTAGAAGCACATCATATGAATGACTTGCATGTCTGCAGCACCTTTTACTTAGAAGCATCCTAAAGCCTCCTGGGAGGAGATAAAAAACCCTAGTATTCCTGAATAAAGCCTATTCAGTGTCCTCAGGTAGAGAGGATGGGTAAGCAAGGTGTAGAACTTCATCTAGGTTTTGCTGAAAACTGCACCTTTGCCAGGGAAAAAGTGGCCCTGGGCTGCCTAGTGTAGGGTGACACGAGAGTTTAGAGGGAATGTGGCAGGTACACTTTGTGGCGATGACAAAGCTAAGTCCACAAAGCTACTGATGTACACTCAAGGCACGTAAATGTAATAATGACTAGAAAATTAATGAAAAATATCATGAAGGTATTATGGGATCCCTGATATTCCTCATTTGGTTTTCTAGGACTGCTCTGGCCCTCTCTTCTTTCTCTGCATATTCACCTTTCCTTTTGGTATTTTCCACCACACCATCCACCCATCCCTTCTCAAGTTTCCTTTTCCCTCAGTCCCAGTACCTCCCACCTTGCTATTTGGGCCCCTGTCTCAAATGAAGACAAAAGCACTTGCAAAGTTTTAGTGCTTAGATGATTATCCAAAACAAGTCTGATGCACACAGAAAATGAGTTTGGAGAACCTGTATGTGCACTGGTGCATAGCATGGTGTATACTGGTGAGCATGTGATACCTGGTGCTTGCATTATTTGTTATGTAAATTTTTAATGTAAATTCAGCCTGGAGAAGAGAAGGCTCTGGGGACACCTTATTGCAGCCTTCCAGTATCCGAAGGGGGCCTACAAGAAAGCTGTGGAGGAACTTATTACAAGGGCTTGTAGTGATAGGATGAGGGATAGTGGCTTCAAACTGGAAGAGGGGAGATTTAAGTCAGAAATTAGGAAGAAGCTCTTCACTGTGAGGGTGATGAGACACTGGAACAGGTTGCACAGGGAAATTGTGAATGCTTCATCACTGGTTGTGTTCAAGAACAGGTCACATGGGGCCCTGGGCAACCTGGTCTAGTGGGATGTGTCCCTGCCCATGGCAGGAGGGTTGGAATTAGGTGATCTTTAGGGTCCCTTCCAACCCAAACCACTCTATGATCTATCTGTGGAAAATACAACGTCAGCCTCTTTTGGACTGGGATGCTGAGTGAGCTGGATATTTGTGAACAATACCATTATGAGTCGTACCCTTTGTCACTGAGGATGTTTGCTCAGATTGAAGTATTGTTTTTGTTTTGGCAGGGGCCGAAAGCTGGGAGCAGGAAGCGGCTGCACCCTGATGGCTTCATTTCCCCGCGCACGGCTCCTGTTTACTGCCAGCTGCTCGCTTACAGACACTTCGCCCGGGCTTTGATACGGCCGGGCCCGTCACTGACTCACAGCTTGTAAACTTTCTGTGGCTATCTCCTCGTTGGTGCTGTTCTTCACATGCTATAAGGTCAGCCCGGGGGAAAAGAAAAAAAATATAATAAAAAAAACAGTCATAGGATCTTTCACAATCCTCTGCTCGGATTAGAGTGTGTGTGTTCCCACTGAGTCAGTAAACGACGGTGGCCGGGAACGTCTCGAGCGGTCGGTGGGGAGCTGGTGCAGAAGCTGCTTTTCCAGCAGGATCCAGAGGAGATCCTGGTAGACAGATGGCTGGCTGCCCGGCTTGCAGTGCGTCCTCTCAGGCCTCAGTCTCAATTTCTCCTCCCGAAAAAGCTTTCATTACATTTTGTCGCTTGATACATTAGTTTGTTTTAATGCACTGGAACCCCGCGTACATTCAGCGGCCTCTTTCTGCTTGTTTTATGGGGCTCCACTCTGTTTGGAAATGAATTAAAGCGTCTGAAAGGCTTGGCAGTTTCATTAGAGAAGGACAATCCAATCCAAATTAGTGTAACTCACTTAAAATTGAAGTAAAATGTTTTAAGGAGAGTGATCTGATAAATATTGGCTTAAACTAATTGGATTTTCAATAGACAAATTACTGCATTTTTCTCATTACTCAGTGCTCTGTAAGGCTTTTACGTTGTACAGGAGAGCACAGTTCCCTGTGATGGAGCTGAGGAGGATGAGTGAAATGAGTGACTGGAGATGCTTTTGGAGTCTGTGGCTGCTGGGGAGGCTGGGTGGCTGTGCCCAGGGGTGCTGTGCAGCCCAGCCCTCCAGGTTGCTTGGCTCACTATTGAAGGGGTGTTGCTGTTTTCCAGTGTGCTCACACAGGTTGGCTAATCCTCATGCTCATTGCATGGGTGGGATGATTGACAGGCTGACACTGACCTCTCTGAAAGAAGGCACTCACCAGGATAAGAACAGCATAAAGCCTCTCATGTTACATATAAGGTAGCCATTTTTTCCCCCTCTTTTAATCTTTTTTTTTTTTTAAGAAGCAAAAGCTATGAGTAAAGCAGTCCATCTCCTTTCAAAGCCAACTTCTGCATTCCAATAAGCTATTAATTACAACTAAATAGGGTCTAAGTAAATATGCAATTATGGTTTTGATTTGGGTTCACTTTTTTTTTTTAAAGTATTATTATCCCCTATTAAAAAAGCAAGGATAAGCAAGGATTCATTAAACCTTATCTAATTTTGGGAGCACCGTTATTTAATTCCTTCCAAAACATATTTTTTGAAAAGAACTGGTGTGCATTTATTTGATTCCTGGTGATCGTTCAAGAATTCCCCTTTCATAAGTGTCCAAGTGGATGCCCTATGGAGAAAGGAGCTGCTCCTCAAAAAGGCTTTCAATAAGGTAGAAGATCTTGTGTCCTTGAGAGGTGGTGTAGAAAAGTGAAACAGTTTCTTGTTGATTAGTACTGAAATGTTTGTATGAGCAGCAATAGTAACAGCCTATTTTAGTGTCTGTGCAGTATGAAATTGCAGGTGGATGCAGTTGACAGTTGCAATGATGAGAATGCAAATAATACCCTGATACTCTTCCATCTAACTTCCCGTGTAGGGAAAAGTAGAGATGGAAAATGGAGTGGTGCTGTGAAGAGTTACAGAGACATTTATTTTTCTAATGCAGAATACCCTAAAGCAAAGTTTGTCTGTGGAATGTTTGTTCTCTCAGTTTAGGAGAGTCAGTGGTTGACTGCATGGCTGAGGCAGGAAGGTATGTACTTTTTCAGGGCAGATTTTCATATGCATCTTGACCATCCCAAGTCCAGTATCCCAGCTGAAAACAGTTTCAGTCAGTGCACTGCATTTCCATGTGATTATGCTGGTGTGCTTATTTTTTTGTTACCTTTTGAATAGATAATTTAAAATTGCTCTCTATAGGGATGTTCTCTGTGTCTGTCTGCCTATCAATCTTTCTATCTGAATGCAGAAGTATTTGATTAGTGTATTTAAAGTAATAAAGATGTCAACAGTAGTGTCACATTGATTGATGCTAATTATAAGTCTTTAATGGCTCCTCTGGTTTGGCCACTCTCCTTGCAGATTGTGATTTTATGGTTAAAATAATGCCCTGCTGTCCACAGACTTGGTCATAAATTCTGGTCTATCTTTCTTTAATGACTCTGCATGCAGTGGTATAATCCCAATAACATACATTATCTTTGGTAAAAGGAAGGCAGTGACTTTCATTGAGGTGATGGATGGATTTATAAGGACTGGCTAACAGACTGGCTGGGATCACACTAGAGGAAAGGCTGATTGTTCCACTTGTGCATTGCCATAAGCAGAAACATTAGGCAGGTAGAATGGGATAACTGATGATTTTCATCCAATCCCTCTCTTTCCACTCCATACCATTCGTAAAAGTTAAAGGAAATGCTGAGGTGGGAATCAAGTCTCCTATCAAAAGGCTAATTATTTAGTAATTCCCCCAAACCGAAGGCAAAGCAGGATTTGCATAAAGAGCTTTTAGTCACTTGCTGCCAAATTTTACTAGTATTGTTTTTTCTGACTCTGACAAGGGAGCAGTACTCCTTTGCCGTGTTGCAAAGTGCAGGCTTCTAGAAGTCACATCAGCTGGACAGCATCTGGCTGGCAGTTGTACTTGCAGATTTGGAGTTACTTCTGCTTCTGTCATCAGAGACCCTGTTGATGGGGTGGCTGGAGCACACTATCTGTGTGAGTGTTTTGGGTTAATTTTGTTTTGGGATGGTGTCATGTTCAAATTTGGGTTTGTTTCTTTTTAGTATTATTAATTATTATTTTAATTTAATCTTTAATTATGCAGAATTCTTTTCTTCTGCTGCAAGTGCTGGAGTTGGGCTGTACATCCATGTGAACCTTTCCTGTAGGCCCTCAAAGGGCAGTTTCCTTTTGTCCCAGCTCTTCATCCCTGGCTTGTCCTGCACCCAGTTCATTCCCAGCACTGGCAACTCTGAGCCAAGATGAACGTGCTGCCTGTTGGGGTGTCATCAGAGCCATAGGCTTCATATGAACACATCCTTTGCTCTCCAAGCGGAGGAGCCCCTCAAGCCTGCTCGCAGAGGAGCTCAGCCCACGCATGGAAGCTCCTGCTGACCACCGGAGGTGGCAGCAGGGTTGCTTATTCTCTCTCAATTTGATTATTTCTTTTTTGTTTATGATAAAATAACACTAGCTTGTGTGTTGGGGATGAAATGAAAAAAAAAGAAAAATAAAACCCCCACCAGCCCCAAGGCTTCCGTTTAAAAATGCAAGTTAATCCTCAGCAGCTTTCACAAGTATTTCTGTACCATGTTACTAATTAAGATAAGGTTATCATTTTAAGTTATACTAGGAATGCAATTAGAGCTCTTACTAAGAACTGTAGCAATCAATTTTATACAAATTATTCAGACCTGGTAAGGTAGAATGCAGTTTTAATAGGACAAGAGAACACACTGTGGTTTTATTAAATATAATATAGATTTAAGTTACAGCCCAATGCTATACTGCTGCTCATTCAGCAGGAATCTGTGCATCCCTTTCTAGAACCTTTCTTAGGTAAATTAATTCAAGAATTTTTTTCTCTCCTTTTCCATGTACAGTTTCAATTGATTTTTGATCTTGAAAAAGAGTCCTTTAAATGGATGTACTGTAAAAGCAGAAATGAATGTAGAGAAGTATTTGGAATGCCCACCAAATGATATAAATTTCACTTGTATAAATGGGTAGGAGTTGGTGTCAGATGCCAATTTAGGATCTACGTAGCTTCTAGATGCATTTATTTTCTGCACATACTGTAGACGGGATCAAATTCAGCCCCTGTGTTAAGGTAAGTGAAGAAAACAGAGTGGGCTCTACTCCCACCAGGCCCCTTGTGCTCTAAACAGGTTGGGATCTTTCTGTAGCTTTGAACTTTGGCCAAATTTCAAAATAGGAAAAAAAAAAAAAAAAAGGATTGAATTTAGTGCAAGAACTATACTTAGGACTTTCACGTTTGTTTATTCATTATGATACAACCATTTCTGAGAAATAGTGTGCACCCTAGACATGCAAACTGTAGAAGTGTGCTGTCATGGAAGGGTTTCACATACAATGTGGTATTTTTATCTCTGCATAGTGTCCTTCTGGCTCTATTTTTCAAGCAGAGAATGCTTGTCCTTTAGGTTTTCCTGGAACAGTCATCCTTAGCATAATCACTTCTTGTTATCTTGCTCTGGTTGCCTCTTTCTTTTGGAGTTGTGCAAACTTGTGTTCCATGAGTTATGTTTTACAGATGCCCTTTCCTATGTTCTCAAAAGTGGACACTATTAAACTGCAGTTAATCTCGAGTGTATGTGTGGGCTTAAACAACAATTTAAAAGTTGAAACATTAAAACAACGACTATTCTTCAAGTGTGATTAAAAACTCAGCACATTCAGAAGAAAATCTTTGTCTTAAAGAAAACAAAATGTAAAATGTGGGTGAATGCAGATTCCACCAGCTTTAAATCACTGACTTAACAACTTGGCGTTCAGTGTAAAAAATGGTCTGTAAGTACAGATTTTAAGAAAGTTATTTTAAAGATGCATTAGATTATTTCTTTGTTCACCTTTTTTGAAGAGATAAGATGGTTTCATTTGCTGGTTTAAATGTCTTTTATAAAAGAAAATTTTCCTTAGGATTCATAACATCATTTCTCTTGAAATACATACTAGAACTGTTTCAGTAAGAATTACACAGTTTTCTACAGGGTGGGAAATGAAAGCCTCTACCTTCTGCCTCCAGTATTTTTGCACCACCATGTTAAAAGAACAGTGTCTAATTAACTCTTTGCTAAAATGTTTCCAACAGCAAACATATTCAGCTCTCTGTGTTTATCCGAGTCACAGTACTGTGCTTCCCAGAGCCCCTGTTATCTACATTTTTTTATTGTCTGGGCTGTACTCACCAGCCCCACTGACCTTGAGGTGTAAGGTGTTGCTGTACTGCATTTAGTAAGGGTGGTGCCGATGGCACCCCCCAGTTTTGGGGCTGGTTTTCTTTTCAATATGCAACTGTAATCCAGAGGAAGAAAAAATGCTATTTAATCAGGAATCTTGTAAGGTTTGAAGGAATACTGCATGAAAAGACTGGCCATTGTGTTCTTGCAGTTAATTTGATTATTGATCTGTGTCGTGGTTTAACCCCAGCTGGCAACTAAGCCCCAGAGAGCAGCTCGCCCACTTCTCACTGTGGGACGGGAGAGCGAATGGGAAGAGTAAAAGTGTGAAAACTCGTGGGTTGAGATAAAGACAGTTTAGTAGGTAAAGCAAAAGCTGTGCATGCAAGCAAAGCACAACAAAGAATTAATTCACATCCCATCAGCAGGCAGGTTCAGCCATTTCCAGGAAAGCTGGGCTCCATCACACGTAACGGTGACTTGGGAAGACAAACGCCATCACTCCAAATGTTCCCCCTCTTCCTTCAGCTCATTTTTCCTCTAGCTTTATGTGCTGACCATGATGTCATATGGTCTGGGACATCCCTTTGGTCAGTTGAGGTCAGCTGTCCCAGCTCTGTCCCCTCATATCTTCTTGTCCACTCCCAGACTGCTCACTGGTGGAGTGGGGTGAGGAGCAGAAAAGACCTTGACTTTGTGTGAGCACTGCTTAGAAGTAATGAAAACATCCCTATATTATCAACATTGTTTTCAGCATATTTCCAAAACGTAGCCCATACTAGCTCCTATGAAGAAAATTAACTCTATCCCAGTCACAGCCAGCACATATGTGATATTAAGAGAGCAATAGTGACTGTTTCTGTGGATACAAGTCACTCCTTTGTATTGGTTGGAGAAGCTCCAGCTTATGCTGGAGAAGGGGGTATGTGGTATTGCTATTTGTTTTATTAGGATAACCTTGGCTTTCAATTTGCTGGCATGGGAAGCTAGGACAGGAAGGCAGAGCTCTTTGGGAGGGAAAAGGTGTCTCTGGTTAATCAAAGAACACTGAAGCAGCACAGGAAAACACTCATGTTACCTGTATGCACTTGCATATATATATGTATATATATGTGACAGTGGTCACAGCTTATGCCCAGGGTCTCTGTAGCTGAGGTACTCATCTGAAATTGGTTATCCTAACAAAAGGAGTTGGTGTTCAGATGCTATGGTCCAGCTGAGAGCTGATCTGCAGGCACAGCAAATGCAAGTGCGTCTCTCATCCTGCCTATTTGTTTAAAAAGATTGTGGTGGATTTTTTATGTTTGGGTTTTGGTTGTTTGGGTTTGTGTTTGGTTGGTTTGTTGTTTGTTGGTTTGGGGATTTTTTAGTAAAAGTGCATTTAAAAAAGAAATTCTAGGAAAGAAAAGAATGTATCATTGTTACTGATTTTGAGACAAGTCTGTCTTCTGTCAGACTGGTACCTCTGGCAAGAATTTCATGTTTGGAAATTATTTTCATGTTATAGGCAAATGCTCCTTCATTTCCCCAAAGCTGGGAAAAAGGGTGATATTTTTCTCTTAAATCAGTTTTGGACACAGTGCAACAGCAGCTTGGCAGTTGCTTTCAGTAGAAGGAAAAAGGCTCTTGCATTACACACATCCAGATGTTTTGATACCATATGTGAAATTCAAATCCATTTAAGCATGAAGAAGTTTTTTGTTCGTTTAAGGAGGGCAAAGGCATTAGGTAACTTGAGTATGCTTTGTTGGAAACATACATCCATAAATAAGGTACCTTTTTTATTTGTGTAATGTGGTGAAGATTGTTGGATTAAGAAGGCATAGTTTAGAAGATCTCAACCCTGCTTTCATGGAGATCATCCTCTATAGTTTGGGGGTAGAAAGATGTAATTTAGGACTTGTGGCAATTATCTAATTATTGTCACTAGTAATGTATAAAACAAAGGACAAACTACAGGTGCTTTATATTGTTCCCATTTCATTCTTACATGAATTTACTTTTGATGTTTGCTTTCAATCCAAGTTATGAGTAGGATTAGGTTTTGGGATGTCTGTTGTTGGGGGTGACTGCTGCAGGGCAGAAGCCACTGCTGCTCAGTGTGACCAGGCTGGCACAAGGAGCCTGTGGCTGTGGAAAGCTTCCTCACCTGCACCATTGCTTACACTGATGCTGTATTCTACATGGCTTGTGCAGGCTTATCAAGAGAAGGTTCATTAGCAGTGGTCCTAGGCTTCATTATTGCAACTAAGCTTGCAGGTGAAGGTTTTGTTGTCATACACAGAGGTAAGGAGAGTTGTGGTTAGGGAAGGAATTCTTCTGTGCTAAATCTGATCAGCCTTCATTAGCAATAAAAAAAGGCATGTGGACCCATAGCATGGGGGAGTATCAGCGTCACTTATTGTTAAACTTACAGTAAAGGCCAACTTGGTCAAAACATTGCGAGTACTTAGCAGTATCAGTGGAGCCTGTTTGTT
Organism: Brachypteracias leptosomus; assembly: GCA_013401335.1. Classification (NCBI taxonomy): domain Eukaryota; kingdom Metazoa; phylum Chordata; class Aves; order Coraciiformes; family Brachypteraciidae; genus Brachypteracias; species Brachypteracias leptosomus. Next base: position 287,700 of record VYZX01008664.1, read on the forward strand.
GGGTCCAAATCTGACAAATAGTAAGTTTTTCAGGTCTGGTTTACAAAGTGGTGGGTTATGTTTTCATGTATCCTATTTCGCTTTCGTAATTCGGAAGGTTTTGTTTGAGATGTTTTGAAATGCTTAAAAACACAAGATGGGATGCTAATGATGAGCGAAAACAAATATTTCAAAGCTGAATCCAGTCGTGGATGCCAGAGTCAGAGGAACTGAATCAACTTTCAAACAGCAGTTGAGTGCAGAAGACATTTTCAAATGACTTCTTGATGTTGGATGTAAGACCAGGAAACATTCATCCTGTTGGCTGCAATTATTTTTAGAGCTCCTCAAAGTTTTTCACAATTTGTTTACAATTAAACAAATCTGCAGTTCACAAATTAATAACATGCATCTGAGGCTTTTATGTTGCTCAGCCAGTATAACATCTGGACTCTAGATGCTGATTCAGAAAATGGCCTTTACCAGCAAACAACTTAAGTATGTGCTTCTGTCATACTGAAGATGACTGAATGTAAGCAAGTGCTTTGTACATGAGCTTAAATAGACCTAATTTTAGGGCTTTTGAATAAATTTGAGATGTTGCTTTTCTTCTTCATTTTGTTCTTCTGACTTTGTTTTAATTCGTGATAATACTCAGTCTTCTAACCTTCCTTCCTAAGCTCTGCTGTTACTTTACTTTTAATTTTTTATTTCTTTCCTTCCCCAGAGGCTGTAATTTGGTACTTGGTTAGTACAGTAGCAGATGAGGTGGACTGCTATTAGGAAGCATTTGTTAAAGTAATTAAAAAGGTTAAGGTTTATAGTTCAACAGAAATATGCACCTTGGTGCTTCCTGAGGCACAAATAATGACCTAAAGTACACCATTTATAATATAGTACACATAGGTAAGTTAAAGGGCATTTATAAGGTTTTGGGCACAAATACTTGAACACAGGGAAACACCAGCAGTAAAACTGTCCCTCAGCAATGTGTGTGTTTGTACATGGCCATTCACTCTGTGTGCCCGATCATATGTGCTTCCTTTTCCTAGATGTGCCCATTTTTTTCCCTGAACAGGATGGATATAGCAAATTAATGTACACTCACCCCTTTGGTTTTAGTCTGTTTAGAGTGCTCTGAGATCTCTGCTCCAGAGAGGGATGTATTTTGTCATCAGATAATGTGTGCATTATCTTATGATCCACAATCTGATTAATCTTTGTCACATCCCTATGAGATGAAAGGCTGATATTATCCCTCTTTTACAGACTCAGAGCTGAAGTATAGATGTGGTAGTGCAGGGTCTCCACCAGTTTAAGGTGTTCAGTTTAGGATGCACTGTGTCATGTTACCATGACACAGCTTCTACTGACTTCAGCTGTGGTAAATACTCATCTGCAGAACCTCAGCTTGGAGGCCTACAGAGGAAAATGCATGTTATAGAACTTGTGTATAGTTAGTTAACGTTACAAGCCTCACACAAAGGCAGAAGGGTGTGAATTCTGCTTGCTGAAATAATATTCAGCTTTCCAAAAGAGGTTTAGATGTTAAAAAAAAAAAGGTTTGACAAATTTGAGTTCATATCTGAGAAGCACCAAAAGTAACACCATGATGAACAATTGCCCTCTAGGACAAGAGCAAACGGCCTCAAATTGTGCCAGGGGAGGTTTAGTTTGGATATTAAGAAAAATTTCTTTACTATAAGAGTGATTAAGCATTGGAACAGGCTGCCCAGGGAAGTGGTGGAGTCATTGTCCCTGGAGGTGTTCAAAAAATGTGTAGACATGGCACCTCAGGACACGGTCTAGTGGTCATGGTAGTGTTGGGTTGATGGTTGGACTTGATGATCTTAGAGGTCTTTTCATACCTTAATGATTCTATGATTCTATATGCTTATGAAAGTATAAATTCTGGTTACAGCTCTTGGAAGTGCTAATGCTTTACAACAAAGATATCAATAGAAGTGTCATTGTTTGGGGAGGACTCTTCTTAGAAATGTCTAATGTTATTTTACTGTAAGCTTACAAAGTGAGGGAAAATAAAACCAAGCAGAGATGGGATTGAGGTTTGACAGAGATAAAAGCAACTGTAAAAGTGAGTGGAAGGCAATGTTAATAATAAGTGATGCTACTGGCTCTTCTTTTAAGCTGTTTGCTTTCCATTTCAGCCAGATATGTACACTTGTAAATATTTTATATATATAAAAGTATGTGTAAGTCTATATAAGTATACATATATTTATATAGATACATGTATAAAAAAAGTATGTGAGGTTTATTTGCATGTGTTTGTTGTGCTGCCCAAACAACTGAGTGACGAGAAGATCAAACAGGGCTTCAATGTGTGGTTATTCTCACTTGAGTGTTGTGCCTTGGGTTTCTGGAAGCAGTCTGTCGCTCTTGCAGTTTGGTCCTTGACCTTCTATCACTTTTGGAGACGTGCCATACAATCTTTGTTTACAGTAACAAGCATGGAAAAACTGACTTCCTGATGGTAATGATGAAGTATAAGTTGAAACCACTCACAGGTGAAAAAACATAGTTCTTCCACTTTGAACTTGTAATGCGTTTCATGTAAAATACCCATCTAAAACTGGGCAGCCAACAAAAGGAAGCCAGTCCTTTGCCCAAGACCAAATATTAACTGCTTTGTCAGCAGTTTCACTAAGGGGTTGGTTGTAATGTGTTTCTGTATGTTTTTCCTTGGGTAGCCTGTAATTTATAATCTTAAAAAAACCCCTAAACCATTGGCTATTTAATTTTTGTATAGGTATGATATTAATTGACTGAGCAGTTCAGGACCCTTCATGGACTTCTAGCTATTGCATGGGCAGCTCTGGTCTCCAGGAAACCTCTTCATCACACAGCTCTCTCACAGGCTGGTAGAACACAGAAGGATTTGAGATTGACTTCTGTGAAGAGCAAATAGTTTGCACACCTTCCTTGTTTTCTGGCACTTGCATCACTTCTAGTGTTCTGTGCTCATCACCCCAACACTAATGGCTGTAGGACTTTTTAGGGAAATTAAGGTATTTGCATGAGGAATTTGTGTGTTCAGCCTAGCTTCTCGTCTTGAAGTGCAGGTTTACTAAACAAAACAACATTTGAGTTGTGGAGTCAAAGTCATGATGAAAAATAAATGCAAGTATAATGGAAGATTTGTGGCTTAATTTCAGTGGTCATGGTTTTGGTGATGTGTTTTACAGCAGCTAAATATTCTATAATGATGTCAAAAGAGTGTTATTTTACACTTTCAGGAAATTAGAAGGGAACAATAAGAAGAATGGAAGTTAAATGAAGAGTATGGAATGCTAATGAAGCATTCCTATTTTCCATCCAGGGATATGTCTTTTAACGCACAATTCTATATCCTCTGTACAAATTTTATTTTCTTTTTACATCATTACAATAATTACAGTGCTCTACATTAACTTATGGCCTGACCCCTTTTACATTGGCATCTACATCATGTAACACGCTTTTGAACCATGAGGAGAGTTTGATCCCAGGGCTACCTTAACTGGAGGAAGCAGTTTCTAGTAAGTCAGAATAATAATGGGAATATTAACCTTAGGAAGCTTCCACAAATGCAGAGAAAATGATGTATTTTTTCAGTGTTGGTTATCATTTGGCTGCATTTGCACCGATGTATAAACTTTCTGCTCTATTGTAATTCCCTTTTTCTACTTCCCTCCAGGAGTGCTGCTGAAGTTTTCTTTCTCACACAAACAGTTTGCAGGGATCAAACAGCCCAGGACTTAAGATATGTAGACTCAGTCCTTTAAAGTGCATATGCATTTTCTAGCATACGGTGATCAAAAGTGGGTGAATATTGAGAAAACATCACTCAAATTTTAAACATAGCATTTGTACTCACATTGGAAATAAAATCTCAAATGTTATGGTTGAAGAGCTGGCAAATACCTACGTATGTGGCCAGTGCTATCATCTGAAATAGCTGAAACTTTCGGAGGTTAATTGCAGAAAACTGCCCATAACGCATTCGTAGAACCTAGAATTAATGTGGGAAATTTTTCAGAGTAGTATTGAATAATTGGTGAATTCAAATAAATTGATCTGCTTCCAGTTGACTGCAAGAGAAAAGTGTAGAGCTGTGCTTCAGCAGTTTCTTGTGATGAAGGTGTCTGTGCTGAGAATGCAGAAGCTGCATTTCCCTATTTTTTAAGATACATTCACTAAGATAGCCTAGACCAGATTCTGGCACACTACACTAAAAATTACCAAAAGATGGAGTTGTGGCTGTTCTTTAACTGCAAAGACAACCAAATCATACCTTTTGTATGAGGCAGTAGTTAGAGCTTCATTCCAGGTGCTGTACAGCACATCAGTACCAGGAAATGGCTTTAAAGAAGCCCATCAAGTACCGAAGGAGTTTAGCTGTTGTCACACAAAACTCCTCACAGGGTATTTTACCCTACTGAAGAGTTCTGTACACTGTAGAGAAATTGCTTCTGGGACTTGTCCTGAGTGTCTCTAAACTGTGGCACTGTGTGTCTAGACATATCCTGTGGTCACTAAACATCTACTGGCATTTTTTGTGAAGTGTAGGGCACTTCATGCCTTGGCCAGTAGCCAGCATGGCTCAGTACTTAGACCCATGTGCAGCTCTGCGGTTTTTGTTCACTGACATATGTTTGTTTTGGTTTGTGTCCATAAGGTTTGCACACTTGAGGTTCACTTTGAGGTTTCAAGTTCAATGAAACATCAAGTTTTGCCTGGCTTTTGGGTTGAAACCTCAAGCCTAATGATAATGCTTTCTCTATCTGCAGATTACGAAGGGAAAGGTCATTGAAAAACAAACCCCAAAGCCTGATACTTGCTGAAAATCATCACACATTCAAACGGACCATTCCTTGCAGAATTTAGCAATTGTATGTTTCTATCAAAATTAGCAACTCTGCGTTTTACTGATATGCAAAGTGTATTAGTGACATTCTGCTTCAGTTGAAACCACAGAATTTCTCCAACTTCTTGCCCCTTTTCAGTTCCTACTTCCTGAGTGACGCTATTTAGCGCTACACAAAGGTGGCAAGTTTGGGGCTGTAATAAGCAGAAAGTTAAATTTATGTTAAACCATTGGCCAGATATTTGTTTGGTCTAAATTTTGTTACTTCTGTCTAGTCTCTGCAGTCCCCATGCTATGCTTAACCAACGTGTAGTTCTGCTTCCTTTGACTTCAGGAAGCAAGACCAAAAGGGACTTTTCCCAGAAGGAAAAGCTGGTGCCCTAAAGGCAGTTGGGTAGGTTTCTTCTTTTGAGTCCTAACGCTCATCTGGTGTTGAAAGGAATGTAGGTCCTGTTCTCCCTAACAGTGCAACCATCTCAGAGCTGAGATCCAAAGTTTCATTTTCAGTGACGTTCAATGAATGTTAGACTCACAAGGATTCATGTTGTAGTGGAGTACTGTACCAAGCAGATCATTAGCCATATGAAGAATACTGACACTGGTTGGAAAGCACCTGAAAATCAATTCTTAAAATTCAGTAGCCTTTAAGCAGTCATGAATTATGCTTATTTTGGGCTCTCTGTATATTGTAATTCTTCATGTTGATCTAGTGTCTACTCTGCTGCAGAATCTTTTCCTCAAAAGCTTGTCCCCTGTGGACAGTTACATCAAATCCACTGTAGCTAGTGTATCCCCAAGGCAGCGTGAAGCTGCACTAATATGGATCAGGATTTATGATCAAATGTTTGAGAACAGCTCTTCAAATGCTGACACCAAATTGGTGTTGGGAAAAATTCTATTGATGACCTGTCAAGGTAGCGTCCAAAATAAGCTCAGTTATTTTCACATCTTCCAATCTAAAAGCTTTCATGTGAACTCAGGCCGTAATGATGTCAACCAGAAATTCCTACTTGGACCCTCAGCTGTTCTGTTTGGACAACTTCCTACTTTTTCACTTACTGTATGGAGGGGGAGAAAATGTGCTGTGAAGTTGGACTGAGAAAGTCATTTTAGACAGGTGATTTTAGAGTCTGCCAATGAATTACTTTGAGAGTTAACAGTATCTAACAGAGCAAAGTTACTAAAGTTAGAGATTTGAAGAGGGAAGAGTTACCAAAGAATTTAGTGGGGAGGTAATCTGAAGGGATCTCAGCATAAGAATTGAGTTTTTAAGCTCTATGTGCACAGGCCTGTCTCTCACAAGGAGCTTTTCTTCATCTAAGTCTTACATTTTGGAAGAAATTATGACTGGTCTTTCTTTTTGAAATTCTTGTCTCTTCCCCTCTCTCCCCCTTCATTTGCATCTACCATGACTGTGTATCTCTGGGTCATACTTAAAGGTGCATATGTTGTGTACCTGCAGAGGAGGTGTTTCACAGGCTTGTGGATATATTGATAAATACCTTAAGGCCTCTTTTTCAGGTCTGTTTGAAAAATGTGTACTATATTGTATATTCTGAATAAACCAGCATCCTCCAGGTACCATGTTGGTTCAGCCTTAATCCTGACTTCTGACAGTAGTTTGGGTTTCACATGCATCTGGTCTTTGTTTTTTCTCCTGTTTCTCATGGGTAACACATGGCAGAACACATGGAATCATTATCAGGGGCTTTAGTGGTTTGGTTAATAGTTGAACTGGAAGCATCTAGATATCAAAATGGTCACCAGATGGTGGCAATTTGGAGGTGCTACTGATTTGAGCTGAGCTAGGTTAAATGAGTATGGAAAGAAAAGTCTCTTCATTTCTTAACTCCTTCTCTTTGGTTTTAGTGTTAGATCTAAGAAAATGTATGCAATTCAGTATTTCCCACTAGCAGTGCAGTGAAGGTTGTGTATGTAAGACATAGAAAGAACATTTATTTCCTTCACATTTATTTTCCCAGGGAGGGAGGTGCAGCACTGGAAGAGGTTACCCAGTAAGGTTACGGAATCTCCACCTCTGAAGGTTTTCAGGATGAAGTTGCAGCTGACCTGATGTAATGTTGATGATAGCCAGGGGGTTCACTAAGTGACTTCCAGAGGACCCTTCCAACCAACATATCTGTGATTCTAAGTCAGAACAGATAAATGAGCTACTCATCAAGTGGGAGAGATCATCAGCTCATAGACTCAAGAACTCCTGCAGCTCTTCGAAACTAATGAGAATGGACGAGAAGCCATTTTGAGCCATGCTATTGCAGTTGTTATAGGTTAAGAACAATAAGACTGGTCACCAGGACAGCTCTTCTTATCTTGTAATCCAAAGTCCTGAAGATACTTCTCTTGCAGCACTGAGTCCGTGCTTCAGTAGTGTTTATCTTTAGGGCTGAGAAAAAGTCATCTGTAGCCTTTATTCTCCATTACCTGACACTGCCTCTTAAAATCCAGTATTATATCCATTAGCTGCAGTCTGAGTTTGGATGTACCAATATTGTTTTCCAGCAAAGACTTGCCCACACTGAAATTATTAACTCCACAGGTGAAATGCTCTCCGATGACTGCGGTAATCTTGTGATTTCTGTACTTGCAGTCTGGCGGCTCTCCTGAACACTAGCTGCTTGCTGAGGGTGAATGCTACAACTGGATTTTACGTGGAATTTAGACAACTCCTAGGTGCAGCCCATTGCAAAACCCCTTTCTGATAGGAGCCAATGAGAACAAGCTACAACTGCCTTCTGCAAATTTTTGCAATGTGCTATTGCGTGAACAGTTGGGAAGGTTGAAATCAGCACAAAAGAGCACTCGGGGTTTGCTCCGACTGTGCTTCCCCGTGCGAGTGCTAGACATCTCTCTCTCTTCTGGGGAATTCTGTGCTTGATCTCCATCACATAACTTCAGAGCTTGCAGTGGGATGCTGTGCAGAACAGCCGTGCAGCTTCACGGCAGCTCTCTTCTTGCATCTCCCTGACACCATGCGTGGTTTCAGTGCAAAGAGCCAGGAGCGCAGCATTGCGAGGTGCTGCCCAGCTTCTGCAGACAAAGGGGATGGAGGACTCTGTGCCACCTGCTCTGTCACTTGAGCAAACGTTAGGAGTAAAACAAGCTACAAACTGCTAACTGCTTGTTGGATGTTAACTTTATGCAGCAGCAATTCCATCGATCATCAAGGTCAGCGTTTTTGCTTTTGTTTCGCGAGCGAACCAGTCCCTCGGTTCCATGCTCCTATAGGCAAGATGGTAAAGCAGCCAAGGATGTTAACTGCTTGGTGCCCTGACAGAGAACAGTGTTGCGGAGCTGCACGCGCTTATTCTGGGGCTGCCAGGGGTGCCCAGATGCTTCTGCGTTAAGCAGCGTGGCACAACACCTCGGCAGGAATTGGCAGGCAAGAGTGTTTGCTTCTTGACTTGGATTGAAAGCTTTTGAGTCGGCCATGTCAGGAAAACATTGTCACCGTCTGCAAACCAGAGAGAGCCCTGTCATGTCCATATGTGAGGAAGAAACCCTTCTGCTCGATTTTTCCTGATTATTTTGTGGGACAGAGCATTTACTAACATTGCCAGTTACAAAAATGGTGAATGCCCCTCTGTTTCTTGCTGTAGTCACTCATGAGAGTGGGGCTGAGTGGGAAAAGGAGTGGTCTTGGCAAACAGCTTATTAGTCTCAAATAAATTATTCAGAACACAGGTTTGGATACAGATTGCAAGGAGCGATAATGGAGTTGGTTTTCTGAGCCTGTTCATGTTATGAAGACATGGAGTATGCTTTTCAGGAATTCACTTAAGTGGAATCAGCTTTGAATAACGTAGCCTGGAAGTAATATTGCTGCCATCCAGCTAGTGTCTGTGGAACAGCATTCTCCTGCCTCCTGAAGCATTGGTGTTGAAGGTGGATAGATAGGAAGATATTTATTTTTTGGCCTTTTTTTAAAAATTATTATTAAGGAACATTCTTTCTAGCCACTATAGAGGGGCATGTTTCGGTCGAGAATTTTTCCCCCCCGAGTGAAAGAGTGGACCGCATCAGCATCCGATTTGGGTGCGTCATGTGGTTTCTCATGTGATGCTGGTCTCACTGTGCTTTGGAGAGTGAGCCTTTGTGACTCCGCACTCTTGGACAGTAGCATCCAGCAACATAAGAGAATTTGGGGAGGCAGAGGAAAAGAGACACCCCCTCAGAAAAGCCCCAAAGCCCAGAAAAATAAAGTTACAGTGATTTATTATAGTTATTGTTTCTTCTTAACTGTTTTGGCGTTTATTTTTAATTCTGGGTCTTGCCTTTTCTCCGTTCCTGCAGGCGCAGAGCTGCACCGTTCAGGAGAAGCGAGATTGTCTTTCCTTCCAGCTACGACGCTGCACCGCTCTCGACACAGCTGCTTTTCCCCCCATTTACCTGGGCGGCTGCTGCCGTTTCTGCTGCTGCTGGGGCTGCTGCAGTCTGGCTGCCTGCGCTTCACCCTGGCTTGGCTGACTTGAAACCCACTCGTCTGCACATTGCCAAGGAGGAAGAGCGATGGAGCCGCGTTTTTTCTGTTGGTTCTGGAAGCGAAGGGTTGCGCTATGTGATGATTTTGGGGTTTTCTTTGGGAGGGAGGGAGGAGGAAGGAGGGGTGTTAATCTAGGATGGGGTGGGTGAAAGCTTAAAGAAATATTGTGTAAAGTAATCCAGTGCTCGACAAGGGCATCAGCAGCAAGAATCCAGCTTCTGCTGCTCCAGAGGATTAACGTGGGGAAGCCACAGTGCTGCAGTCGGGTTTCACCTCAGCGTTTTGCTGGAGATGGATAAACGAGGGATCGGTTGTGCCTGCCTGCTAAGGCAAAGCCATGGGAGAAGGACAGAGCAAGCGAATGCAAATGCAAAGGAAGAAGAAATGCTACGTGCCATTCATCTGATTCTGTGCATTCTCACTGCAGAGAGGATGGCGTGATTAACAAAGCAATGTATGGACAGAGGGACTGTAAATTGTAGCTTGAACACTCCTGATGCCATCAGGGAGGGAACTGATGAGCCAGGTGGCTGCAGCAATATCCCCAGGGAAAACAGCAGCCACGCACTCTGTGTGTGTATATATATGTATGTGTGTGCTTTTGTCTGTGTGTGAGCATGTATAGACATGAAAGACAGACATTTCTGACCAGTTTACAGAGGAAGTTTGTCACTTTGCTGGGTCAGACCTAATTGCAGCTTGTATTTTCAGCTCTAGCTCTACACCCATTTCCTGACTGAGGCGGCACTTTGCGAAAACAGATGTAGGCAGAATTCTTTTAAGAAATGTGAAAGCAGATCCTTTCCGCTTAACACCTTGAAGCACTGAATCTTCAGCACTGTGCTGAGAGAAACTGTGGGGTTTCGTTTTCTCCATCTCAAAATCTTTATAAACACAGCTGTATTCAGTATGGTGAAAAATTCTATACTGTAAATAGAAATGTGATCAATCTAATCAAAATAAATGCATCCCAGATGACTTCTAGACCAGCTGGCTACCACAGTCATCAGATGGCTAAATGCTCAACTGAGCATTTATATTCAGTGTTATATTAACATCTCTCTCTTTTTTTTTTTTACCATTTGAAATCAGCCTCTAATTAAAAAGGATTCTTCATCTATTGAGAAAAGGCAATGCTTGCATTTGGCAATAGATTTCTCTGAAATGTACCTGGGTGTATTTTTTTTATTGCAGAACATGTATGGGGGAGACCATGGGTTTTGAGTGGATAGACTTGTCATGGTATAGGCATATTTAGGTTGGTAGGCAGCTCAGCTTGACCATGTCTGAACAATGCAGAAATAGGGGAAACAAGTGCTGCACTCAGCTAGCGGGGCTTGGCATAGCTTCTAGCAGCTGCCTACCAAGAAAGAGGAGGGGTTTTTCTTCCTTTTTTTTTTTTCCCCTTCCTTTTCTACAAATCCATAGACCATAATGTCATCCTAAAATGTGTACGAGGGGATTTCCCAATAGTCATGGTGAGCTACCCTGCAAGACGCCTGTCTGGCCCTTCCACTATTTGTTACCCAGCCTACAAAGGCAGCCCTGTGTGTTGGATTATATTTAGCCAGCTGTTGGATAACATTCTTGTGCTGGGGGCAAAGGAATCTTATTACTCCCAAACTGTAGTTTTCTGTTTGCTTAAAGAAAAATAACCTTGGCAATACAGCAGGCTCTGCAAAGGAGCTTGTGCCACTCCTATACCTTTCTGAATGTGTGCTATGCTTCTAATTCGGGCAGTATAAAGCAAGCAAGGAGGGGGAAGAAGGACTCTTAACTCACAGCTTCAAAGCTGCAGAGACAAGCAAAATGTCAGCAGCTTGTAATTAGGAGTCCACGGTTACGTCAGTGACTGTATCTCTCCAAGAATAGCTATGTGATGTGTGCCACAAAGCAAAGGAAGACAGTCATAACCTGGTTATCGAGCCTGATTCAAACAAGAAAGAGCAAAATGAATTAATGAATCCACTGTGTTCCTAAATCAAATGTGGATGGATTACACGTACAAGGCTTGCTGAATTCTGCAGCAGCGAAGACTGAATTATCAGTTTGTCAGAGGGCAGGCATTCGCCGAGAACAAGCGTGAATCCTTCAGAAAAAAACACAGATGAACTGTCCATCCTAGAAAATATCTTTGCCAGCTCCATCCTGCACAGACAGCTGCGTGACATGGAGGCACACTCTGAAAGGAGAGACTGGCGAGCTGCATGGAGGTGTTTAAAAGGAATGGTGCAATTAAACACAAAGCAAGCACGCTGAAATTGTGTTCGGGCACTGCAGATTGGATACTGAAATACCACCCCAGAGAAGACTCGCTGGAGTCTGGTGTGGTTTATATTAAGGCTTCCCTGGTTAAGAGTGAGGGAGGGCAGAAAGGGCTTCGTGCAGCATCTTGCAGCCACACAGAAGTCCCCAGGGCTGGTGGGGAAGAGGGATGTGGGGCTATGTGCTCTTAAAGGCGCACACCCAGACCCCACCAGCAGCTTTCTGACCTCCACGATTATTTGTAGGTCTGTACAGGCAACTCAGTAATGTTTAAGAAGTGAGATTGTGGGGGATGCTTAATCTGCTTTGACTGGCCTTTCCCCACATTGTGGCTGGGAGATGTTTGCAGGGCTTTTATCAATACCCTCCACAGCAGTGAGCGTGCGTGTCTGTCGGGGCTCATGCCGCCCAGTTGCTAGAAGCCTGGCGTGGTTCCCTGCTCCCAGCACAAGTCGGTTGCAGTTCAGCTCTGTTTATGTGGCTCTTTAATTTGCCAGGATAGGTAGATTGCATTATGCAAACAGTGGGGTGGGTTTTGGGGGTTGGTTGGTTGGGTTTTTTTTTTGGGCTGTGAACACAAATTTGTAGGAGGAGATGACTCTGTATATTAAACCAATAGCTCTTTGAATTGTGTGTAGTATAATTTAAATATACTTACTTTAATTAATAGAAGGTTACAAAAGCTGGCATTGTCTGGGGCTGTTTAATTTACATCTTGGGTTTAGTCAATGAGCATAACCTGCCTGATTAGAAGCGTGTATTCTGCGCAGCCAACAGGGTGGAAGACATTATTTTGTTTGTGTTAGTTCAAACAGCTGGTCATTAATGCAGGCCCCATCTCCAGAGTGAAGTGCGAGTGGACATGAATGGCTGCCTGATTAATGCTGCCCCTCGACGGGTCCTTCATCCAGCAGCGATGCTCGCAGCAGAATAATGCGGCGTGATTTGATTGCGCTCTAACAGGGTAGTGTGTCATTGTGTCACCCAGCAATCGAGGTTATTATGGGGCAGGGCAGACAGACGGGACAGTGGGGTTACTAGACCGTGGCATTTTTAGAAATGCAGGCCTGACCTACTTAGAGTTATTCTTGCTGGCTGGCAGCTGCCTGGCGCAGGGCTCCCCTGATAGGCTGCGGCTGTTGCTAGGGGGAATTAGCATGAATTTTTCCACATACAGACTCAGTGATTGAATGATAAAAGCTGACTGGAATTAAAGAGATTCGGTTCAGTATTATGCAGATTTATCTCCCTCCGTTTTTTCCCCTCTCTCTCAAATGCATGAAAAGGAGCAGAAGACAGTTTGTTTCCATTTATTTTTGACCTATTTTTTCTTTTTTTTGCAGGGGAGGGCAGAAGTGTTGTGAATTTTTGATCGTCATTTACTATTTAAGCCATTGAAATGATATGACAGTGGGCATAATCTTTAATGTATGGGAGATTCAAATGCTGTCTCTTTGGAGGAGAATGAAATGAATATATTTTGTGTTCTGGTCAGGCTGCTGCCTCTTTCTATTTGAAACTATGTCAGATTCTCTTGTCTGGAAAGGGGAAACATATACCAGGTTTTATTGCATAACATTACTCTTGGCTATTTTTAGCTATCTGTGCTAAACAAAATTAGTCCTATGTTTATGTCAGTGGATGAAATTAATCCCTGGACCATGTCTCCTATATGCAGAGACAGACACCCAGGGTATGCTGCAGTGTTGTGTGTCATGTTCATCTGAAAAGGTGTTTATATGCTACAGATGTATCAGCTCTGCATACCTAGCAGAAAACTGATGCCTGGCTTGTAATCAGATCAATTGGAGAACCTCTTCTGCATTGTGGAGTATTTTTCAGGCTTTGCTTTGAAGTTGGATTCTCTAGATGGTCCTTTTAAATTTATCTATATCTGCTTAAAATAGCGTTATCTTTTCAGGGAACTCTGTGCTCCCTCAGGAAGCAAATAAAAACAATCCTCAGTGAAGAATTCTTTGATGTAATTATGAATATTTCCTTTGTTATTATCACTAATTATAGAAGATCTTTGTTTAAACCACAATTCTCTGTGCGTTCCTATACTGCACAAAGAAGTTACACTTTAGTGCTCATAATTTTAAATTAATTTTTCATGGCAGCACATCATGACGTCACACTTGAAGAGTTGGGACTTTTCAAAGTAAGAGGCAGTTGGAGATGAGGGAGAGGGACCTTAAAGTCTTTGGAATTGCAACGTGACTTGGTGCTGAGAAGTAGTGAGCTCATTTGTGTTTGATACTGTTTCATGTGAAATACTTGGATGAACAAGATGCCTTCTGGAGGGGAGTGAGCAGCCTGCCAGTCTGTCTGGTCTGCCAGTGGCCTCCCTGGAAGCAGAGCTCCCCTGCCTTGGCCCCTGAAGTTTCTTGGGAAGGTATGAAGAGGAAGCAACTGGAAATGGAGACATGCATTTGAATGTGTTTTGTGGCTGAGGCAAAGCATTCAGCTCCTACAGATCTGAATTTTCCTATCTCTCTTTCATGGCCAGGATTCATTACTGAAACTCACACCACTTCCTTCTCTACTCCTTCCCAACAGTCCTATGGAGTGACAGTTTTATGAAGGGGTGAAAGTAAAAAGAAGCACTATTTGGTGCCCAGTAATTGTGTTCTCCTTGGCTATCCCTAGAGGTGACCTCAGAAAGTGGAACTGCAGCTTTGGTCTCTCTTCCCCCAGCAATATTTTCTTGATCAAAGCCTGTCTCTTGATCTGCTTTCCCGTGGGATGCTGAAGGTGGCTGTGGCTTCCTACTGGGGCTGTGGTTTTCACATTGGTTTTCCAAACTTACCTCTGTGTTGTGTTGGTTGGTGCTCCTCAGTTGTTTTCCATGTGATGAACCTGTTCAAGGGATCAGAGAAAAGGGCTGGAGCATGGCCAGGTTTGGCCCGTCCCAGTGGGTCAGGTGGGCAGCCTCTTTACTAACAGAAGGGAAGGACTGGCATGGGAGTCAGTTTCTTATGGGAGGAAAAGATGACTTTGCTTTCGGGATGCTGGGCAACAGCCAGCCTCTGTGTGCAGTTGTCTGTTGAGGGCCTTGCCCTTGTTGGTTGTAGCCAGTTATAGTTTCATTCAGTTCAGCTGGGGTATTAGCTAACCTGGACTTCAGCAAATCAAATTGTGTGTGCAATAATTTCAGCAGAAGCCTATTTTCCTGAAAAATTGAGTGTTGTCTCAGTTTGGTACGTTCCTGCTAAGAAACAGGGGGTCCAAAGAAAAGCAACAAGCAATATAAAGCATATAAGTTGTGGAGAAGAGTTGTAGCCTTGATTTTTGGGGGAAATTTCAATGCAGTGAACATTTATAACAGGCATCAAATCAGACAGTTAACAAACCATCAAGCAACGTATTAAATATAAAAAATGTGGTGCATCAGAAATTGTATTCAACGTTAGGTTACTGCTCTGAAAGTCCCTTTAATGGGAATTATTTCAAATAAATGAATGTGTGAATAATCTGATCTTAATGCTTTGGGCAATTACAAGTAGCAGAAAGACAGAGTTAATGAAACAAAACCAGAATCTGAGCTTTGTGTGTGTGTATAAAGCATAAGAAACAGGATGCCAGAGGTTCGAAATATATGTCTCTGTTGAAAATATTGTCAATTGTGCACATTCCTTTGAAAAAACACGTTAATCATTTTCTGATGATCTCCTCTGAGGTTTCTATTGCTGCAACAATTTACACCTCCTGCCTTGAAGTTACTTACCTACAAAAGATTGTGTTGTATTGTTCAACGTTCTTGTACCATGACCTCTCCTGTGAGCTATGAAAGATCTATTATGCTGAGTTTCATGCTCTAGGGTGGCTAAGTGAGTGCTGATTTACTGGTAGCATATGCAGGCAATAATTTTTATTTTTTTCCAGCAAAAGATCCAGAATCCTGCCTCCATTTGCAGCTGTGAGATGGCTGTGCTGCTTGGTGTATTCCTGACCTCAGCGCCTTGGCTGGCCGTGGATTTGTTGTGCATTTTCTGATGTCATTACAACTTGCTGTTTTTCTGAGAATGATCAGAGTATACAGGCTATAGAGTGACACATCTAGATTCCCATGAAGGGATTACAGCCCCAAGGAGTGAGTTGACTCCCAGCCCTCACCTCCTGCCAGGGCCATAAAGATCAGTTCTTCTGCAGCAAATGTGTTTCAGTTCCGATTTCAAACCAAAAGTATGAGGAATTGTATTATATTTCTTAAAAGACTGGCAGTTGGCACATTCCTTTTATTGCAATACAGTAGGGAATACAAATGTTTTACAAATTAAAATAATCCTTACAGGATTTTTTTCTGTGATCCATTAACATGGAAACAAATTCTGTAACATGCTCCTATCAGCCAGGAGCAGTGTTATTGTGGCTCCCACATTCATGCTTTTCCTGCATCTATGGCTGTGTGTGCCTGTATGCTCAGAAATGCTGTATACATGTAGTGTTTGTGAATGTGTATACCAGATACAAGCATAATTTACACAAATACAACACTGAAGCATATAGTATGTAATCACAGTTGTCTCAGGATGGGACCAAAACCTGTGCCTCTAGATGTATGACGCTAGTTTGTGTATGATGAAAAGTGGCTTGTCATAAAACTCATGCAATCCTGGCACACAGCATAACCATTGCAAGTGCTGTCAGCCCATTCACCACCAGCAACAACAAAAATATCATGAAACTGTGTAATACAAATCTAGCAGAAAGGATAGTGTGGTGAAAAGTGGAGCGTACCAGATAGATGGGTTTCATAACCACTTGTGCCCTTCTGTAGTCAATGGCAATGTAAAATGAAATGCATGATGGGCTGTTTAAGAGGGAGATATATATTTTATATTACCGTTAATTCTTCCCTCCTGCTCTTAGGCCACACCTACTTCAAAAGTGAATCCAGACTCAGATCTTGACAGAGATCGTGACCCTGTTGAAACCAATGGCTCTTTTATCCTGGAATTCAGTGGGGCCAGGCTTTCATCTCTGGTATTTTCCCTCAACGTCTCTTTTTTTGTGCTCTTGCTCCAAAGTGTGGTGTTTCTATTTCTACTTTTTTTTCCCCCCCTCTTGTTCCTCTGAAAATGATTTGAAAGCTTGCTTTTTTTTTTTGGACAATGCACTATAAATTTGCACTTGAGTATGAGAAAATGTGGAGAAATATCACTTCACTGCTGAGCAGATAAGGTTGAGTTGCAGTTAGTCTCCAGAGTTGTTTTTTTCTATTTTTGCTTTTATTGTAAAATACCTTTAGTTTTGACAAAATGGAACAACAAGTAAAAAAACAAGGAGAATCTGGTCTCTAACAGGCTGCAGAAACTCAGGTAATGAGATGGCTTGTGTCTCAACCTACAAAGCTGGGACTCATAGAAATGTCGAGGGAGGCAGAACAAAACAATCTTCAACAAGAAATGCTTTCTAGCAGCTTACACTGGTATAATAATTGAAGTTAATGGTGGATTCCTTTTTTTTTTTTTTCCTTTTTGACAATTTAGTGTTGCATAAGCAGTGCTCACACCAATATTCAATGAAGTTATTCATTTGGAGGTAGGTGTGCCATAGTTTGTGTTTGCCATATTTGTCTTTGTTATCTACAGACAAAGTAATTAGACTTTTCTGAGGTCAAAATGCTTTCAGTATTTCAAGGTTGGAGGCCTTTGAATTATTGGCAGTTAGTAGAGGACATTGGCAAGATTTTGTGCAATATTTGTATAATTCAGAAAGCGTGTGTAACGGAGGAGGTGGTACATCGTGCTGCATATTTAGTTGGGTTATGGTTGAAATAAATGGCTGATGAATCTTTGTTTAAATCTCCTGTTCGTGACCTCTAACGGCTGTGTGTTATAGCTCTCACCTGCAATTCCTGTGTGCGTGCACAGGCACACACACGCACCATTTTAGCAGATGAAGTCATCTCCAGCAGCTCTTCATCTGACTCCTTTGAAACTCAAATCTATCATCATTTACAACTTACAGATGAGACCACAAGTTCCGCTCCTCCCCCCCATTCCAATAGTTGGTAAGATTATGTCCCTTTGTGAGTTTTATGGATATATCCTTTTTAGAAAGGTGCAGAAATTCCAGTGTACTTCAGTGCCCCATTTGCTCCATTGCAGCCAGTTGATCTTGTTTCCATCAAGAGTTTTCTGTTAACAGCCAGGGAGTAGCACACTCCTCTTCACATTGGACTTGGATTTCTTGGCATTATACTCGCCCTTCCCAACATTTTTGTGTTTGTAAAGAGATACTTGCAAATATGAAAAATAGGCTCCTCTAGTGCCTATATTTGACACTATCAGTTCATGTTTAATATGAGTTTAGCTGGCGTGAGACATGAAGGTTAAGCACTACCTTCCAAACTGTTTTCCTTAGTTATATGAGAGTAATCTCATGTCTTTTAGAAG
Source organism: Brachypteracias leptosomus (assembly GCA_013401335.1). Taxonomy (NCBI): domain Eukaryota; kingdom Metazoa; phylum Chordata; class Aves; order Coraciiformes; family Brachypteraciidae; genus Brachypteracias; species Brachypteracias leptosomus. Next base: position 305,713 of record VYZX01008664.1, read on the forward strand.
AAACAAGTGAATGGCCAGGGAGCCCAAGAGGACAGATGACATTTGGTTTCACAAACCAGGTATTCACATTATGATACATTCCTAAGAAGCAGGACAGAGAACTAACTGTGCAGATCAACTTGGCTGTGTGTTTCCAAACAGCAGATCATCTGAAATCAGAGCTATGAGACTGAGTGAAAGCCTAGCACTGGTGGGACCATTGGAGAGCTGGGCTGGACGGGGCACAATGCCTGCCTGCACAACTCTCCAAAGGGATTCTCCAAAGTTTCCAGTACTGCCTACAGTTGGTTACCTTCTTTGCTCAGCCCAACTGAGGCTGCTTTCAGTTTGGTGGTGATTGTGAGGAGAGGTAACACCCTTCATTTAAACCAGCTCTCTCCCATAAACTGTGACTTCTTGACAGCCTTAGATAGTCCTGACTGCCTCATATTGGTATTGACTTTAATAGGAGTTTGGTGCATGCAAAAAAATCAGAAGGTGGCCATGATTTTGCAACACCAGTGTTCTATAGTTGAAGATTTTAGATGGGTTGGTCATTTTTGTTACAGAGGAAGTTACAACAAATACAAAGCAGTGAAGTTTTGCCTTTATTCCAGTGCTCTATAATGATGGAGACCAAAAAAGTTCAGTTAAAAGTCTAGGCTTGCCACAAATGCTTGCTTGCAACACTGCGAATCACATTGGAAGGAGGAGAAAAAAAAAAAACAAACACTGTTTTCTCAGGGAGATAAATCTTTATAATTAATATTGGTTTATGGGTTTTGTTTCACCTTCGGTGAGTCAGCTCAACACTCTGTATTCGTTTATGATGTACACAAGAGGAACTCAGCATGTGTTCACTGGTCTTTATTTTAATGTTTTGTATTACCAAAACACATTTTTGTACCCCAGACTTAATATTGTAGGCTGAAAAGTGGACATAAGCAATCAGAACACTGAACATATGATTCCTCCTTAAATATATTTGTATTTTAGGATATTATGCTAGCATACTTTGACATACAAGCACATCTGAAAAACTTTAGGAGAAAATAACATCATCTGACATTAATTCATGAGGAACTGATACATTTTAGAACAAAAGTAATTCCATAATGTGAGTTTTTAAAAAAATAAAAAAATTGGTGGTTACTATTGTTTAAGTTTAACTCAAGTGTAAGTTAAATGCAAATTCAGTAATAAATGTCCCTGTGGAACATGTAATTCCCAGGAAAACCGTTTCTTGGTTTTTTTCCCAAAGTGAGAGGATACTGTTTCTTTAAATAGAATTCTGGTATTATTTATAAAAGTTATAAGTTTGTATGTAAAAGTTTTTTAGTGGAAAACATATATTTTTGTTTTGCACTTACATTGCATTTTAGGCCATAGTTGCATGATCAGAATTCAGAAGCTGGCAAGTAATTCCCATATGAATGTGAAACTGGTGATAGAAGTGAAATGTACTTTAGGGGTAGTTTTGTGGCATTGTACTTTATTCACAGAGCAATTTTACCTCCCTTAACGTAGGCAAAACCCATGAGAGCTGTTTGTTTTCCAGAAACACCTCAAAACGGACATAACTACAAGTAATGTTCAAAGAAGCTCCATCTTGCCAGTGTCACCTCCCTCTTTGCTTTCACGTGCCCTTTGCTGGCTTTGTCTGAAATTCCCTTACTCTATGGGTCTGCAACCAGAAAGAAACTCCTCCTGTTCACCCACTAGATTCAGTTCTGCACAGGCCCCAAGCAGTTTACATCTTAGGTTGTCACACCTATTCTGTGCAAATGTTTTTAAACATTTGGTTCCCCTTGTCATTGAGCCATAAGGACTTAACATACGTGCTGGCTTTTATGAGGTCTGTGATTATTTCTAGATCCTAGATGATACCTATGCTTTCGTGATAGCCACGAGAATATAGATCATATTCAAGCACACACATACTTGTTTTTTTAGAAAGGATTAAATGGTTTTTTTGTCACTCCTTAATCCCACGTCAAAGGGTAGAAAATGCAGAGCTTTTTCTCTGTGAGCTCTCTGAGAATCAGACATTCTTCTCTTTCTTTGGGTCCCACAACCCTGCTTTGAAATGTCTTTTAAAGACATGAAAAGGGTGTAGTTGTAGCTTTAAAACCATGAACTTTGCACATTACTGAAATAAATGGTTCTCCTTTTTATTCTGGGGTCCAGGTTGAGGTAATACACAGAAGTAAAAAAAATACTGATGACTTCTATTTTATTGTCTCCTGACTTTTTCCCCCCTTTTAATTTATTTTTGGAGTCTGGAAATAAAAGCTTGCCAAAAAGGCCCAGTGTATTGATGTGTGAAATTGAAGGAGTTGCTCATTCTTATGATATAGACACTGCGCCCTTTGACAGAGTTAACATAAAAAGAAACATACTGGAAAACATGCACCTAAGTACGAAAAATTCCTTAAATTCAGGGTGTGTTCATACAAAGTGAAATTTGTACAGTGTGGAAAGCATTAAACCTGATCCAGAAAAAATGCGAGGTGCCCCAGCTATTGAGATGTGAATCTCTTTAATCTGCACAAGCATTAGAAAAATCTGAAACATGTGAAAGTTCAAAAGCTGCAAAGCCATTACATGACTTCTTATTCATTTCTCAAATATTGTAACTTTCTATTGAACTGTGAAAAGGCTTTTTCTTGTATTTTTTTCTTTTCATAAGCAGTAGATCTGTCACTTACTAATATGTTATTGCACACTGTGAAGCGGAAAGTGAGTTTCACTTGGTTATGTCTACTTGGATATAAATTCTTGATTTATTTTAGAGCATTTATGCAGCATTTCAATAGCTGGTAACTTGCACCTTTTTAGCAGTTGCTAAAAAGGGAGGGGGGAAAGGGCAAGACAGTACAATTTTTCATTTTTTAAGATCCCAATCAATTTTACAGTAAGTTTAGAGATAACTTTAATGACTAGCTCCAACTTTGCATGAGGGCTTTTTAACTCTATGTGTGTTTGTTATAAAAACCAAGCCAGAACCAAAGCAACACAAAATACCTTTTTTTCAGATTAACTTTACGGCTCTGAAGTACACCAAGAGGACCTTCAAATTTGGTGAAACCTTACTTCAGAGAAAACAGTAAGTTACTGTTTGTAAAGGTTCAGGCCCAGTTGGTAACAGAAATGCTCAGGCCAAGGATTTCCTGCTATCAACAACCCTCTCAAGTGCATTTATGCTGAACTCCAATGTCCAGAGTCTCCATGGCCTGGCCCCAGGCTGTCCTCATGCTGCTGCAGCAGCTGAACCTCCTGTGGAGGCTTGGGCAGCTGGGCAGATCTGGCTTCCCCTCTATGGGAGTATTAATTTGTTTTGCATCTGCAATTGTAACGTTAGGCTTATTTTTGATACCTTTGCCCTTGCTGTGGTCAGTTATAGCAGCCCTCAAGTTTTCAAATAATTGTCTCTCACTGGGGTGTGAGTCATGCTTGAGGCTGTTTGCTTAAATGAAGAATTTGGGATGAAGTTGCTGGGAAGGGGAAGTACCATGTGGCTAAGGGTTTTGTTCTTGGAGCTTCCAGGGCTGTAGCATTGCACTGCAATGTCTGAAACAGAAGTAGATCCCAATAGATTTCTGAAGAGCAGAAAGAAAGTTTCATATTGGTTTGCCATTTGAAAATCAGCCACAAATTTTTGTCAGTGAACCTCCTGTGAGAAGACAGTATAGTGAGGAAAAACAGTTGGAGTTGGTTTTTAAAATGACATGCAACTGCAGGATCTGACAAAGAGGCTTTTTGAGTCTCCTCCCCACAAAAAATGTCTTCTAGACTTAAAAAGACAGGGAGAGGCCTGTTTTCTGCATGGAAATAGTTGGCAACCTGACTTTCATTGACTTGCCAAAAGATGTATCAGAAGAGCTGAGGTAATCCACTAATTTCTGAGGTGGAGAAGCAGAAAAGTGCAAGTACTCTGTGGGCTAGAGATGGGGATGACTGCAGGAGCAGAGGGGAACGTCAGCTGAGAACTCCAGGATCTCTGGAAGAGACCAGGTTCTCAAGCAATGCTCATCATTTAGAGGTATAAAGCCTCCAGAAATCTAATGTCTCAAACCTGTGCCAAGACCCAAATAATTTAAAGGTAAACATTAGATAAGGATTAGCTGTAGTCATTCTGTCCTCTGCTGCCAAGGCCTTGAAGCACAACAAAAGACTATTGATCAAAAAGGTCATGTAGAAGAGGGCAGGGTTTGAAGAAACCAAATCTAAAAAAAAAAAAGGAAAGAAGCCCAAATGAGATGAATACAAAAATATCAACTCGAAGCTGAATGGAGTTCTGTGCATCAGACGTTTCTCATATGCATTCTTTTATTTCTCTGGGTAGATAGAATGAATATACATAATTCTCTTGGTTTCTCTAGTGACATCCCCCTGTAGTCTTCAGAGCTTGAAACGACGAGTAATTGCATGTGTCCCTCTAGATAAAGTGGAAAAGGTGGCAAAAGAAAACATGGTGCTGTGCTTGGGTTTTCCACTCTGTGTTTTTCTACCTACATGTGTTGTAGGGACACTTAAGGCTGCTCACACACATGATGGTAGCCAGTGGCTACTGACTTATTATGTAGTATTTAGGCCTTCACATGGTAGCAGCAGCTGCTAAGGGATATGATATGAACAACCTGCTGTTATCTTGATCTTCTTGAGCAAAAATATTCTTTTTTCCCCCTTAGAGGTTTTATGGGAAGGGGGAATATTTCTTTGTAGTTGGGATCCACAAGTTGTCAGCCTCTCGTATCCTGAAAAATATTAATAAAGGGTAATTTACTCTTGTGAGACTGCTGTAAAAAGATTCTAAAATACAGAGATTCTAGTGTCATCCATTGACGACAATCTGCTGAGTGTGTTTGTGTTTTGGGGGCAAGCGGAAAAAGAGCATTCCCTGTGAATGACAAGTGCCAGTCTCATAATGTCATATTACCATTGCGGATGAATAAAGAAAAAGGCTCATTATATTATATCTGACTAGAAAGAAACTTAACAAAGAAATACACTGTGTTGTTAGCGAGAGGAAGGATGGACTTGTGGTTAGGGCACAGGAGATGTTGGTTCAAATTTCTGGCTCTGCAAGAGACTTCCTTTGTGACCTTGGGCGACTCACGTACTGCTGCCCTTCAAACCAGCACCTTCTAGCACCCAGACTGGAAGAGAGATTTTCTAGAGAGATAAGTTCCTATTTAGGCACTCAAATGGGTGCCTAAGTGGCCAGATCTTCAAGACAGGCAAAAAGATCTTTGAAAATCTACAATAAAAGTAAGAATGACAGGCCTTGGAGCTTTTTCCCCCTTATTTATTTATTTATTTATTTAAGTTATTTTTTTCCTTCTCTTTCTCCTATGAAAGTCTGGCTCTGATGCTGGTTATTGAGCGCTTGGGGATCAGATACCTGATCTCCCTTGAGATTCTGAGTCTTAGCCATCCTAAAGCATGGTTTCTCAGCTGAAAATGGGGATAACAATGCATCCTTTATTTTCCTGTCTGCCAGTTTGACCTGTTTAGACATCCAGGCTTTGGGAGGAGGGACTGCCTTCTGCAACATACAGGTAGGTATATTTGACCCTAATCTTTGAGAGGGATTGGGAGAAATGGGGACTTTAGACATCAGTGTGATGAAAAGAAACACATAAATGATGG
>VYZX01008665.1:8773-19293 GCA_013401335.1 Brachypteracias leptosomus
AAAAATAATGTGTTTGGGTTCTTTTATCTGTTTTCTTTTCTAATGAAAACAGTTGCAAACTTTCAAAGTGGTCTGCAGTTTTCTGACAGAAGATAAACATGTTTTCTTGACAAATTCTAACTGATATAGACAACAGTTCCCATTTTTGATAGTAGGTGAGCCTGCTGCTTTGTCCAGCATGAGAATTATCTTTCATTTCTCCTTCTAAAACATTGAAGTGAAAGTCTAGTGTTAATATTACCCACCATAGAGTTAAATGCTCACAGCATCTGACAGATGGAAAGGTTTTGCCTACACTGGGCAGAAGGGTTGCTCTGAATGGATTTCTATTTCCTTTTAGGCATACTGAAGAGATTTAACTACATATTGCAAGCACAGCTTTCAAGAGCTAATCTTCTGGAAGAGACTGCTAAAATCTTATCTGTAGTGACTTTTTGATTTAAAAGTACTGTTGCTGTTGGCAGAACAACTGTATCAGTATTAACAATAATGGGAGCCTAGATAAGATGACATTTTCAGCATGCAAAGTTAAGGGGCAGAGGTCAGAAAACATCCAGCAGAAACAAATAACTACTTCAACTACCAGTGATGGTATTTACAGAGAGGGAGAACCTGCATGGTAAGTTTGTTATACAAGTTAACATATACTTGCACTGTAAATGGTCATTATTTCAGATTTATAGAATGGAAGAGCACAGGGTTGATGATTCAAATAATGACTAAATTCTAGAAGTACTAAATGTTGCTTCCCTGTCATAGATGTAGGATAAAATTAGTTGGTATTCCAAATTCAGCTAATAGTGGAAAATGCGATATGAAATAACTAGCAGCTTGGCTGGCAGCCTCCACAAAGAGGTCAAAACCTGGATGATTAATTGCAGATGAGCTGTCCCTTCACTTGTTGAGTTTATTTTCAAGGTAGATTTAAAGAAGTTTGGACAGAAATGCTAGAAACTTACTTGTTTTCTACTCCTTCCCTGTGGAGAGAAACTTTTCAGTCTGGCACTTTCACAAGCTCTCATATAAAAATCTCTTGCAAAGCTGCAGTCCTGAGACGTTTCGAACTTCTTGACATTGATAAAAGAAAACACTTTCTTAATTATTTATCCATATGCCAGAAATATGCAGAAAAGTAGACAATTATCATTTCCCATAGAGCCTTTTTTATTCCAGCTATCTAAAAAAACCAAAAGCATTTAATAAATAAATAAGAAGCATTTTTCATCTGATGGCACTGCAGTAGTCAAAAAGAGCACCTACTATGCCTTTACCAGTAGTTTTCATACATTAGATGTTAGATATCTGTGCCAGAAAGCTGCTGCGTGCTTGTCCAGGGACAGCATTTTCCTTCTGCAATACTTTGCCCATCTCTCTTTCTTTTCTTATAACATTAGACATTAACTGAATATTAAAAACTCCAGCTTAAATTTCATGATGTATTGTGTCATTGAAGACTTAAGATAAACCTGTTAAAGAGAACAGACAAACGTGAATTTTCCAAGTTCAGCTGCTGGCACTCTGAGCATTAAACTGCTTTTGGAGACTCTCTCTCCTCTCTCTCTCTGCCGCCTTCTTCTTGTGAGCACACAATATGTTCTTCTCAGGCTAATCTACTTAAAGTGTTATCAAATTTATTCTACTCACTGTAGCTGTTTCTGCCTATTATTTGTAACACCAGAGATATGTGACCGGTTTTTAATATATGGAAGTCATCTTTATTAATTTTAAATAAGTCCTTAACAATCCCTTTTGGATTTTCTCCCTTTCAAGCATTGGTGAAAGGGAAAGGAACGAAAAGACGTTGCCATCACACTGCTCACAGAAAGTTTAAGCTGCAGAACTGGGTGCAGACCAAGGTGGGTTTCCCAGGTGGCTGGATACATTCATCAGAGCCCTGGGGACACCAGCATCCCTTGCAACCTCTCCTGCTGCCCTTCTGAGGGCTCGAGCTCCCTGTGCTCCCCCAGATCTAACCCATTACAGCTGGGCAACCAGCATCAGACAGACTGTGATCAGCTGATTGAAGGAGAGCTGGGAGGAGCTTTGTTGGGGGTCACCTCTCATTCCCTCCCCTCCAGAGCAACATTTAGTTCTTGCCTGAGCTGGTCTCTTGCTGGTCCTGGCTAGACCTGTTGACCTGGCTCTCCAGATAGATCTTCAACCTGGCTCATTGCTGCAGGTAGCTTTGGCAACCACTATCTGGCTCTGGTTAGTGGACCTGGACCTTCCCCACTCTGCTTGCTCACTTCTTGCAGGTTGGTGTGTCCTTATTGGTGAGGCTGTGGTCTTGCCCACCCTGCTTGCCACCAGCTTGGGCTCCCCAGTGAAGCTATCTGCTTGTTTTACCCCAGCACCCTCTCCTGACCCTGGGACCATCTGAGGCTGAACCAACCCACAGGGTTTCTGCCTGCCTCTGGCCTCAGCACGCTGCTCCAGAAGGACCTTTCTGCATGGCTCTTTCTTGCAGCAACCCTTCCAATAGCTGAGGCAAGAAAAACAGCGGCTGTAGAGGTGCTAGAGGCTATAGTGATGCTATATGTGAGGATTCCCTCTGGCAGGAAAAGTCCTTGGGGATCAGTTGCGATACATCTATGTCTCTGTGCTTGACTGCAGGAGCTCTGGCCCCGGGTTGTGAATATCATTAGGAGGCTTGGGGTTTGTTTATTGACTTATTTTCCCCACAGAAGTTGTGTACAGCTCTGGAATAGGAATACTTTGCATTCACACTAATATAAATAATAGTATATATTGCTGTGCATAAATGATACATTGCAGTTAGATAATTGTTATTCTTTGTACTTATCTAGTGGTAGTATAAGGACATTTTTTTTCACATTCAGTGATAAGAAGGAATTGTCTAAATCCAGTGGCATGAATAAGTAGAATGGGATTTATTGTGACCAGAGGCTGCTTCTGAGAGGCCAACTGTGGGGTTTTTTTTATGTTTCTCTTTTGTAATGTGATGAAAAACTACTAAAAAAAAAGGGATGCTATTTCAAGGTCGTTGTGAGAAAAGTCAGCTTAATACTAACTGTGAATGTTTATTGCGCACATTTGAACTGTTAGGGATACCTGGCACTTGGAGCAGACTCAGTCTTGACAATCATCTTGACAACACAAGCTGTAGGTTTGCTTTTGTTCTCATTAGTGTTCTCATGGATTTGCTGATGAAGATTAGAATAGCTAGATGTTGTGGGTCACACCTTGTGCTGATATGAGCCATTGAAATGACTATGGCCACCACCTGATTCTTTGAGGGTCTGGTCCATGCACTTCTAGCCTTCTATGAAGATGCCATGGATTATTTCTTTTAAAATGCTGAAGGAGGCCATGGTCAGCCTTGGTTTTGGAAAACTATCTAGCTCTGGAGACCAGGAACAAGCTAAACCTCCACTTGAAGGTCAAATTTTAAAACTAGCCTTTATTTACAGAGCCATTATTATAGGAAAATTGTTCAGTGTTTTGTGTTTAATTAGCTTTAAACTGGGTCCATGGAACTCCTGGCAAAGAAATTATTAACTCAGAAAGCACCATTATAGATGCCCATGTCAAAAGAAGTGTCAAACGGTAATATTTCTGGGAACAAAGTATGCTAAAGTGTATACCTAATTATGTACAGCATAAAAAAACACCATTATTGTTATCAAAGCCAAGTGGAGAGGAGTTTATCAGAAGCTTTAATTCCTCTTGCAATGCTTTGCAAAGTTGCATTTGGAAAGTTCTTGACAAAAGTTTTGAGGAGATAAAAAGATGTCTCTGTCTGAATCCATCTGTATTGCACCTGTTTTGAATTCTGCTTTTACTTATTCATTTGCTTGTTTGTTGCAGAGGGGTTTTCTGTTTGTTTCTAAATCAATCCCGAAAAGAAGGTGCATTAAAATTTTACTGCAGTTCCTCATTTAAAGAATCAACCTAGAGCTACAGATGTGATAGTCTGTGATAGACTGATCCTAAACTTATGTCCTTATTATTTCTCAGAAAGTATTTATAAAGGTCAAACTATTATCTTAAGTGAAGAAACTTCATAACATTACTGATGCTTGATGATTTGTGGCAATGACCTCGTACTGGGAGCTTTAAAAAAACAAAATCACCTCTTAATCTCAAGGTATTTAACATGTATAAAACACACCCCCAGGTAGAACCTGAATAAAGATAGAGCTCTCCAAACATTTCTAGTTTGTTTGTGATAAAACTGAAAAGTATCACTTTAAGTTTGGCTTTATTCCTTAGCATTACACATTCACATTGAAATAAATATAATGTAAAACAAAAAATGTCAAAAAAGTCATTACAAAACTGCTATGAAATATCTAAGTTAAAATATCTCAGAAAATAATGTTTTAATTGAAACACATTTTCTTTGAAATGTTTATTGTTAAGTATCTATTATTTTTTAAAGGCATAGATACAGCAGCAACTTATAAGCACATAAATATAATTAAAGTACCTGACAGAAGTATCAGATGTATACAACTAATGAGATGATCAGTACAACTTGAATGAATAGGAAAACACCCCAGGATTTAAGTTAGTGCTGCACAGGAAATCAATAAGTTACACAGGGTATTAAACAATTTTATTTTGTACCTTGTATATTGGGGCAGGCAAGTAATTTAATGAAAGAGATCTAAAAGCAGTGGAGTGGAAGGAAATCACTTTAGCTTTCTCAAAACTAGTGTCTTGGACTTTCTAAAATCAGTTTTTCCAAACTGTGAATACGAGGTCTTCTTCACTAAGTTACAACCATGTGCTTGTCAGAGATAAATAGGACATATAAACCCTGTAAACTTCAATGAATAAAGTTCATTGTCTACTTGAATTCTATTCAATGGACTAAATCCACTGCTGGTGTAATTTGAAGTTAATGTTTTACAGTAGAGATTAATTTTGCTTTCAGCTTCAAAGGCTGTTAAACAGGATGAAGTTTAAATAGGAAGCTGCTTGTTGAACATACTTCCTACAAGACATGTAATGTGCTTCTGCAGTGGGTTGACCTTGGCTGGCCACCATCTGCCCGCCCAGCAGCTCCATCACTCCCCTCCTCAGCAGGACAGGGGAGGAGAAAATGAGATTAAAAGGAACTCATGGGTCAAGATCAAGGCAGTTTAATAAAGACAAAGCAAAGGTCATGCATGGAAGCAAAGGAAAACAGAAACATTTATTCTCAACTTCCCATCAGCAGGTGATGTCCAGCCACTCCCTGGGAAATAGGGTTTCAGTATGCATAGCAGTTGCTCCAGAAGACAAGCTACCAGTACAAAGCACAGCACTATGAAGGTTGCTATGGTGAAGGTAACTCCCTCCCAGCCAATGCAGTTTAGGTCGTACCATGTTTTAATGAAACATTACGCATTCTCTTAAGATCTCAGTGGTTTAAACCAGAGGATCAATGGAAAACAGTTGACGTCTCTGGAGACTGGCTTTGTGCATAGTGATCTGGTCTTGCTTGAATCAAAACAACTCCATAAAATAGTCCAGGCTTGGGGAAGAGTGGCTGGAAAGCTGTCTGGTGGAAAAGGATGTGGGGGTGTTGATCAACAATCAGCTGAATATAAGCCAGTAGTGTTCCGAGGTGGCCAAGAAGGCCAATGGCATCCTGGCTTGGATCAGCACCAGTGTGGCCAGCAGGATTAGACCTGTGATTGTCCCCCTATACTTGACACTGGTGAGGCCACACCTTGAATACTCTGTTCAGTTTTGGTCCCCTCACTACAAGACACTGGAGTGTGTCCAGAGAAGGGCAACAAAGCTGGGGAAGGATCTAGAGAACAATTCTTATGAGGAGCAGCTGAGGGACCCAGGGTTGTTCAGCCTGAACAGAAGGAGGCTTAGGGGAAACCTCCTCACTCCTTACAACTACTGAAAAGCGGTTGATCTCTTCTCCTAAACAAGCAGAAGAGGAAATGGCCTCAAGTTGCACCAGGGCAGGTTTAGGTTGGACATTAGGAAAAAGTTCTTCTACTGAGAGGGTTGTTGAGCATTGGAACAGGCTGCCCAGGGAAGCAGTGGAGTCACCATCCCTGGAGATATTTAAAAGATATGTAGATGTGGTGCTGAGGGACACAGTTGAATGGTGAACTTGGCTGCGCTAGGCTAATGGTTGGATTTTATGATCTTGGAGGTCTTTTCAAACTTAAATGATTCTATGACCTTTTTGTAGGTATTGAAATATTAATGTCCCAAAACAATTGAAAAAATCTACAGGGAACAAATTAAGAAAATATGCATTAAGTATATTCTCTAATAAATGCAAGTTCAAAACTTGCATTTACCTCTTTACACCTTCAAGAATCGTGTTAAAGATCTAGACTAGCATAAGAGGCTGAGCTAAGGACACACTACACCTCAATTTGGCAGTTTTCCATTTCTATATGTATTTCAGTTGAATTTTTTAAATGCAAAGATGGTGAATCAAACATTCCTTGGTATTCAGTTTAGTACAGCACTGAAGTGCACTTAGATAAGGGTTCATAGTATTGTGCCAATGATGGGTTTTGGCACCTTGTTTTAATGTGGGTTTCACTTTATCAAAGTTTTTGCTGTTTTCCTCTTTAGTTTGGGGTTTGTTTTAATAGATATATTTATTTAGAAAGCCTTAGTAATTTCATTAGGTTTTTTGTACTATTTAGAGATACAGATAGATGAGCTCTCTGTGTTTAGTGTTTGCATTTTTAAGTAGTACTTCAAAACTTTGAGTTAAGCTGTTAGCAGGTGGAGGAAAAAAAAGAAACAACCATGTTTCTGACTGTTCCATAAAGTAAAATGCAAATTCAGAAAGTAGATCTATTGAGATTCTTCTGGTTCGGTTTGCAGTGTCAGATTAAAAATTTAACTTAAATATTAAATTTAAAATAATTTCAATTTAAAACAAATATTTAAAGTCTCTTTTTTTAACTCTCAAAATACAGCATTTTGGTATTATCAAAAACATTTCCTTGCTCTTCTCATGAGAAGAATTTCCATTAAAATTTATCTAAGTTTGCAAATTTTCAATTTTGTGAATTCTGGGGCTCACAACCCTTTCCTCTGCATTTTATATGCTTTCCATATTTCAGTGATATGTGACTTATGTAAATGAATCAGTCTAATAGTCATCATATAACAGTCTATGAAAGTCTTTGAGCTAATGCCAAACCTTTCGGACAAATAAGCAAGAGATAGTGTGAATCTGCCCACAGATGGGCAGATTTCTATCACCAGAATTTTCACTTACTTCAAAAATTAAAATATGAAAGGATTAAGGCTCCTCATATAAGTAAATTCTGAATGGAAATAGTCTGAAATGAGAAGGCTGCTGTATTAAGAAAAATTGTTATTTATAGTTTGATTTTAAAAAGCAGAATTTACAGATCACAGAAGGAAGGTGGCTTGTGTGAAGCTTTAAATTATTCATCTGGCTTTCTATAGAAGAAAGTTGCTCATCTGAATGTAAAATTTTCGAAGTATAACAAGAAGAAATACAAATCAAAAAATATTGAAAAGCATGGCTGAATATGTTTTTCCTAAGCGAGACCTTTCTCCAGATCATACAACAACATGTAAACACAAATAATGGAAATTAAATACAGAGGAACTGTGCAAGTATAGTGAGAGTTCCACAACCAGAAATGTTGGAATTAATATTTTCTGTACAGTCTGGCAGAGTCTGTCTTTCGACCTTTACAACATAACAAAAGATACATAACATAACAATTTTTTCAAATACTTATTTCAAGAAGTAGCTTATGTTTTGATGTGGGAAAGATTAACTGGTTCTTTCCCTTACTCTACTAGAAAAGAAAACAAAAGTAAGGTTTTACTTAAAATGTGTACTTGTGTGTATATATATATATAAAATAGTATAATATAAAACAGAGCTCACAACTCCCTGGTTATGATTTTTAGAGCTTGCTTTGGCACACAATCTAATTCACAGAAATTTTTTTAACTACCAATATTACATTCACCTACACTAGCATTTATAATGGTGCAAAGGACATATAAAAATTTATCATTCAGCTTTTGTTTTACATAACCTTTGTATTCACATTGTACAATGATGTAAAGGATAATGCTTGAAAATAAACAATATTAGGATCTCACATTTTACTTTCACATAATGTCAGAAACGGAGTAAATTATGAGGCACCAGAATTTCTAATTAAATGGAGCATTTGCATTTTTTTTAATGAGTAGTTTAGAAAAAAACTATGAGAAAGCAATAGAAATATAAGGGTAATTCAGCACAGCCTTCCCAGAATCACCATTGCAACCCCTGGGGTGAATAAGAGGAAGATAATTACCTAGTTACTCTTGCTCAATAAAAATGGCTCCAAGAAAGATGTTTTACAGGAGGGAAAGCAACTCAAATGTTTAAAATAAATAAAACAATGGTACTAGCTCTTATTAAGGGTTATAAAATGAATAATCAGCCCTGAAATTTGTAGCAGAGTATTTTCTTTGATAATACCATCGCATATTGCATGTCTTTATTAAAAAAACCTCCTCTTTCTACACAGCATTAAAATAACACCAGGTGTTATGAAGATAAATTTTACAAAAATAACATGTAATTGAAATCAATGTTGACTCACTCAACTTGAGTTCATGCACTTGTCAATCACAGAACTTGCTCTGCCAAACCACTGCTTGCTAAAAGGAAGACAGACAGAGGAGGACAGCAAGGAAGGAAAAATTTCTTTAAATGCTCTGTAAAAAAAGTTCATGACTATTTTATATTTAATTATGTAATTAATTCCTTAAAGAGACAGAAATCTATCATGCTTTTGAAAGCTGTTTGTTCGCTACTGCTGTAAATATTCAGAATGTTCATAGAAACTACAAATATTTAATTTAAATTCAGAGTTTTAGAAGAGATCTATAGGTAAGCAAAAGAGCTTGAGAAATAAATTATACTCTCAGCTGAGAACCTGTAAAAGAATATTGTTACCTATAGCTGTACTTACATTTCCCTTGCATGTCACACCTTAGGATTTATGAACATGGGACAATATTCAAAGCCCAAATAAAGACTGTTTCTTCCAATCTGAACTAAATGTTTAACCTTCACTGAGGGCACATCCACTTAATGCCAGCATATTGGACTAACTCTTTTGTGGCAGTTGAGCAAGTCTCTGAAAGACAGACTAGAATTGACAAAAAAGCACTAAATTAGATAAGGCCATAGGTAGGTAAGAGCAAAAGACATCTTTTTGTAAAAGGACTATGTAAAAATTGGGAAGGAGACATTAAATAAGGATGGTGGTTGAGTGCATGAATGTTTTACTGATTACATTTCCCCAGTAGAGAAAGTGTCAAATGTTTGTACTCCATTTTTTTTCTCTGATACATCAACTCAGTATTTAGAGTCACAGAATCAATGAATGGTTGGAAGGGACCTTAAAGATCATCTCGTTCCAACCTCCCTGCCATGGGCAGGGATACCTCCCACTAGATTTGTGATACTTTTTTCTTGAAAACAAAGTACAGTTCACAGTAGTTAAGGACAAAAAAAGAAAATTCTATACTCAAAGGTGTTCTGGAGAAAAACAGAAACTTTTTCTTAATGAAACAATATTCACTAAGAGGTAGAATATACTGATAGAAATCTTCATTTCCCCGAAAAAAAAGTTATAGTTCTTGGTAAATGTTGTTTATTAATGGAGAGGAGATCTTATAAGGAACCCAAAGCTTTGGAGTTGCTATGGTATTCGGAAACTAAGTATCGGAATTTTACAAATTCAAAATCTTGAACTGTGGGCAGTTTTAATAAGAGTTTATTAGTCTGTCTTATTTTGAGTAGTTTGGTTTTTTTTCTTGTGTGTGGTTTTTTTCTGAACACTGTTGATGAGATGATAATTTTTGCCATACTTTTTGTTGTTTCTAAAATGATTTTAATAATTTCACTGGTTATCTCCTCTGATAACATCTGCAAGACTTAAAAACACAGTCAGTTCTTTTGATCCTTTTGTCCTGGTTGATCACCAAAAGTAATCAAGTAGAGAAGATATAATCAGTATGCCCTAAAAAAAGGAATATATTTCTAGTCACTGAAACGACGTTACTGAAATAGATTTTTTTTTCAGTGTGGACGACAAGATAGAATACTGTAAATCTTAGAAAAAGGACTGTTTAAAAAGACTTTGGCTCCCTGTAGCTTCCTCAGCATTGCTCTAACATTTCAGGTGTTAATGATACAGCAGACTAATGCAAAAACTAACATGAGTGCCCACCTTGAGATCAAATATCTGAATTGCTGGAAGCAGTTGGTGGAAGGAAGACTGAGTGTATACCCACCTGGGTGTACAGTTACAGTCCTGCTAGTGACTGCTGAAGTCTGCGGAGCAACCTCAAACCCACTGGACCATAAGGACACTCTTAAGTGCAGCATACAGCAGTATGGGGGATATGAACCCGTTGGGTTTTAATTCTGTAAAGCACAAGAGTTTTGATAAAATAGTTTAAATTTTGGGTTTCCCATGTCCCGATCCCCATTTTTGCATGAAGCTGTTACACTCCTTCTGCTGTGAAGCCCCCCC
>VYZX01008665.1:35404-46607 GCA_013401335.1 Brachypteracias leptosomus
TCATGCGGCACTGGCGCACTAGTAGTTCTTTTCTCCTTCTCAGCCTCTAATATAAAGAGGGTTTATGGCCCTTTACTGCTATGTAACCTTTGTATCTCTTCGAACTTTTTTAGCACTATTAACTTTGTCTGCTATAGACTACGTACTACGTCTGATCCCATGAATTTCAAGCAGAATAACCAAAGCATTTTGTGTGTCTGAAATGTAGCTACTATTAATGGATACACAGAGTCCTGCAGAGACTCAGCTGAGTTATGCCCAGTTACACCAATAAAATATTTGGCCCTTCCATACTTTCAACATCAAGCTAAATCTCTGCTCTTTCTCTCCTTTTCCTCTTTCTCCCTCTCTTCAGAAGGGAATTCTGAAGATTAAACTCTGAAGTTTCATATATTTTTTTTTCTCCAAAGTCAATTTACCGTAACTGTTTATTATAGGAAAAAAAATTTCATTCCATCTTTTGATGTTATAGCTTATGAAAATCAGCCTATCTCCTTCTCTCTGTCCTCCAGAAATCATCCTCAGAATAGTCAACTAGAGGAAAAAAGATGTTGATTCTAAGCTGGTAGTGACAGATAGATGAGCTACAAGGACAGAAGGATGGAGTTGATCTCTTTAAGCTGCAGTAGATCAGTAGCTCAGGAGAGAAAGAATGCAAAGGGAGTTTTTTGTTTGGTTTTAATTAAATTAAGGTTACATTAGATGCATGTGTCAGAGCCTAAATTTAACAATACCTCTGTGGAGCCTGTTTAAAAGGTTATGGGATGTTTCTGCTCTATTGCACTTGCCAGTTGTCTAATTTATCCCAGTAGGTAATGAGCAGTAGCTTTTTGCAAGTACATGTGGATCTGATTCAGTTTTTCATTTTATGAGAGTTCTCTGTGGCTTCAACACATTTTGGATCAAGCTAAATACAGAAGCAACCAGAAGTCAGGCTGCAGCTACTAGGTAATAGGTGATCAGTGAGCACTGTCAAGACTCCAGCACATATACCTGAAGTTTTGCAAGATATCCAGATGTGGAGGAAAGGAACAATGTGGACTGCTGAGACATGATGGAGTTGAGACAGGAGAGACACACCGATCACCATCAGGTATCCCAGATTTGTTCATAGTCACCAAACTAAGACGTGTACCTGGACGTGTGAGGACAAAACAGCTGGTATTCTTTGTTCTCCTGGTCATTACAACAGATCCTGGACCCCACATGTGAACATAAGCATCCTCGTGGCTGGACAGACTGAACACCCCTGCCATGGTGCCTGGCAGCAGGACAGGCTTCCTGGATACCACACAGACTTCTGGGGGTTGTGAGAGTGGAACAATGAGAGAGACAGAGTAAGGGAAACCTCTTTTATTTCAATTTTCATGTTAAATAAAATCACTGTCCCCTCCTCTAAAGTCTTGCATTGATATTTGCTACATTGTTGATAAAATGCTTTAATAGTATTTCATTTTTGTATGAATGACAGAAAGTTCCTGGTGTGGGAACTGCATCAAAAGGTGCATAAATGTGTATAATTATGAACTGAGCTCCTGAGACCCAGGTTTCAGGGAAAGTTCCTTGCTTTTTGACATTCTACTTTATATGTTATATTTTGACTAGGTTGTGTAAGTCTAATGCCAAAATTGGCTGGTAATAGGTAAGCCAAATGAAAAGTATACAAAGAAAACACTTTTATGATGGTGATAGTGTCTGTTATGATGGGTTTATTGCTCCTCTGTCACTTGGAGAATGAAATTGATGTTGTACTTATGAAGTATAAAAGGCCAAAGGGAAATGTGAATACCTACATTTGCCCAAAAGAGTCCTAAAGTGAGCACCAGACTTTTTCAATTTCTGAATATCTAGTAAATTCTTTATAGATCAAACTTTTTTTTTTTTTTTTTAACTGGCCTTGGAATTTCTTTCTATTTCACATTTTACATCTTCAGGGAAGGAAGGTACCGTGGTAATTCGTTGCCCTTGTGTACACTTATCCACCAGTAAACTACTTTGATCCCTGGTGTAAGCATATCCATTCTAATGGCATTACACAAAGCATGAATTTGCCCCATGTTATTTATTCATGCAGTCAATGCTATGACTCTTCATCCATTAAATCAACCCAATATTCACCATTCTTCAGTCTCAGTGCAAAGATTGCTGAGCAGCTGAAGCAAGAAGGGTGACTGGAGGCCAAGAAGCCCTGATATGCCACAGTTTATATGCAGTCTCCCATGACTTGAATAGATTAGCTGAAAAATCCTAGAGAGCAATAATCAGCTTACTGACAATGCCACAAGGACAGATATCAACACAGAGGAGAATCTGGTGTCTTTTTTTTAATCTCTTGCTGTTTTTTAAAGGAATAAAATAAAGCTGATATCACACCAATGTGGATTGCATATATACACAATAAGGAGGCTCTTCCCCTTTATGTTGTTGAAAAATAAATTTCTAAATGGCAATTGTGGTCATATTGAAATATTCTGATTTTCTGTCTTATTTCAAAGCTCTCAATTTTTTTTGTTTGTTTACTTCTGTTGACTGATTCTAAGAATCGTTGTGCAAAATCCATTCAACACTACTGCAATTTTTTCCTGTCCAAAAAATTCAATTAAAAAAAGTCTGTAACGTATTGTTTCAGCAATATATGAAACAATATCACTTAGGCATTTCCTGCCAACTGCTGAAGCTATTTACATCATGTCTATAGTTTTAACACATTTGTTAAAACTTATTCTTGATATGTGCAATACACAAACCAAAGCTGTTTGGTATGAGATTTAAGTGAATCTTAAGAGATATAGGCTAATTGCCCTGTCCTATTAGAATTCACTATATTAAATTTATTGTTTCTGTTTACTATTAAAGTATGTTTTGAAAATTTGAATGTCCATACTGCCCCATTTATAATGGTTTTTAATGATAATAAAGCCCATTTTATGCTGGTAGAAAAGCACAACGTATAATTTACTGTTTACAGTTTATTGTTTAATTCATACAGTCATCACTCAAAAGAATCTCAAATCAATATCCTTCAAACACTAACTTCATCTTCCTTGAGTTTAGAATTCACTGAAGATTCCAGGTTTTATCATCAAATTTTTAAATCTTCTCATAGGATTATATTCAGCAGATATATATAGCAGTGATGCACCAGTTTATCAAAGCTTCAAACTTGGTGCTCATCAGCCTTGCATAAACCTTCAATTTGCATTCTCTGGGCCATCAACCAGCATAATCATTCGATGCTGTTAATTATAAGTGTTATCTGTTGAACATTTTTAGGATTTAAGTGTTTTAAAAATAAAATTATTTAATGGTTTGGTTTTTTTTTTTCAATTTAGGGATTTTTCTTTTCATTATTAATTTTAGTCAATACATGTGGCACGTGGATCTTAACCATACATGTCTATGTTCATAAACTAAAAGTAGAAATACATGAGTTAAGGAGCTGAACTGATGATCAAGAATGTTGGTTACTTTTGAGTTAATACTTTTAGCGACTAAGCAGTGATTCCTTTCCTCAGTAACTTTGGTCACATCACCACATGCCTGGGAAAGCCCCTAGCACAGGTTACTGTCACCTTAAAAAAGCAGGGATAATTTAGCCAATGCCTTTAAGACTTGAGAAGAGCTGTTTGGTTGGTTTTTCTGCAAGCTTGCTCAGACCACACTGAGAAAGTGGCAACTTCAGGAGAAGAGAGAAGTTAATGAGAACTTTTAACAGAATTCTCAGAAATGTCCAGGAAATTGAAGCTGCAAGAAGTCATATATGTGTTTCTCTTTTACGGATAAATGTTGTTTGCAATGATATAACAGAATGTGTTATGCTCATTAGCTGCCACACCTGCCTGCAGAAAGAATTTTAAACTAGATTGGAACTTTATGTAAAATGTATTGAAGCTGTTGGACTATTGTGGAAAGAGGAACTCTTGGGCCATTTTTTAAACGAGTCACAGGTAGCATTCGTCTAAGAAATGCTTTGGATAAACAATGGAAAATGCTGTTGAAATTTGTTCAAGACCAAGGTGACTTCAATGCCTAAATCCAACACAGTGGTCCCTTAAAAGCTCTGCTTATGAATGTTCACTGGATGGTGAGTCTCCTATGTCTTTGCTTTTTTGCCAGCTACCATGAAGTTTTGTGTCTTTCATGAATGCATAGTTATCCAAATTTGTTTGTGGTTTTGGAACAATGGGGCAATGAGGAATACATTTCTCTTTAATTCCAAATACAGGAGATACAGGCAAACTTTATGTCCTGATGGGTCAAGTAGTTACCTGAAGCTTCAGCAGAATGCAGCAGTGTTTTGAGGATTCTTTCTGTGGTGGAGGAAGTTGATTGTTTATTTCTTTTGTGGGTTTGGAAACAAAGTTCAGAAATTAATATCAATTGTACTGTTTGGTTAGTGTTTAATCCATTTCAAGCTTAGCCTTACTTAATTCTGGAAAGAAGGTTTGCTGAGTCAGAAGATGAAGATAAGTAAAGATATATGTCACTCCATTTCAGTTCAATCTATTTTGAGGATCAAGTGGGAGAACCCACTTACTAGATAATCAAATTATACATTTAGCTTGACTTGTAAAATGCAATGACAAAAATACATTGTAAATGAATTTACTAAGCTTTTGAAATCCTTGAAAGGCTTCATTGTTGATTTCAACTTATTCTTCAGACTCAAAATTGCGTCTGAAGCACTCCACCTACTTTCAGGTTTGTATCTGTCTTCTACTCCCAGGCCTCCTAAATATAGAACTGCTGGCAGGAATCTCATGGCAAAATGTCCAGTATGTCTTTAAATATAATGGAGATGTTCTTTGCTCTCGCCCTGCCAAGTGGCTGATTGCTGGCAGCTGAAACCAGGGACAGATGGCCATCCAGCTCTAGCTGCACCCTATTGAGATGAACAAGTGACAAGCTGCAAAATACTCAAAACTAATTTAAACTGGTTTAACCTCAGGAAGCCCAAGAGTCTCTTGGGCTTCTTTGGTGATGTGTAGGCAGATTTTTGTGCTTTTTTTCATGTGGTGCTGCTCTTTGGCATAAAGATCTCAGTGCTCTCACACAAGTGCAGTCCCAAGCACCTTAATGAAAGAGATGGAAGTGGAAGACCAAGGGATGATTGAAAGAAAACCCAGCAATATTAGTGAGGCTTGGTGAGTCAGACTTGAACTCAGAATGATTTAACAAGCATATTCTAACAATTATATTCCTATGTTCTTGTTCTGGTGCAGGTGGCTCTGGGGAATGCTTGACTATTATTTCCTTATTCTGTTGCCATATAAGTTTTTCCAATATTCTTTTTTTCAAAATTAGAAGATACTTGATGCAAAAGCATCTTTATGTGTTCAGCAAGTTCTTTCCTGTGTGCATCCTTTCAGGCTATGGTTCACTTCACAGTTATTAATACTGGTTTTCTACATGCTGTATTGCCCAGCAGGATCTAGATCAGATGGAGAGATATGACTGCATTTATGTTTAATTAGCCAAGGCACATAATAAGGATTTCCTGCTGACATTATGCTTTCACATTAACTTTAGGTTTACATAAAAGAACAGGTAACACAAAATATTTTGTTTTTTTAACAAATCTGAATTAGCAAAGAAATATGCACTAGTTCTGCACTGGTGACTGCAACATCCTTATTCTGGAGTTAATATCCCTAAATTTGGATTCATAGAATCATAGAATGGTTTAGGTTGGAAGGGACCTTCCAAGATCTTCTAGTTCCAACCCCCCTGCCATGGCTGGGACACCTCCCACTAGACCAGGCCACCCAGGACTTCATCCAACCTGGCCTTGAACACCTCCTGGGATGGAGCCCAGGGATGTCCCCTCCCTGGGCAGCCTGTTCCAGTGTCTCACCACCCTCTGAGTAAAGAATTTCCTTCTAATTTCCAATCTAAATCTACCCTCTTTCAGTTTGAACCCATTACCCTTTGTCCCTGCAGTGTCCTATCACTGCAGGCCTTTGTGAAAAGTCCCTCTCCAGCCTTCTTGTAGGCCCACTTCAGATACTGGAAGGCTGCAATAAGGTCTCCCCTGGGCCTTCTCTTCTGCAGGCTGAACAAGCCCAATTCTCTCAGCCTGTCTTCATAGGAGAGGTGTTCCAGCCCTCTGATCATCCTCATGGCCCTTCTTTGGACACGCTCCAGCACATCCATATCTTTCTTGTAATAGGGGCTCCAGAGCTGAACACAATACTCCAGGTGGGGTCTCAGAAGAGCAGAGTAGAGGGGCAGAATCACCTCTGTCAACCTACTGGCCATGCTGCTTCTGATGTAGCCCAGGATACAGTTGACTTTGTGGACTCACTGGCACATTGTTGGCTCATGTTGTTCTTTTCNGGTGAGACTGACAGGCCTGTAGTTGCCCGGGTCTTCCTTTTTTCCCTTTTTGAAATGGGGGTGATGTTTCCCCTTTTCCAGTCAGTGAGAACTTCACCAGATCACCACGATTCCAATAACATCACAGCCCTGCAGACATGCACACATTGCAAGCTCCACTTGTTTGTTTCTCATACTCTGTGCATTTACATGAAGGCATTTAAGCAGGACCCCAGTTGAAGCTGACTTATCAGCTGGAATAGTTACTGGCTGGAGTCCATTATCTTGCACTTTGTGTGCTCTGCAGTTGTCCTTCGGGGGCAGGGCATCTTTTGCTAGCACTGGTCTCAGAGCAGGACAAACTGAGGATCCCTTCCCCTGGCAACTCTAGTTTAAAGCCCTTCTTAGTAAATTGCCAAGCTTTTGCCCAAAGACGTGCTCCCCTTTTTCTATTAGATGGATCCCATCAGCCCTCAGGAGACCAGGTTTCTCAAAGCGAGTCCCATGGTCCATGTAGCCAAAGCCCTGGCTGTAACACCACTTCTGCAGCCATTTATTAATTTTCCCAATTTGATTGGCATTTCAAGCTCTTTCCCCTTGACCAGGAGGATTGATGAAAAGTCTACCTGGGCCCCAGAGTCTTTCACTGCTGCTCCTAGGGCTCTGTAGTCTTTCTTGAAACTTCTGATGTTGCTTCTGGATGTGTCCCTGCTGCCCACGTGGAACAGCAGCAATGGGCAATAGTCAGTGGGATGTACCAGGTTTGGGATTGTCTTGGTAGTGTCTTTGATGTGAGCCCCTGGTAAGCAGCACACCTCTCTGGACAACGGGTCAGGTCAGCAAATGGGCCCTTCTGTACCCTTGAGGAGAGAGTTGCCTACTACTTGTATCTTTGAACCACATTCTCAAACTTCCTTTGCCTTTTTGTTAGGAAGAGCAGAGGTCGTTGAGTAGTAATTGAGTAGTGCAGAACAAACTAGAGTGTTCATTTGTCCAACTTTTCCTGAAACTAATTTTGGAAAGTTCTAATAAAAAATGAATCTTTGCTGTTTCATTGGCTGTAGTGAGTGGGAGAAACTAAAAAATTTCCTGAAGGGTATCAAATTAAAACCCCTTAATGTTAAGGGACTGCTCAAATCTTATAGTATCTTAAGAAGGATCTTGATGGGGTCTCAGAAATCAAATGAAGCAACAAATCCCTTAAATGTGGAGACAGATGTATGCTTACTGTGATTTTTAGCCCTGCATGCCCCCATAATGAGTGTGTCTGGTGTCATACTTTTGTGAGAATGAGAGAGAGTGGATGAAAAATAGGCAAAGGAGAAAGCATATGAGCAAACTTCTGATTTTTTATTTTTTTTTTTTTTTTCCCTGGAGTGGGACTGAAGCCTGCTGGAGATGTAGAACCAGAATCAAAAGTTTGGAAAAAGGTTTGAGACTGCTGACAACCTCTATGTCAGAAATGAAATACTGGTTCTACTTGTCCCCATAAGAGATCTGAAGCAGACTATGTGCATATCTACACATCTAGAGATTTTAGCTCCTTATTAAATATACCTCCCACAGGCAAAAAACACCATTAGCTATATTACTGTCCTGCTTAAATGTCTATAGAGACTTTATCTATTTATACATTGATATATCAATAAGATATTAGTACAGAAAAATCTACTTAATAAATGCAGGTTGTACTATGGGAAGTCATTAGCATTGGGAATTTCAATTAGCACAGTTGAACATCTTCTGAATACAGTGAAGAACAAGCCCAGTTCACCATCATTGCAGAAAACTACTTGGAATGAGAATCACTTATGGATTTCTGAATATAATTTGTCTATGAACAAATTTGATTATCAGTTGAATTAGAACCTGTTGCTAACAAACATCATTAACACAAATTAAAACCACAGGAAAATACATCTGAATGCAAAAAAACCCACAACCCACTACTACTATAAGGGTGATTGAGTACTGGAAAAGGTTGTCCAGGGAGGTTGTGGAGTCTCCATCCCTGGAGATATTGAAAACTCAACTGGACGTGGTCTTTGGCAACCTTCTGTAGCTGACCCTGCTTTAACAGGGGCTGGGCAAGATGAACTCAAGAGGTCCCTTCCAACCTCAACCATTTTGTGATTAGTAACAAATCATGGCCTTTTCCCTGTTAGTTACACAACTGAAAAGGAGTAATAATTCAGCAAAGGAAATCGTTGTGGCTATGAACTCTGACTACCAGGCTTACCCCTTGGCACTATTTGTTTAAGGGAAGGGCAGAATCAAGTCAATGGTGAGAATATTTGTGAGTATACAACCTAGGCTCACTTGATTTTCACGTGGACACGAACAATTCACAAAGGATTCCTGTTCCCTGAGCACAATCAGGCTAAAAGTTAAGGACCGTGCTTAAATGGGTCATCGAGACTCTCTAAAATCAGCAGGGAATTGCTTTTAAAGGGAAATTAATACCAATAGGGATGGGGAAGGAAATAGAGATAGGATAAATAAGCCTTCAGAGACGTTGATCTCTGCTTATTGCAGAAACAGAAAAGACCAGCTTAAACTGTATAATCTTAAAATTTTAATGCTTTCAGATCACAGATGGTGTGTCTATACTCTCTCCCTACTCACCCCCTCCAAAATTCCTGGGCTTTGATGTTTTTCTTGTTGTTTGCTTTGGTTTGGGTGGTTTTTTTGCTGTCTTTTAACTATTAATAAATCAGATCAGTCCTGTTTATATTCAGAATCTGTATAAACACCAAGTTTTTATCAAACCCTTATGAGAGTATTTTCTCTTTTATGACTTCTATGTTTTCCTAAAGATTTTCTCAATACGGTTATATAGTCTACTATTTTTAATGTGCAAAATGCCTGGGTGTATACTCAGGTTGAACTCAAATACAAATAGCAGTGGGACAATATTTTATAATCCTTCAGTACTGAAATTGCCCTTCGAAGTTGTTAGCAGAGTGAGCGTGCTGATGTTTAAGATTAGGGGCAGGACTTCTAATGATGTTCAAATAAATGTTTTAGGTACACGGATGGGTACAGATAAGAAAAATATTTTTAGTCAAATAATTCTGATAAAGAAAAACATATCAAAATATTTCATGCCCTCAGTTTGTGTTCATCCAAGCGTCAATGTGAAAAAGCAGAATGATGTTGTAAAAGTCTTAAGTCTTTCAAGTATATCAAGATTTTGACTGGTGTTGAAATTACTTAAATGTTGTTTTAAAACCTTCACATTTAATTGACATGCTTTCTGATGAGAAAGTGTAGGAATTGTAAGTGAAACTTGTGTGAGGTGGTTTTTTGGTTTTTATTCTTGATACAAAATTTTAGATTTTAAGTAACAAATGATGGCTTAAATAGAAATTTCCCTGAAATATTGAGTTTGTGTAATCCCATCATCAACAACCTCACCATAATTATCAGCAGAGCTGAAATACTCATTATTTACATAGCTTTAGGATACACTGGAACTTTATGGGTCCTCTGGCAAATGTTATGATGAGAAAATTGATGATTTGTAAGGAAATGATTCATGTTAATCTTCCATTTCACTTCTAACAATAACGTAAGAGATTATATTAGTATTGCTTCTAAACAATGGATAAAAGCCGTGCCCAGCATTGTGTGGAAGCCTATTCAGAGTAATTAACAGGTGTGAATTGTTGTTTGCTGGGATGAGCCTCCCACTGTGCAGCCCTTTTGTTGGCTGCAGGGTGTTTTCCTGCTGTATTACTGCTTCTAAATGAGTCACTCTCCCTTTAATGTAGGATTTTACAAATGTTAATTCTTGGTATACTTGTTTATTTTTAAAGTTGTTGAGGCAATAACAGTGAATCTCTTCAAAAAGCCTGTATTTCTGCAAGCTTCTGATTACCTTGCACCACTCCAACCTGTTTAATGTTTCTCTTTTCAGCAGGGTCTGATTCATTTAAAAGGAATTACTGTAGTAACTTGTAGGTGCATCAACCTGACTTCTTAACTGTAAAACCAAACCCTTTTCCGTGGCTTAGAGGATCATAAACCTGCTACATTGAGTTCTTTTATCTAGAATTATATAAGAAAAGTACAGAGAATATATACACACCTATGGACTTCTGTATCTATGGGCTCTGACAGCCCTGAAATGACATTTTTAATTTTTACTTTGAAATTTTTATACATCTTTGACAGTTCCAATTAGGGTCATTTGTAAAAACATAAAAATCCTGAGCTGTAAAGAGCTGGTGGCTTAGAAGTCAAAGAAAGAAAACTCCAAACTTTTTGCAGCTTGAGCATGGATTACTATTTCTCTATCATTAGACTGTATCTGAATTCCATCTGAGGCTTTCTTTTTATAAATCTCTGGTCAAAACTTGTCCAATTTAGTTGAGGAATGGCAGATCAAGATCTAGAAATCAGACGAACTAGTACCTTTTCCCCATGCCTCTCTTTCACATAATTACTATGTTACAGAATTGTTTAAAATGGTTTTACATTTTATAATGACATTTATAATTAAAATGTAATCCTAGTTGATTCTGTTTTTTCAGTTAATACAGCCAAGATGGCAATTGACTTCAGTTATTATAAAAGTTAATGCTTAACCATATTTTATAGCTTGTTGCCTTCCTTGTTAATACAGGTATGAGCACTTCTAGACATTATATTTCATACATTTACAGCCAGGAAAACAGTTAAGTAGTTTGTTGTCTTATATAGCATCAAAAATTTCAACCAGAGACATGGAAGGTTGGCCTAAGTAGATGTGAGTAGCCTTCAAACTTCTTTTAATGATGCCTTGGGACAAGAACTTATCCTTGTACTTTCTGACTCTGCCTCGTTGTGCTGGTGACTTTTTCTGTCACCTTAGAAAATCCATTTTGAAACTCACAAATATAGATAA
>VYZX01008666.1:19576-59969 GCA_013401335.1 Brachypteracias leptosomus
CCAGCAGGTCAAGGGAGGTGCTTCTGCCTCTGTACTCCACTCTCATGATACCCCACTGGAGTACTGTGTCCAGCTCTGGAGCCCCCAACACAAGACAGACATGGACTTGTTGGAGTGGTTCCACAGGAGGGCCACAAAAATGATCAGAGGGCTGTAACAACTTTCCTATGAAGAAAGGCTGTTCAGCCTGAAGAAAAGAAGGCTCTAGGAAGACCATATTGCAGCCTTTCAATACCTAAAAGAGACCTTGTATGAAAGACGAGGATGAACTTTTTAGTAAGGCCTGTTGTGGGAGGACAAGAGGTAATGGTTTTAAACTAAAAATGATAAATTTAGATTGGACATAAGGAGGAAATTATTTATAATGAGGGTGGTGAAACACTGGAACAGGTTTCCTAGAGAGGCGGTAGATATCCCATCTCTGGAAACATTCAAAGTCAGGTTGGATGGGGCTCTGAGCAACCTCATCTAGTTGAAGATGTCCCTGCTCATTGCAGGGGGGTTGAACTAAAGGATATTTGGAGGTCTCCTTCCATCCAAATGATTGTAGAGGAGAATGCTTATTCGTTATTCTTATAAATGTGAGGTTCAATGATATCAAGACCTCAAGTAATAGATGAATATCATTTAAGTTTTGTAAAACTAAAAGTTGTAATTAGAAACGTACTTTTGACTGAAATAGATCGATGGCCATTTAATGCCTGAATAATAGCCTGTACAGAAAGATCTAATATACTTCCTTTATGGTTAACTGATATTACACATTTAATTGTTTCACCTTAACTTTCTGAGACATTTTTGAGATGTCTGTTTTGTCTACTGTTTTAGGTCCTGCCTTTCAGAATCTAAATAATAATATAAAGTCAAGAGTAGTTCACATACAAATAGGATGATAATAAACCGTAGGGCTTTTTTTGCTTGGTTTTACATTTGCAAAGGTATTTGAAACACTATTCTGCATTATTATTTTAATGGTCACTTACACAGTTTCCCATTCTTTGTAAAATAATAAAAAAAAATCACATGTCAAAGTTTTCATCTGGGCATTTTTTTAACATAGAAGAAAACCAACTTAGCTTTGAAGTAAGGATAGTAGTTGGATAGATTATAAGGTTCAGCTGTGAGATTCTAGCTTTTGAAAATAAAGTGTCTCGGATACAACTTCTGAAGAACTGAGAAGGAAATAGTAAAACAATTGAGAGACTTAGGGGGTAACTTTCACAGAATCACAGAATGTCAGGGATTGGAAGGGACCTCAAAAGATCATCTAGTCTTGATTTTTTTTTTTAAGTTTCTGGTTTGATTGTTCGTCATTGTTTTTAACCTTTCTTTTATGTAATACTTTTAAGGAAAACGTAGCTAGTTTAAGACAGCTGAATTTTCTGGTTTTTTGGTTTTTTTTTTCCCCTGTATACTTCAGCAATAAAATTGTCAATCTGCACAGTGTGGTTTACATGTTGTCAGATTCTTACCAATGAAGGATTCCTTCAATATGGACATGAATACATAGGTGCAGTACTGTACTGTTTTCTCATTTGGAACTTGAATCTAAAATGTCTTCACATACTCTTCCTTATAGTGAAATTGGGGGATCTCACCATACAGAGTGCAAGCTTGGCCTTCAATATAAACAAGACATTCTTGATTCTGCAGTGAGTATTTCAGAGATTTTCAGACTGTCTACTCTGCCTTTCTTTATAGTTCATAGAAGATGTAAGCTACTTTTAGAGAAAAAGCCTTAGCAGACACTAAGTTGACCATCCAACCACAGTGCTACTGTTTTTTACAGCACAAAAGAGAGATATAAGTCAGAATCAACAATTCCATCTTGCAGTGAGAATTTGAAAACTATTTACATTTCACTTCACCTCATAGGAACAATTACTATTTGAGAATCTGACTTTTAGCTTCCTGAATAAAATTTCCACCAAATTATGGACACATCCAGCAGTTTGTACATGATAACAGCACAAAATAAACAGTGAAAAAGTGAGATAATATGATAGTTTCATTGAAGGCTGGAAGCCTGATGTAGCTCTTTGTCACTTTTTATCTAACTCAAATGGTACAGTTAATCTCTGACCCTGCAAAGTGGTCCATCTGGCTGGAAGGCACTGTGCCCTTGCAGAGCCCTGCTTAAGTTAATGGGGTTCACATGCCAGGAGCAGCTTGGAGGGCAGGGCTAATTCTATAAATTAATAACTAGGTTCCATTACAGAAGCATCTGTGTCAGGTTACCCTTAAGTAGTCCAACTCAACTCCATTATTGTTTTATAATTAAATGATCTTTTTCCAGCTGTAATAATTTGCACAAATCTCAGAGTTCTTTCTGCACAGATCTGCAGATCACAACACTGAGAGCTTCTCCAAAATGTTTGCCATATGCATAAAGCATATGGTACAGTTCTATAATTGTATTATGTAGCAAGAACCTTGCAAATTTTCAAAGATCAAGAACTAGGGGAGAGAAAAACTTAAACATTGCAATCCCTTTAATAGGTAAGGGCTGTGCTCCCAGAAAACAAACAGTAATATTAATAGAAATTAATAACAATGTAATGTAACAGGGAAGGTGAAGTAATCTTGGGCAATTAATTTTGAGATTACTGTTTTTATTGATGTAAAGAAATGGAATCTGGAGCATTTTATTTGCACCTCCATCTCCCAACATAGTTCTTTGTGTTATGTTTTCTGGTGGAAGAAAATTATAATCTTTAGAAAATTCCTATATTTAAGTGTGCTACTAAGAATGAGCATTATTTGTGTTACTGAAAATGCTTAAAAGATCCAAGAGAATTAGGAATAACATTATTTGTTCATATTTAGAAAAAATACATGGGCTGGGGTTCAGCTGCNCCTGTATACTTCAGCAATAAAATTGTCA
The DNA here is from genome assembly GCA_013401335.1 of Brachypteracias leptosomus. Lineage (NCBI taxonomy): Eukaryota > Metazoa > Chordata > Aves > Coraciiformes > Brachypteraciidae > Brachypteracias > Brachypteracias leptosomus. The sequence goes on from VYZX01008666.1 coordinate 22,461, forward strand.
ATCTGCACAGTGTGGTTTACATGTTGTCAGATTCTTACCAATGAAGGATTCCTTCAATATGGACATGAATACATAGGTGCAGTACTGTACTGTTTTCTCATTTGGAACTTGAATCTAAAATGTCTTCACATACTCTTCCTTATAGTGAAATTGGGGGATCTCACCATACAGAGTGCAAGCTTGGCCTTCAATATAAACAAGACATTCTTGATTCTGCAGTGAGTATTTCAGAGATTTTCAGACTGTCTACTCTGCCTTTCTTTATAGTTCATAGAAGATGTAAGCTACTTTTAGAGAAAAAGCCTTAGCAGACACTAAGTTGACCATCCAACCACAGTGCTACTGTTTTTTACAGCACAAAAGAGAGATATAAGTCAGAATCAACAATTCCATCTTGCAGTGAGAATTTGAAAACTATTTACATTTCACTTCACCTCATAGGAACAATTACTATTTGAGAATCTGACTTTTAGCTTCCTGAATAAAATTTCCACCAAATTATGGACACATCCAGCAGTTTGTACATGATAACAGCACAAAATAAACAGTGAAAAAGTGAGATAATATGATAGTTTCATTGAAGGCTGGAAGCCTGATGTAGCTCTTTGTCACTTTTTATCTAACTCAAATGGTACAGTTAATCTCTGACCCTGCAAAGTGGTCCATCTGGCTGGAAGGCACTGTGCCCTTGCAGAGCCCTGCTTAAGTTAATGGGGTTCACATGCCAGGAGCAGCTTGGAGGGCAGGGCTAATTCTATAAATTAATAACTAGGTTCCATTACAGAAGCATCTGTGTCAGGTTACCCTTAAGTAGTCCAACTCAACTCCATTATTGTTTTATAATTAAATGATCTTTTTCCAGCTGTAATAATTTGCACAAATCTCAGAGTTCTTTCTGCACAGATCTGCAGATCACAACACTGAGAGCTTCTCCAAAATGTTTGCCATATGCATAAAGCATATGGTACAGTTCTATAATTGTATTATGTAGCAAGAACCTTGCAAATTTTCAAAGATCAAGAACTAGGGGAGAGAAAAACTTAAACATTGCAATCCCTTTAATAGGTAAGGGCTGTGCTCCCAGAAAACAAACAGTAATATTAATAGAAATTAATAACAATGTAATGTAACAGGGAAGGTGAAGTAATCTTGGGCAATTAATTTTGAGATTACTGTTTTTATTGATGTAAAGAAATGGAATCTGGAGCATTTTATTTGCACCTCCATCTCCCAACATAGTTCTTTGTGTTATGTTTTCTGGTGGAAGAAAATTATAATCTTTAGAAAATTCCTATATTTAAGTGTGCTACTAAGAATGAGCATTATTTGTGTTACTGAAAATGCTTAAAAGATCCAAGAGAATTAGGAATAACATTATTTGTTCATATTTAGAAAAAATACATGGGCTGGGGTTCAGCTGCACTAATGCTAGGAGATGCTTTTTGTGACCTTGATTCTGACTGTGTTGCCACCCAACAGCCTCAGGGTTGATCAGCAGACTCGGATAGAGTCTACACCTGTGGGCCTTCACTTCAATTAATTATCTTCCTCCATATCCATCTATATTTTCATAAGATATACACAATTCAGTCTCTTCTTCCCCACCCACCCAACTTTTTTTTTTTTTTTCCTGTCTTTGGAAGACAGACAATCCACCAGTATAACTGAAACTGTTGATTTTTTTCATAAAAAAACACGTAGGCACATACTTTTTCATTGGAAGAAACCTCTGGATTGTGGTATCAGAGAAAAAGAACAGGTTCAGCAACATGTGCTGACAGGAAAGGCACAGCTTTGCGCCTCATGAGAGTAAAGCTGTGATACTAAGGAAGAAGTTCTTCACTATGAGGGTGATGAGACTCTGGAACAGGTTGCCCAGGGAAGTTGTGAATGCTCCATCACTGGATGTGCTCAAGACTAGGCTGGATGGGGCTTTGAGCAACCTGGCCTAGTGGAAGATGTCCCTGCCCATGGCAGAGGGTTTGGGACTATATGATCTTTAAGGTCCCTTCCAACCCAAATCATTCTATGATTCTACTCAGAGAACCAATTGACCGGCATCTATGTCCTATACTAAACACTGAAAGACCTCCTCTGCCTGCTCCATATGTGACATAGAGCTCCATGCAGTTTACTATCACTGACAACAGCAAGGTGGAGAAGAACGGAGAAAAAACAAGCAACAAATAAAGCTCTTATTGTCACCGTGGTACCAGACACAGAACTCTACACTAAAGTAAGGCCGTGAGGGGCCCACCGCCATGGCGCTGCCTGAGCCGTCCCCCGCCCGCGTCTTCGCCGAGCTTGTCCCGGCCCCGGCCCCGGCCCCGGCCCCGGTCCCGGATTGGTGGGACGCGGCGAGCCCCCGGCGCCGCCCGGGAACTGGGGTGCACAGAAGCGGCACCGCGGAGCTGAGCGCCGGCCCGGCCCGGGCGCGGGTGTAGCTGCGGCTGGGCAGCCGGAAGGAGGCGCCCGGGGCAGCGCGGAGCAGCATGTCCCGCCGGCTGGAGTAGGTCGCCCACAGCGCCCGCCAGCGCGGCGTCCTGGAAGAAAATATGACTGTAACAGGGCATTTTAGTAGAGTAAGCGTGGCCAGCAGGTCGAGGGAGGTGATTCTCCCCCTCTACTCCACCCTCGTGAGACNTCATTTTCCTCTCAACAAGAAAGATATGGACGTGCTGCAACATGTCCAGAGAAGGGACATAAGGATGATTAGAGGACTGGAGCACCTCTCCTTCGAGGATAGACTGAGAGAGTTGGGGTTATTCAGTCTGGAGAAGAGAAGGCTCCGAGGGGACCTTATTGTGGCCTTCCAGTATCTTAAGGGGGCCTACAAGACTGCTGGGGAGGGACTTTTTAGGATGTCGGGTACTGGTAGGACCAGGGGGAATGGATCAAAACTAGAGGTGGGTAGATTCAGATTAGATGTTAGGAAGAAGTTCTTGCCCATGAGGGTGGTGAGACACTGGAACAGGTTGCCCAGGGAGGTGGTGGAAGCCCCATCCCTGGAAATTTTTAAGGCCAGGCTGGATGGGGCTCTGAGTAACCTGATCTAGTGGGAGGTGTCCCTGTCCGTGGGCAGGGGGGTTGGAACTAGATGATCTTTAAGGTCCCTTCCAACCCTGACAATTCTATGATTCTATGAAGTATAGCCTTTGCTGAAAGTACAGTATTTTCTGACAGTACTACGGTATCAAGTTAATAAAACAGAGAGCACATATGAAGGTGGAACTTACAATAAATAATGAATAGTTGATAAAATGTTCAGTAATATTTAATACAGAGAAATGCGCACAGATTTATGGAAAAAAAGTCCTGATTTTAAATATGTGTGCTATAAGGGCTACTGAAAAGATATATTGCAATCACACTAGATAATTCTATGAAAATGTTGGCTTCACAGAAATTAGGAAAGCAAACAAAATGGTAAAGTGGTTAAAATTTGTGACAGGTACCCCTGAAGAGATCTAAGATGTATTTGGATCTTGAATTCCCGTGAATAGTTTTGTTCTTCATGTCCCTAGAAAGTGTGTGGTGACACCTTGTGTATCAAACTATGCTAGAACTGGTCTAATGCATCCTCCCTTGTATCTGTAGGTAACTACAGCAGGTCCTTCCTCAAGGGGACAGACACTTTATTGGAGTGTACAGGAATATAGCCATAATCTGTGCTACTCATTTGTAGAAAGTCTTAATGACTGTAACAAGGGACAAAGAACTTTACTGAGAGCTTTTAGGGATATCTTAATCATTATGTTACATTGTTAACAAAATTGTGCAGACCCTAAATGAAACAGGAGTAAGAGAATCCATGAATGAAGAAATCTCATCTGCTTTTAGATCCAGGGACACAATCTTAGTCACATATTATTCAACAACAGCAGCTGTGATTTTTGTTTATTAACATGCATGCAGCAATTGCTGTTTGGACCTAGGAGGCATTTTAAGTGGTCATTCTAGTACAATTTAAACTGACTCACCTCATGAAAAGATTTTTGTAAGGTTCTTTTTTTGAGATTTTGCTAGTACTGCTATTTAGGCATAAGTTGCAAATTATAGTTGTTTTATGAGTCAAGAAATTGCTTTCTTCAGTCACCAAAATCTTACAGAAAAGATATATAAGATTTAAACCTCCCTCCTCATTTTCAAATTCAATCTAAGTGTTTATTTGCAGGATACTGTCTCTTGATTTCTTGATTAAAAAAACCAGTAACACCAACTTTTCAGCATGTTTGCTATCACAAATATTTTTTTCAGATGTAAGAGATAGTATTAAATAGTAGTAATCTTGACTTATATAATTATGATCAGCAGAAGTGATATTGGCACTGAAATTTGAAATATTGTATCTTAAACTTTTTTTTCTCAAAACTCCTGCCTTATTACCTCCTGGTCCTTACATTCCACAGTTCTGTTCTGTTGCTCTTGCAAATTAGTGTTTGTATGTTTTAGTAGTTTCCACAAGACCTCATTCTACTTCTGTTTTGTCCTGCTCAAGCATTCTTTTTGATTAAAAAGGTTTCAGTGGATTTAAATGGTACTGCTGAAGTTATTTGAACTTCATGAAAGGCTGGAATTGTGTCTTCAGTTGTTCCCACCACAGAATTTTTAAACATGAAGTAGCTTCAAGTCAGCACTGCAGAAAAAAGGAAATTTAAGGTTATTAAAACTTTGAAAGAAAACCATATATAATATTTAGTATCTTAGAGACAGAAATAGTGGATTGTATACCTAATGTTAGGGAAAAAAAACCCTATTTCATGTAATATACTGAGTCCCTGAGGAAAGTCAAAGAAGCTGCAGTAAATGACACTGTAGAATCAACTAATGACATGTTTCTTTTTAAGTCAATATTGTCTCGGTATGCTATAACAGAATTGGAGGAATTGTGCTGCTGGTGTAGCACAGAAAATAAGTATGAAATTAATTGCTGATCTGCACAAAGTAAATTAAAAAATGAAGATAATCTTTAATAGAGACAAGATCTCAGCTAAAACCTAAAGATTCAATGGGTCTTCTGTAATTAAATTTATTGTATGTTTTAGCAACTCTCTGTCATTGCAAAACCTAGTTTGCACAGTTAGATTCTGCCTGCCTCTACCCAAAATTTCAGTAGTAACATAGGGACACATTCTAAAGCAAAACCTCCAGGGTTTATGTCACAGATACCACAAATAGCTCCACTGACTGTGGAGAAAATATTGTAGCTGTACCTCAGTAGCAAGTGTTGCATAATCTATTTCCCTCTCTCTTTTTTCTATTTCAGGCAAGCACTTGTGCACACACACACATACATAGATTTTGTATGTTTGAGAACAGAATGGTGAGTAACTGTAGGAAATGTTTATTTATCAATATGATTATATTAAATGACATATAAAACCACCTGTGACTTCTCTGTGTAAAAATATGAACATTGTTAAAAGGAAAACATGAATTTCTCTAAAGTACCTGCTTCTTCTGGTATTTGTCAAAAGTGACTATCTATATCTTAAACACCAAACAGAAAAAAACCCCAAACTTGTAACAACACATAAAAATGTGATTTCTAACCACATTTTGATAAAATAAACAAATAATAAACATATAAATAAGATAAAATAAATAGATATTTAATCTTTTCACAAAATACAAGTTTCATTTGCCTTCTTTCAGGTTAGCATGTATATTCAGTGTGGAGGTTTAGGGTTAATCCACTGACAACAGATGCTCACTTGTTAACCCCTCTTATTGGAGGGCTTCTGGATTAGAAAAGAGAGAGGCTTCTGGATTAGAAAAGAAAACTAAAACAGTTTTAATTAAGGTAATAATAATAAAAGGAAATATATACAAATACATACAAAAGCAGTATCCATCCTAGCCTCCCCCTGATGGCACCACTGAGGCTGTGGAGCAGGCACTGGCAAAGTCCCAGACTGGGCTGAGCAGCTGACGGGAACCAGGTTCAGGAGCTGAATTCAGGAACCCATGAATCAGGATCAAAAGCAGGGCTGAGAAGTGAAGGCTGAAGGGAAAGATGCGTTCACCAAAGGCAAAAAAGAAGGCCCCGAAAGGAAGAAGGCTGAGATCCTCTTGATCCCTCAGCTTTATACTGCATATGACATATATGGGATGGAATACCTCGTTGGTCAGTTTAGGGTCACCTGTCCTGGCAGCTCCTCCCCGCAGGTGCGACCTTTCACTTTCTGCACCCCCCGATCTAACAGTGACCTTGGTCTGCACACCAATCCTTGGTAATAACTCTAAATATAAAGTGTTACCACTGCTAGAAGCAGATACTGTTTGCAGAAACATGGTGTGAGCTTCAGAAAGCGCAGTTAGTTAGCAGAGACTCAGATGAAAAGTAAAATCACTGAACGGAATTGGTTTGGTTCTGACTCAAACCAGGACATTCAGTGATGCACTTATGCCAAAACTCCTGCCTGAAAAGGACTAATATAAATTCAGTAGTCAAGGCTCTTATTTGTGATAAAGTCAGCTATTATATGATTAGGTTCTCAACATTAGCAGTAACAATGAATGCTCCAAAAATGTCATTATATTAATTTATAACAACGTTGTACAGTTGGCATCTGCCATAACTGATAAAAGCATTTACAGTTCCAGTATGTTCCTCAGTGTTGAAACCTGCATATGGAAAGTCATTGTTTACTGTACAGATGCTTGTATACCATGCAAGAGGAGGGAAATGTTTTTCTTCATCTCATGGAACAAGCAGAAAGAGAAAAATTTGCTTATTTATTTAAATGCCTAAATACCTATAATTATGGTATAAACATATAGATTGATGTTAGCCAACTACAAGCCAAATCCTTCTTGTGCTACTGTATGTCTAGAAACAGGTTTTAAGATGTTGAGACAATCTATTATATTTCTCTTTGAGATTCTATCTCTGTTTAGCAGACAAATCTTAATTTAGGTGAAAGTTATAAAAATTTTTCATTGGATCTTACACAATTTAGCACCACCATCATCTCAAGCAAAACCTGGAATCCAGCTGCTTATACTAAGGACTCTGAATGTCTATTGACATTTAAAAAGAAAAACAAGGGCCATACTTTCACATGAGCCAAGTGTCTGAGTGATGTTTGGTATCCATTTCTGAGGCTTTTAGCACATTCTGGTGACATGCTCTGGCTATCCACTAGCAAACAAAAATGCATTTTACTGTGGATTGTAGAATATTAACAATGTTGGCATAATATGCCTTTTTGAGATTTTGTCTTTTGATTTCAAATTTGGAGAAATACAGCATATTTCAAATAGATGGAAAAGAATTGTGAAACATCTATTTCACAGTTGGGTTGGTTTTTTTTCCATTCCCATTAATTTTCATAGTTGCATTTTCCTACTTTTTTTTTTTCCACTTATTTTAAACCTCTTTTCCCTGCCTTCTTTCCTCCACCAATTCGGTCCATTTTCAAAAGCTTCTTTACCTTTGCCTCATTTCTATATTTGATTTTCTCTCTTTCTTTCTACTTTTGTAGAATCATAATCAAATCTAATTTAAATTTAGCCTCCTTCTGTTTAAAACTATTACCCTGTAGCTGAAGACCCTGGTAAAACCTCTCTCCACCTTTCTTATCAGGCCCCTTTGTACAGTGAAATTCCACAATAAGATGTCCCTAGATACTTCTCTTTTCTAGGATGAACAATATCAACTGTCTCAACCTTTCCTCACAGGATGAGGTGTTCCATCCGTTGGATCAGTTTTGTGGCCCTCTTCAGGATCCGCTTCAACAGGTCCAGGTCCTTTTTGTGCTGGTAGTCCCAGATCTGAACGCAGTACTCCAAATGGTGTCTCACAAGAGTACATATTTCTCATTACAGCATCAAGGCCCTCATAAAGTCACTTTGAAGGCGTAATATCTTGACCAGCTTGATGAGAAGCCATGTTACTGTCTGAAAGCAATACAGAGGTCTAAAATATACTCTCCCCCAGCAAGTAATACACCTCTCCATACAGGCCCAAAATGGATGAATTCTTCCTCCAGATTTCATAGGACTTTCAGCACTGACAGAGTCATTGGACAAAAAGCAGGTCTAGAAGTGTTTTGTCTGGTATCACACAAAATGGAATTTCGGATTTGAAACTTCACGTACTCGTGTTCTTTTATATAGATAGTTACATTTATTTAGGATGCATGAGATTAGGGCCTGACTCTGAAAATTTAGAGATGTCTGAGAAAATGCAAAATGTAGTTTCACAGAAATCAAGAACAAGCAAAGTAGCAAGACCTTCCTTCCTTGCCAACTTTTCCACTCACACTTCTTTGTCCAGCACCACTTTCACTTTAGGCTGTGAGTGTCTGTGGACATCAAATAAAGACAGATATGAACAACATGTCATCTAATGAAATTACCAAAGGAAAAAAAAACACTGTCTGACACTGTTTTCATTTTGAGGCTATTTATTTCATGACACTCATTCAAAGATGGATTACATACAAAACTTATTAATTCTATGACAATATGTACAAAGCAGGCAGACCAGTAAAAGTTAGGGTATGTTCTTAGATTTCTCCTATCAAGAAATACTATAAAAAAAATCATGAATTACCGATTAAAGAGTCTTTGTGTTAGACATAAAAGAATCTGTACTGTTACATATACAGCTGAACTTGTTTTCTGTTTGAACATGCTGCCATATGATAAAGTTTTCATTGTTACTGGTAGATGGGAGTAAGCTGCTGTTCCCACTTTAAATGCTTCTATTATAAATCCTATTTTACAAATGAATTAACTGTGGCAAGCCAGTTTAATAAGCACCAGACTGAACCTATGAGCCCTACTTATTTCAGTTACACAGCATGTAACTCATGTTCCCATTTACTTTGAATAATAAAGCTATATAATCCAACTCTCTGTTAGAGTACATAAGCATGGTAGTCTCCCATCCAGATAATTATGTGCAACTCAAATTACATTCCATTAACATGTTGCTAACTGATCACAGAGAATGGGGGTGTATTCAGCCAGAAAGGGTAGGAGCAGTCCAAATGAACAACTTCCATATATTCAAAGACAAAGTACAGCAAAGGCACTGAGGCTGGCATTTAAAAGTGGGTTACTTGTGGTGTGAAACCACAACTTTTCTCCTGAAGTAACTTATTTCACTTCCCTACTACTTTTAGAGGTGAATGTAATTGAAGTCCAAATAAATTACTTGTGACAAAATTCAAATCTGTCAGGAGGTTACAGGCACCTGCTAATGGCAACACAGTCTAAGCCTGGGAATGGGTGGGGGTTCTCAAACCAGTGTAACTTCACTCAGTCATGATTGTGAGATGCAAAACTATTATCTCTTCAAGCATTTGTCATAAAAAACAAGCATCTTGTGTAATTTCCTCTCTGCATTAATATATCATTTCTGCGTTACACAGATCACTGATACACATAAACATTGTGACAATTACTCAGCAGTCTTTATGCCTCCAGTTAATTTCAACTAGGAGAGAAAAGAGAAGTTGAGAAATAGTCTTACAGGGAAATTCTTGGAAGAAGAACAACTAGTAGGAAGCTTAGATGATTTTGTTATGCCATTGTTCTTAGCTACCACTGAAGCCATATCCTGCAGGGAAGAAAATGCACAGATGTTAACTCAGGGTGCCTTTGCTTGATGTGGACAGAACTCTCTGTTCCTATGCCGTTATGTAAATGTACGATTATATGCATTATAATCTCAAGAACTCCTCTGCTAAAAGCTGAACTGTTCTTTTCCAGCTACTTTAGCTCATGGAACCTGATAATACACTCTCTACCTGCTTCACTTAGGCATTATTACACCATCAGAGAAAGACTCAAAAATTCATGCCTCTATTACATGATTCCTGAACTTTGAAACACGTATTAGCCAAGCACCTCTGCTCTAAGAAGACTTTGACTACATACAGTATTTAGGGATGGGAGAAATATCTATTAGATGGAGTGCACCCATAGCACTTCCAAATGAATCCAAACATCATCACAGACAGCACTTCTTAATACAGCCTTCATGCGTCTTGTGTGAAAACTTGATACGGATCTACAAAGCAATAGTATTTAGAAGTGAATGCGTGTATATTTAGACTTTCAAAAATGCAGAGAAAGGCCTGGACCACATTTCAGCAAATGGAAAAAGTTATGAGACATTGCACAATGGAAAACCAGGACATTATCTAGGTGAAACAAAGGGGTATCAAAAGGAGGACAATAAACTAAGCAACAAATAAGTTTTTGAGAGATAAGGCATAAGAATCATAGCAATAATCATTACATTGAACGAAGATGTATTTTCTAATCCTATAATGACAAAAACAGATGTAAATATGGCACCCTCCACCCAAAACAGAATATTTTTACATATGTCATTTGAGACTAATGTTTCTCCTATGTAAAGTTTTCTTTGATGTGTCATTGTAATACTGCTGGTAAATGGCTTCTTTACAAATTTCTCTTGCTTTCTCTTTTCCAGCTGACTTGTCTTTGTTTCCCTTCAACAGATGTATTCTTCTGGCCTCTGCTGGAGAGAAAAAAAAAAAGATCTGAAGGAAAAGGACCATTTTACTCACTCAGTTTACAACCTTGTTGTACACTATTTGAAAGGACTTCTAAATTCAGATGTTGATGATGAAGTGGGGACTATTACGTAATTGCACAAAGTATGAAAGCCTAAAAGGCTGGTTTATAGGCCTCCCTAATCTTACGAAATGGCGTGTACCATGAAATTAAAATATCCCTGTCATTACAAAAGGAAGACAAAGACTTTGAGAAGTCTTTTTTTTTTTTTTTTTTCAGTGGGAAGCTGTATTAATTGCAGCCAGAAAGAAATTTCAGGTATACCAAAACCCAGAAATGTTTAGCCAGAACAGCTAGCAATAACAGGCAAAAGAGAAGAAAGCAAGAAACACAACTAAACAGGCAGCCTAATGGTTGTCTCATGACCCCAAATCAGATGAAGCTTCATTGAGGCTTTCCTAGCCCACCAACTAGGCTTGATGATAACAAACTGTGAATGGGATTTTGCTGAAGTAAATACTTGCTAGAATCAGATAGCCCTTTGCCATCACTCAGTGCTCCCTTGTAGCTCGACTTTCTTATTCAAGGCCAGATTAATCTCATTTTTTATTAGCTGCCTAAAGTAAGGTGTTCAATAATAAAGTAAGGTTCTCCAATAATAATCATTCTAGTTAATTTAAGGCAAGTTAAAGTGTAGCGTTCTCTCTGAGGTTATTTGTTTAATGCTGTGCAGCTATACCTACGTTATAATTTACCTTCTTAGATGAAAACAAAACCCCTATCCCATAATCCCAAACAGTAAACTAGGCATATTGCCTTAAAACTATCTATACGAATTCTAGCTTTCAGGCTAGCACTTCAGTGGAAAGACAAGTAAAATCATTTAACAAGGTAATTGCTTATATACACAATAATTCATTTCAGTCATGAAAATATTGGAGAATTACTGATCTAGGCTACATAATGTCTTAAAATCTTCTGAATATTATGCTTCTGGTTTGATCTTCTGCTTTCTGTGAATGTCTAATTTGATGCTTAAAGGTTTTTGATCCTCTTTTTATGTGGGGTTTTAATTTTCTTTCTTTCATATAAGCAATATTTCCCTTTTAAAATTTAGCCTCTGAGATAATCTCCAGTATATGAGATCTATTAGATTCCACCCAGATAGGATGAACACCTGAGAACAGGAGACCAATATTTCATAGAGAGGAAGAGACATTCAGTACTGAAGACCTATGGTCACTTGGTATCTATATGGTATTACTATAAAAGGATCACTGGATTGTTTCATAGTAACAACTTAGGAAACTGGGATAATATAAGGTAATATAAGGCAATAGAGTAATAAATCCTGTACCACCTTCTTGACAACCTTATCAATAAAGTAAAACTTTTCTTCTGCCCTGATACACAGTGTTTTAAAGATTTAAAGGCAAAATTCAAAAGAAACTACAGGTTTATGGCCGTACCAGGGTAAGAACACCTGATTTTTGTCTGATCTCAGAAGCTAAGCAGGCTCGGGCCGGGTTAGTACTTGGATGGGAGACCGCCTGGGAATACCGGATGCTGTAGGCTTTTTCCTGGTCTCCTAGTTGGTAAAATATGGGTTCGACGGATGGACAATTCGGTGGATAAAGAACTGGCTTGATGGCCGCATCCAAAGAGTGGCTGTCAATGGGTCCATGTCCAAGTGGAGGCCAGTGACAAGTGGAGTCCCTCAGGGATCAGTACTGGGACCGGTCTTGTTTAACATCTTTGTCGGCGACATGGACAGTCGCATTGAGTGCACCCTCAGCAAGTTTGCCAACAACACCAAGCTGTGTGGTGTGGTCGACACGCTAGAGGAAAGGGATGTCATCCAGAGGGACCTGGACAGGCTGGAGAGGTGGGCCCATGCCAACCTCATGAAGTTCAACAAGACCAAGTGCAAGGTCCTGCATCTGGGTCGGGGCAATCCCAAGCACCGATATAGGCTGAGCAGTGACTGGCTTGAGAGCAGCCCTAAAGAATAGGACATGGGGGTACTGGTGGATGAGAAGCTCAACATGAGTTGTCAGTGTACACTTGCAGCCCAGAAAGCCAACTGTATCCTGGGCTGCATCAAAAGAAGTGTGGCCAGCAGGTCGAGGGAGGTGGTTCTCCCCCTCTACTCCACCCTTGTGAGACCCCACCTGGAGTACTGCATCCAGTTCTGGAGCCCCTATTACAAGAAAGATATGGACGTGCTGGAACGTGTCCAAAGGAGGGCCACGAGATGATTAGAGGACTGGAGCACTTCTCCTATGAGGACAGACTGAGAGAGTTGGGGTTATTCAGTCTGGAGAAGAGAAGACTCCGAGGAGACCTTATTGTGGCCTTCCAGTATCTTAAGGGGGCCTACAAGAAAGCTGGCGAGGGACTTTTTAGGATGTCGGGTAGTGGTAGGACTAGGGGGAATGGATCAAAACTAGAGGTGGATAGATTCAGATTAGGAAGAAGTTCTTCCCTATGAGGGTGGTGAGACACTGGAACAGGTTGCCCAGGGAGGTGGTGGAAGCCCCATCCCTGGAAATTTTTAAGGCCAGGCTGGATGGGGCCCATGGCATGAGGGTTGGAACTAGATGATGTTTAAGGTCCCTCCCAACCCTGACAATTCTATGATTCTATAATTCTGTGAATTTCTGACCTACAGAAAGAAAAATTCTAGATATAATAGCCATTAACCTAAAAATCTGACTTCACATTTGGCAGATGTCTTCCAGTTTCTGACCATATCTGAGCAAGCAAACAGATTTCTTTTCCATGTATAACATAGATGGAGTTGCTTCAGAGACTTTAGATTCCTTTAATCTTTGTAAAACCGTTTTGTTATGATATTGAATGTACAACATTTCTGTGTGGCTGTCCAGTTAAAGGTATGGCACTTTATATTTTGCAGCAAAGATGTAAAGAAACTATAGGATGTCAGATAAAAAGAAGATTTCTAGAAGTCTGAAATTTTATACAGTCATCAGTTTCCCAAAGGAAGAAGTTCTGCTTCAGAGGGTTGAAGAGACAAACATTATTTTGAATCAACCTGTAAAACCTCTAAGGATTGTGTGTCTGATCTGATTCAACCTTTTTGCTATCTGCAAGTCAAAGATTAAAAGTACTTCTCATGTGAGAAACTGAGGCAACGTGGGAGAATTCATTACTATCTACACATCTGAAAACTCTAAATCTTCCAATTTCAGTGATGAATTAAATTGCAGAGGGACTAAAACACTCATTTATCAAAAATCCTATTCACATAGTAATCCCGAAACAGTTACAAGTGGATCTATGTTCAGTAAAATACTACAATTTCAAGCAATGTTGAGACAAAGATCAAATACAACAGAAAATGCTTCACTTCTAAAATGCTTGGTCTAGTTGTTTGTTTATACCCCAAAACCCTCTAGAGAGAGTTTTGTTTTAAAGTTTAAAATGTTAAGTATAGTCAAGCATATCTCTGTACAGATGCATGAGTATGCTACAGATTTCTTGCTGGGGACAGAAAGAAAAAGAACACAAAAGCAAAATTATTTCATAGTACTTTTTAATTATTGACCAACAACAGTAAACAACAGGTTTAATCTATTATAGTCAACTCTGAAATGTCTGTTTTGTATTATGTATGTAGTAAGGACCTCTTGGAGTTAGGTGCAGGGATCTAGGTATTCTATTCAAATAAGACTGCAAATGGAACAATCTAGAGGAATTGAAAGAGAGTCAATAATCCATAATGTATCTATTCAAACCAGCAAAGACAATATTGCTTCCGTCATCAGTGGGGATAAACTTTAGTTGTCTCATTTCATTCAGGTTAGAATAGGATCAAAAGATGTCTAAAAATTCTCCCACCTCTGTCTAGAGAAGGTGTTTGAAGAGGCCCAAATTGCTGTCCAGTTTGTCTCTGTACAACAGGCACTGTCAAACAGGCACATATTCACAGAGGGAGGAAGATAAAAGGGCAGCAAGGAGTTCTGCAGATTTTCTTTGACTGATTCATTTCTTTTCTCTGTAAGATAGATAAAGGTAGCATGACAGATTTCCAGGACTGTAGCCAATATCCTACACATACACTTTCCATTTTTTTAACCTATATTCCTAAATACTTTATGCCTTTGAGCACTGAATAAATAATGCTTTGCTTTGAATGTTGTTTTAATGCCAGAAAATAAGGTAATTTTTTACTCTTCTACACCAGAAGAAATATGAGATAGGAGGCAACTTTCATTCAGGTGGAATTACCATATAGGAATACTTACGGAATTATTCCAGATTAGCTAAAACCAGATTTAAAGTAATAGCAGCTGATTTTACATTATTTTTCCCTGTATGTTTGCTCTAAAATACTTGCAAAGATAGGGTGAGCCTGTTCAACAGGATTCAAGTTCATCAGAGTAATCACAATAAACTTGTACTTAAATTCCTTGTAAATCATTATGCTGAATAAAAACTTTTGCTTTGTTAGGACCAGTTACTAATCAATCTGAAACCCTAAGTCCTTATCACAAACTTTGGCTTCAATTTACACTTGAACTACAAAAACAAAAGAGTCCCATAACCTGTTTTACTTTGCTTCTGGTCTGAAAACTGGATCATAATGACTGGCCTTTCAGGCATTTCAGTGACCCTGTTTTCACTATTAGGCTATAACAACATTCATTGGACTAAAACAAACTCATGGCTTTATATGTATGACTTGTTCAGTTTTGGCCACATTATTTTGAGTATTCAGAGCATAGCATGGTCATCTATTTTCTTATATAAATTCTTTTGACACTAGGGAGTCTACAGCATTTACTGTTACAAATTCAGTCTCACAAATTCACAAAAGACATCCACAATTTAATGTTTGGGTAAAAGTTAACTTTGTTTATTCTTTTGGTTTCTTTTGCTGTTACTATCAAATGAGAGGTTGAAGAACTGTGAGAGAAGAGGACAAGGGTCAGAGCACAGCTGCGTGCTAAAGATTTGGCAATACAAAACAAATTACCAGACAAGGGTTTGAAGTAACAGTCAGAAACTTCAACTGCTGAATAACTAAAGTTTAGAGATGTTTCCAGTGTATCCCAGTGACAAATGTAACCAGACTCTTGGCCATTCTGGAAAGGCCTACTTATCCATCAGCTGCTAAAAAAGTGGTTTTGTTCTCTTCAGGAAAATTCAGCAACCCTATCAGTGTGGACCCTTGCTGCTCTACCAAACTGCTTCTTTTGTAATTAAGCTCTAAAAGGTGACAGTGTGTTGTGGGTTGACCTTGGCCAACAGCTGAACACCCATACAGTAACTCACTCACTCACGTCTCCTGCAGGATAGGGAAAATCAGAAAGAAGACAAGGAAACTTGTGTGTCAAGATAAAGTTTAATAAAGGAAGCATAAGGTGTGTGTAAGTAAAGCAAAAAGAGGAATTAATTCACTGTTTCCCATGAGCAGGCAGATGTCCAGTCACTTTCTGGAAATCATGGCCTCAGCACACATTACAGATGAACACCATAAACATGAACATATCCCCTTCTTTTGCCTTTCCCTAGCTGTGCACGATGTGAAATGGTATGGGACCCTTTGGTCACTTTGGGTTAGCTTTCCCACTATGTCCCTTCCCAAACTCTTTCCCACCCCCTGCCAACTTGCTGCAGAGGCAGAGTAGGAAAAAGAGAAAGCCTTGACATCATGCAAGCACTGCTCAGCACTGTCAATATATTAGTGAGCTAGCAAGACTGAGCCAAAAATACAAAACATGGCACCATACAGGATGCTATGAAGAAGATTAACTCCAACCCAGCCAGACCCAGCATAAAATGTCAAGTTTTAAGAGAAAATGAGTGATGCATTGCTTACATCTGCCTATAATACTCCTGAATCTATGAAAGCCTGAGAGCGCCAGTACATTTCCTGATTCAAGTCACTGATCCTTCACTCCAAGTAATCTCCTGGTATGATGTCAACTCATGGTAGTATCAAATGTTAATTTCAAAGTTTTCACTGCTTGTTTGTAGTGAGGCAAATGTTTAAGCTGCTCAAACACACTGTAAAAATGATAACTAGGAAACCTACTTGGAAAAGCTCATATCCTCCTCAATTCTATAACGAGGATACTAGCTTTATAGTGATCATGACTACTGGTAATGCAATTTCTCCAAATGCTTGGAAGTGTCTTGCAAGCTAAGCTTACTGACTTTTATATTAGTTTTGTTTTGATGTTTAGTTTTATTGCAACTTCAGGAATGGACTCTATAGCAGTTAGGTATGCTGCAGGCTGGTGTTCATTTCTTTATAACATCTAAGAAATTGATTTTATATCCCTGAAACATTCAAATAACAGATAAAAACTTACATAATGCATACATCAAGAAATATGGTCGGATTTCAGGAATGGCCTTTGAGCAAATCCAAATCTGTCTAAAAGTTTCACACCACAATTACGTTTATTTAGCTACAAACAACCAAACAGGACTAGAATTTTTGTTGTTGCTGGGTTTTTTTTATTATTTTGTAGTTAAGCTTTCTCACACACATAACAATTTTCACTGAAGTGGAAAGTACTCTCAAGTGACTTGTGAGATGGCCAGACTATGTATGCCTTCAAGCTGTGTAGATTAGTGTACCACTAAACTTTGGAAGCAGTGTGTGTTTGTCTGACAAATTCACTATGTCTCATCCCTAGACACTTCATCAGCACTCCACTGCTCATGCCCTATAGGCAGAGGAGAATAACCACAAGCTTTTTCTATTTTTTATCCAAAGGCCATATGTTTTATTATAATACAATTTTTAAAAGCTCTTAAAGCCACAATATAATTCAGTTTTCTATAGACCTAATTGTTCAGATAAGCTGATCATCTCAAATAAAATTGAAATAGCTTTTCCCCAGTCACCAACCTCAGGTGCTTGAAGATATAACATCAAAATACTTTCAATTATATAATAAACTAAATAGCCATATAAGTACTGCCCTTAAGAAAGGTTATGAGCATATGGATTTAAAAGATCTAAGAGATATATTTGGCTATGTGCACTACAGAATGTATTTAAATTAGAGCATGAAATCTTAAAAATAATACAGGATTTTATAGAGAGCAAGTGTAAAGTCTATAGAAACAGGGAAGTGGGGCTTCTGAACTTTAGAGAATGTCTGAGAATGGATGTACATGTGTCGTGTATAAACTATATTTTGAGGATGCTGTAATTAGAAATTCCCATAGGTAAAAAGAGAAAAAAAGTAAGCCATAAACCAATAAAAGCTATTTGTGCTAACTGTACACCATTCTGGTTATTTAATGCCATTTATTAAAACAGAAAAAAAAAAAAATCCACTACCTTCATCAAGAAAACACATAATCAGTGGACAAGAAAACTCTTCAAAAAGCTATGGGATATTCCATGCCACAATAAAAGGAAGAGTATCCAGGCAAGGCTTCTGCTGCTAATAAAACCTCTGTGTTTTATTAGGCATTTCTATGTTGGTGACAGTTGACTATGTAATTGAACACACACGTACAGAGAGAAGCCAATTTCCCTTTTATGATCCATCTTCCTGCTCTCCTCATGAAGTTTAAAACAGAACACATTGATCCAGTTGGTGCAAAGGCTTCCACAACAAACTCTTGTTACCAGTCCGTGGCTGAACAAGTCTTGGTATGGCATTCATTTTCCTCTGACTCCTGGGAAGTGATGCTGGAGAACTCAAGGATGCCTGTAACAAATGAACACACCCATACAAATAGGAATTATACTCTACATACCAAATGCAAAATCAGGATTCTCATCATCATTGCAGAATATGTAGATGGAAAGGTAAATTGGAGTTGGATTTTGAGAAATCAGAAGCTGAGAGTCTTAAGAACTATATTATATGTAGTATTCTATGCAATTATTGTATCATGGATAATGCAAATGGTGATACCATTTAAAGAAATTTTGATATTTATGGAAACATATTTTTATATTGCAGCAAGATTACTTGTGACTAATAATTAAAAAAAAAAAAGATACATTACAACACAAGCCT
This sequence comes from Brachypteracias leptosomus, assembly GCA_013401335.1. Lineage (NCBI taxonomy): Eukaryota > Metazoa > Chordata > Aves > Coraciiformes > Brachypteraciidae > Brachypteracias > Brachypteracias leptosomus. Next base: position 40,973 of record VYZX01008666.1, read on the forward strand.
AGAGCATTTCAAAATAGACTACTTTATAAAAAGGTTAGTGGTGATAATGAAATGAGGCAGGTTTAGGAGTGTACAGTTTGATTGGTTTGATTTGTAACATGACAGTAATGTGAACAGATTATTATGGAAGAGGGGATTGCTCTGAAGCAATTTTGATAATGTACCAATAATAATGTAATAGCTAGAAGATATTAAGACAAATAAACAACTATATATGCATTTTCTAATGAATCAACATTCTTATTCAGCGAAATGCTCAAGGATCCTAGAACACAAGTGTGGGCATTACTAGATTGTTCTCATAAAATTTTTCTTATGCAGTAACTGCAGCTTGAAGGTTGTTGAATGAGAACAACAGGAATTTTAAATAAGACCTCATGTACTTTTCTACGAGTGCAAGAAGATAACTAGGGTCTTGAAAGTTTAAGTACAATGTAACACCAGTGGTTGCAAGGTCATAAACACAAATCACTAAAAGTTTATTGATCACTTAATTTCACTACTAGTTACTAGGTGAATGCAACGTTGACAGCTTTGTACAACCAATTTTAGAGTATTAATTTAACTTGGATAAAATTGTGTGATAGATAGTGTAGGTAGAGATGTCTCCATTCTGCATACAGGACCACAATGAAAAAAATTGCAGCTCAGACAATATACTTCAGGTCTGGGTATGTGGGACAGATCACTGTTCAGATCTGTAGATATCCTGAACTATAAACATGAGTACATATATTTTTTTGTCATTAACAGGAGATATCTTTCCATTGCTTGTGTTTGACCTAGTGTTCATTGCATTTGGTCAGACATACCAGCCTTGAGATTTGTTTATGATTCAGATGCATAACATATATATACACATATACATATATATGCATATGTACTTAACCTATTATAATAAATAACAGTGTATAATGATATATGATATAGGATAGGATAGGATAGGATAGGACAGGATAGGATAGGATAGGATAGAATAGAATAGAATAGAATAGAATATATAAAGGTTTCACATTTATACACATGTCCATGCATATATATAACCTAGATACCACAGTTTTCCAGACTAGAGTAGAAGGGAAAGGAAAGAAGGAGAATTACAGGACAGTAATTGTCGTCATAGTCTTATATCCCATTGGACACATGAGGGTCCAGTTTTTATTGCCTTTTTTTCCATCCTTTCTCCTTTTCCCCAGATCTGTTTTTCCCTCTTTCTGAGCTGAAATTTCTCTCAGTTCCTTCCAAGAGCTCTAGGAAGAATGTGTTATCTGTTAAATCAGTATGAATTGCCTGGACAACGTTCAAGTTTAGACTGTCTGGATTTTCTTTGTCATCCCCAAAAGTCTGTTGCTGCTGCACCATCCTGCTGCACCAGTGTGATACATTCCTTTTTCCTGGCAGAGTCCAGACTTACCCCTTGGACTAGGATGTTCTTGGGGCCATTCAGAGAGAAAGATGTGCAACACAGCCTGTGAATGTTACATCAGACTGAGATTGCAAGGCTCTGGTGGCATTTGAAGTGCTGAGGTCTTAGAAGGATGTTGCTTCAAGATGAAACACATCAGTTAAGCAATGAGAAGCACTCTTTCAGGGGAAAAGGATTAGATGGAACAGCAGAAAGACTGTTATTCAGAAATGCATAGTGCAGAGAGTCTTACAGGGGATTAGATGAAACAGTTGTTACAGTCAGGAAGGCTGATAGCTGAGCAATCCAGACAATACCAGCAGACATACTTAAGAAGACAGGAGAGGTGACTGTCTCGAAGTAGCACAGGAAGGAAATAGTGGAAAAGGAATATAAAACATCTGACATGCTAGTTTACTAAAGGCATATGCTTAGTCTTTGAGTTTTATAATTGTGCAAGTATATTATTGTAAAAGCTGTGTCTAAAATAAGATGTCAAGAAGGATAATGCTTGTGGACATAAAATATCTATACCACTGAAATACAGGACTTGGTCCTTTGTGCATTAGCAAGAAATTTCTGTGAAAAAATCCACAAAGAAATCAGACGTAACTGCCTTGTCGATCCTGTATTCAGTAAAGTATGCAAAGAAAACAAAAAAAATAAATGCTATCAATAGGGTGTGACTCTTGCTCAGCAAGTTCCTAGAGCAAATTAGCAATATTTCCATTATATTTGGATGTAGGTTAATTAAATTATGCAACAAGAACAACCAGCTGTCTCCATAGATCATTTTTACTCATTCTTTTGAAGTGTATCCAGTGTTATCCTCAGACACATATTGCAATGCAGTCTGAGTTACATAGCACTATATGACTGTTACCTTTTAATGCATAGCTCATAAATCACATCAAACTAGTGATAACTCCACCTACAATACTTAATGTTTGCATTGGAAGTTAATTAAAGCAGTCCATTCAAAATGTTTAATTGTTGAAATATAAAGTACATTTTGTGCATGATAACCATTGTAAGTCTTCTGCTCCACTTGTTCTTTCCTCTTAGTTTTTACCTAATATGAGAAATATGCTGACACACTACTTTTCATATAGCATCTGCCTTAACAACCCTAGTAAAATGGTCCTCAAACATTCACTGATCTACCTGTAGTTTGACAAAAGCGTAGATACATAAGAATAGAAAGCTTTTATTGTATTTTACACATTAGACTTTCTCAGACCTCTCAATGTTATTGCATTCAGAAAATAGTGTGACCTACTATTTGAATGTCAAAGTTAATTTAATTCAGTATTTCTTTTTATGTAGCAAAGTAATGAGTAAAATATTTTGGAGTCAAATTAAACAATCCAGTACAAGAGGAGATAAAATTAGAGATTGTTTTAAATTTTTTGTTGGTCATTTCCAACTAAATATGTAGTGTGGAGAAGTCTAATTTAATTGGTGTGCTTTATCATATTTGAGTTTAAAGGGGAAAGCAAAAGAGGGAAGATATCTCCAACTGAGAATGGGTGAGTTCATGCACACATTTTAGAGAAAATGTTTTATTTGGAAAACATAAATGAAAACACATGGTATTTGTTTTCTTGGGATATTTTTAATAACTAAAGGTTTTAACCTTTCATTTTGAAATGACAACTTTGTGACAAAAATTAGTTCCAAAACTTCTTTAGTAAGTGATATAAGAACTTAATTTTAAAAATAACTATTTACAGACATCCATCACTCATAAGTTGAAAAAACAGGACTTTAATAGTAACTCTTAGTTGTTAATAATTATGTGTACTAATTCTAATCTCTAGGATTGTAGAATGGCCACATGCTCATTTAAAATTGAGGGGGGTGGGAAGAGTGAAATAGATTTGTTTTTTATTTCCTCCTTCTGGGATTTGTACAGCAAATAAACCTTTTGAGTGGTCTCTGCTTCAGCATGCAATGCAAGATAAAAGATTCAGTTTGAGGCTCATATATTTCACACTACAGAAAAAAATATATTTTGAGTCTTTTTGCTTTACATTTATTTACTAGTACACAAGATTTGTTCTGTTCAGTTGAAATTTTCAAAAGTACACAGCGCTGGCTTTTATCACTTCTAAAAGGTCACTTCCATAAGTACACACAGTCTAATTTCAATGTAACACATGGCTTTTTACCATTCCCTGTTCATTGCAATGTCAATGCCAAGTTCCAGCTGCTATAGGTAATTAGTTTTATTAAAGCAAACAAGCTATGTTGAAAAGGTTAAAATATCGGAAGTTATTTTTCTTTCTTTTTTTCGGTAAAATACCAGACATTGATCAACATGAAGCATTCACCATATGCAGATGTTTAGTTCCAGCTGGGCACCTCTTCATTATTCTGATTTAACAAATTTCCAAACCACATGACAGAAAATACATTGTCAAGGAATATCTATCAAAGTCCCATGTACAGTAAAATGCTAGACTGAACTACAGTTTCAAATTTTTAAGTGTTAATCTAATTCTTCTGTACACTGTCTGGAAATGTTTTGAAGAACCTATTGGCATGAGCTGCTTTAAAGAGCTGCTTTACATTACTAGTCTTATTTGAAATATTCATCATTAGCTTAATTGAAATATATATTTATGTATAAATCGAGAATATTAGTTTCAGATTTTTTTTACAGAAAGATCATTCAAATGAGTAATAGTAGAATGTAGAAGCCCTGCCTATCCATCTCTCATTCAAGTATTGTTGAAAAGAGTAATTTATGTGACTGCAACTCTGCTGTCTAACAGTAAATTAAGGGAGTAAAGGAAGACATGTCTGAAGATGTATGTAAAAACTATGTATACATACATAAGGCAGAGAAATTTAGAGTTGGAGAGAGATGGGGCAACTGATGTCATCCTACTTCCTAACCATACCAAAATATTTTAATGAATTTTGATTGGAATTTCACAGAATATGTTTTAAATAAAAGAGATAAAGACAGTTTCATTTTCCAAAAACTTAACTCCACATCAGCAGTGCTGCTCAGGCTGAATCATGGGATGACCCACAGCAGCAGAGAGATGCTCTGATTTCAGTGACCTGTCTTAGTTCTGACAAGAGGGTGACTATTTTGTAGTCCAGCTGAAAAGTGCACTAATGAAGCAAGAGGCAAGGAGAGTTGAGCCTTAAGCTCAGGATCACTACTGGAAACTTTGTGCTAGTCTGCAGGGTGCATAGAGTGGATTTTTAGATACAGACAGTGCTTTATTATAGCTCTAATATTACAAGACAGAGTTATCTTGTGCTTTATAAACTGACCTTCCAGATATACAGAGTGTGATTTTCATCAATCTTTCTGGGCTCACCTTAAACTTTCTAAAAAGCACTTTTTCTGCTGCCTGATAATATGAATTAGCAACATATCCACCTGCACAAAGCTGGGGCATGGCCTGAAGACGTTATAAATTTAATAATCAGCTTCTTTCAAATCACCTCATCACCTCTACTTGACATGATCTCAAAAGTCATGTTTCTTTCAATTCCTCTGTCCCCTTCCATAGGCACACTCATTCATGTCAATGTACAAAAACAAGCAGTAAGCAGAAGCTTATTCTAAATGCAGACTCAGAGCTTCACTCTGGCTGAGATGAATGATTAGAGTTGCCACCTGATATCAACAAGAAAGATGGGGGTTTTTTTGTTGTCATTGGCCTTAGAACCTGCTTAAATGACTGCCATGGGGTAGCACTGGCTTCTGAATTTTTATTAGATTGTGGGCTAGGGTAAATGTTAGAGGTTTTTTCTTTTATCAAGACCTAATGTGCTAGGCTTAAATCTGATGCTTAGGAATTCAGGGGTTTTAACAGTTTAGCATTTAAGCCTGGCAAAACTCTTGAGTAATTGCTGTTACATGATCAAGCCTAGTACTAGAAGTTAGAATTCATAATGCTTCCAAGGTGAGAGCTAATTGTGAATGTTCACATAGCTTCCCAGGCTGTCTCTACAGATTGGCGCTTGGAAAGCATTATCACTGTTGGTATATGGTATATGTCAATAAAGGCTAAGGAGATAGACAGCATAAAGTGGTTTTAAAACATGCAAGAAGAAGTCTATTTAGATTATTTGGACAGATTTAACTACAGCTAATATTTTCAAGAGGAGATAACTTTGAAAACATTCTGAAGTTCTTTGGTTAAAAAAACAACTTTGATATCATTCTGGTGAAAGCTGGATTAGAGAGCAGACTGCCAGACTTGTACTTATTATAAATATTAGAATAACATGACAGTTCATTATGTTAATGAGACCATCTGCAACTTTTGCTTGAAAATCGGAGAATCATAGAAATTTCTAGTTTGGAAAAGACCTGTATGATCACCCAGTTCAATCTTCAACCCAACACTACCACGTCCACCCCTTAAACCATATCCCTAAACACATCATCTAATTGGCTCTTAAACACCTCCAGGGATGGGGACTCCACCACTGCCCTGGGCAAGCCATTCCAATGTCTGATAACCCACTCAGTAAAGAATTTCTTCCTAATATCCAAGTGAAACCTCCCCTGGGGCAGCTTGAATCCATTTCCCCTTGTTCTATCGCCTGTTGCTGGGTTAAACAAGCCTACTCCCACCTCTCTGTAACCTCCCTTCAGGTAGTCATAGAGAGCAATAAGGTCCCCCTGAGCCTCCTTTTCTCCAGGCTAAACAACACCAGCTCATAGTTCACCAGCTGAAGGCTCTTCACCAGTTTTGTTGCTCTTCTCTGGACACGCTCCAGCACCTCAATGTCCTTCTTGTGTTAAGGGGCCCAAAACTGAACACAGTATTCAAGGTGGGGACTCACCAGTGTCAAGGACAGGGACAGAATCACTTCCCTGGACCTAGTAGCAACACTATTCCTAATACAGGCCAGGATGCTGTTGGCCTTCTTGGCCACCTGGTCACACTGCTGGCTCATATTCAGCTGGCTGTCAATCAATACCCTCAGGCCCCACTCCAATGAGCAGCTCTCCAGCTACTCTTCCCGAAGTCTGTAGCATTGCCAGGGGTTGTTGTGGCCGAAGTGCAGAACCCAGCACTTGGCCTTATTGAACTTCCTACAGTTAGTCTCAGCCCATCGATCCAGTCTGTCTAGATCTCTCTAGAGAGCCTCTTTACCCTCTAGCAGATCAACACTTCCACCCAGTTTAGTGTCATCTGCAAACAATGTATTGGACAACTCATAAACAAAACAAATAAATACATAAAAACTTTTCTGTGGCAATACACATACTTACCCCTCCACAATAATGAAGGCTCAGGCACATTTTTTCATATAAATAAAAATCCACAGAAAGCCTGAAAACCTGCAGTCTTTTGAAGCATTTGATATACCATTCCAGTCTGGATAACTGATCAATAATGAAGAGGTGGGAAAACAAGTTATAAGATGACCTGAAAGCTCACCAAAGTACTTGTTTGGAACCTGATTAATGGGAGTCTTCCCAGTATCTCCCTCTCTAATTCAGAGAGCAATGTTGCATTAAACTCTGAATGCTCCTTTGGTTGCTCAGCATGAGAGTTTAATAGCAAAACATGGGTCTGTTCACAAAGGAGAAACTGGAGTACCAATTAGGGTTGGCACAATTCCTCTTGTACTTATCATTTCAAATCACAAAAGGGTTATAGAGATCAAGCAATCTGTTCTCAACAATCTGACACTATGGAGACAAAGATGTCATATTCGTCACAGTAATTCCCAAAGTAAAATTTCTTAGTACCTCATACTTTAACCAATTGAAGGGTAATCCATGCTTTCTGAATTAAAATATTAGTGAGTATTTAACAAACAAAACATGAGTTATGAAACAGCAATAATCTGAATGTGTACTGCATATTTGTCACAGCATAGAACAAGGATCATTGGTACATACAGTCAATGATAAAAAGATCCTGCTGCCTGGGCTACAGAGAGGTAGATATATTTTTAAGACATTTAGGTTTTAAAATTAATAAATTTCACAATGAAACACTGTGAAGAAACTGGGTCAAGTTATGAGGAGTTAAAGTGAAACTAAGCAAAATTCAGAGGTGTTTTGAAATAGCAGTGGACTTCCCCAGTTCTTGACCCTGATTTGACTAAACGTTTATCAACTGATTTTTGAAAAAAAATAGCTTTGGATTAAAAGTATATTTGCTGTATTAAAATCATAAGCATTTTCATAATTTTAAGTATTTTCATCCAGAGTTCTAATTTCTAGGGAACTTCTCTTTTTGTTTGTTACGATAAGAGAACACTTTTTTTCTTTCCTTATTTTCATAGGCTGTGCTAGCTAACGCCCTGTATACTACAAGGACTTTAGTCCTTTCAGAATACTTTTGGGACGGAACTAGTGAAACAAATGAAACCTAATGAAACAAAAACATAAAGTCCAGATTTCATTTTGAAAATGTTACTATTCCTAAGCAGTATTCTAGGCTTGACAAAATTACTGTGACAGAAAAACAAAGTTTGAGAGATTCCTTCAGAAATTTCCACCTTCAAGTGCAACATTCTGGATGCTAAAGCACTGGTTTATGGAAAGAAAAGAGGGGTTTTCTTCAAGTGGGCGAAGATTTTGTTGTAGTTTTTAGCTTGATAAGTAAGAATGTCTTGATCAAAAATCATTCAGGAAGCAGTATTTTCTCAGCTCGTTGTTGCTATTATAAATGAAAACAAATTACATTTTTTGTAATGATATTTAGTAGCGTAATACTGAAATCTAAGAAACATAATAATATAGACATGACGTTTCACCTGTGTCTATGTGTTTCACAAACTTATCTTGATAGAAAATGTAGAACTTCAAAAATAGAGTTGTTTTGCACAATATTTCTTGTGTGGTATGGAAATACAAGCCCACTGAACTCTGCGACAGCTTGTTATGCTACACAAATTCAGCACCTTAAACAAAAAACTGTATTTTACATAAGGTAGAAGTGCAATGGGTAGATGTCAGAAAACTAATAGGCCAGAGTATTAAGACATTAGGCTGCTTAACAAGGGTTGTCTTTCTCAATCCTCTTTTTCCTATTAGAAACAGTCATTGCCAAAATGGGATTCACTTTCAGATGTTTCTGGTTATGTTCAGCATTATGTTCCCTGTTAACTCACACTGATCTGATGTGAAATGATGTTCTCTGCAGGAGTTCTCAGTTTTTCCAAACCACAGCTCAGTGGTATTTTTCTGTCTTTTTAATACAGTAATTTTGCTTTATTTTAAAATGAATGCTATATGTACTGATTTTGGATGCTGCTTTATTTAAAAAGCAATACAGAACTGGTTTCTTTTGCAATTTAAGATTTGACAGTGCTCAGAATGTTTTGCTAAGTAGATATGGAATAAAATAGACAATAATAAAGTTTCATTTGCACTGGAAATCCAATTTTTCTAGGTTTGAGTAAGGCTAAAATAAAATAATTCAAAACAGAGACCATATTTACAGCTTAACAGATAAATCGTCTATGTGCAACATCAGTTTGATTTTTTGCCATCTAACCAATTTACCTGACAGACCAGGCCCCTGTTCAGAGCGCTCAGCTGAAGACTCAGCTGTGTTTTTGAAATAGACTATTAACCTACGGAAACCTTAGTCCCGTTATGGTCCAAATCCATCTGTGTAATCAATCAGACTCAATAGCCTCTTCACCACATTAATTGCTATTTCTTTATTTAAACAACCTGGTTAGTCCTTCCTGATGCTGCACTTTTGTTTTCCCTATTCTGGTTTGGAGATGCTGATGTCTTGGAGAAGATGATAATTATCTTCCTGTTTGGCAAAGCCATATCAAGCTCTTTATTGCGAAACAAAACATCCCTTCCTATTGCAATAGAAAATGCTCAAATCTCAGACCAAATGCTTTTCATGTTTGAAGATAATCACATTTTTACTATTTTGCAAAAAGCTGTAAAAAAACATAACTTGAACTACAGCATGTGTTTTGTTGCTGAATCACCTGAAATCCAACACAATCAATCATTCTGAAGGGGTAAGTAACTAAATAGCCGCTATATAACAAGTTTCTGATATCTTTAGAGATATGCCATAATATCAGTCCATGTGAAGTTGGCACAGAATGACTTTCCCCAGTACAGAAAGAGTAAAAAGACATTTCTGCAAAGCTATTCTAGTAACTCCTCAGTAAGAAAAAGTTGTAAGTGATCTCAATATTGTGGTCTGTACCAGGGATTAAATGTCACATACCAAGATTTTATTGACTCGTTTTCTACCAACTCTGCTTAAAGGGATAAATTTCTAGGCAAGATTGAACGGAGGGTTATTTGCAGGTTTCTCAGTCTCTTAGGTTTCTAAGCATGGCATTTATATTTCATGAAAAGTACTTACATAAAGTAATAGCCACAGGCAAGTTGTCTTTGTGTGCAAAATACATTTTTTATTGTTACATTCTTGCTGGAAATGACTCTACTCTTGGAAAGAATTATCAAATCCAAGGTATATTTTCTTTACTTATCCTTGCGCCTTTACACATTAAAGGAGGGTGACTATTCAAGACTTACTTTAGCTCTTACTAACTGCAGCCCCAACATTTAAATGTTTCTAGTTTATTTGAGCTCCTTTCTATTATTATACTCTACAAACATGTCTGAGACTGTCTAACCTTCAACCTTCTAATAACATGTTACCTGCTGAGTATCTAAGGTCTCTGACTTCTGAGATGTAGAGATTAACAGGCACTCAGACCCTGATCTTGAAAGTAATAAGTTAAATTCCACTACTGAAGTTACATGCTGAGGCACATAAATGTTGAAGATGGTCTCAAAAAAAAGATGACATAGATTACTGATCTGGTATATACTTATTGTGAACTCTCTCAATTATACAGTACGCAGGCTTTGAATGCTCTTTTGAGGAGACTCTGGCACAGTGTAGGCATAAACAGCTTCCTTGTCTTTAGCTGGCTGATTAACTTAATATAGGCTGTTCCTGACATGGAAAAGAAGTACTTTCATAGTCTGTGGACAAAGGCAAGCTTCTCTAAGAGGTAAGGCAAGATACCTTGACTAAAACTCTGGTTGAAAATTACTCCTTAAAGGAGATCCTCTCTAGCTATGGAGTAAATCTAGGCAGAATGTCCTATTCACATTATGAATGATTCCCTGAATAATTGTTATGCTTTGGCATTTTTTATGGTAATATTAAATTGCTGAACAAATTTTGATGAATTTCAGAAAAGAAAAAGCATTTATATGGATAGATTATTTTAGTGATAAATAAAATACTATATTTAAAAATATGTTTGTAACTTCAATTTGTTACAATATTGTAACAGTTACAATATTGTTACAGTATTGTAGCTATCAGTCAAGTTTTAAAACCAGGCATAAAAACAGGAATTGGTGATATTGTCATTGTTTAACATTGGACAGGGTAGTCTTGCTACTGATGTACGCAAAGCAGCAGATCTGTGAACATAAAAGTAATTTTGACACAATATTTAACTATGTCTTAACTCCACTATAGTACACAATTTTCTATCTGCAAAATGTCATTTTCCTTTGAATGTGCTATGGAGTTCAATCCTAAAAATGTCAAGGTGGATTATTAGCTTGGACTAGCACCTCTCAAGTTATGTTCACAAGACTTCAGTTTCTCTCAGAGGCAGAACAGACTTGCATGTCTTTAACGTGTAGATGGAGCATATTAAGTTTTCCTCCACAGAACTCTACCTAGACAGAACCATATATGATCACTGATTCCATGACATCTGTGAATTTTAGAAGCAACACTTGCAATTATATATGTGGAAAAGCTAAGTACTGAGGAACCCAGGTTTTGTAAGTTGTTCTTGTGCTCAGAACTTACTAAGGTATCAGTCTAATTTTAGCCAAACTGAAAGCATTTGATAATATGCATTTGATAAAGGCTAGAAATAATTGGTAGATGAAGGAATTAATTTCAGCTTCAAACCACTTGTTTAATTTTATGAGCCCATGCTGTTTTACTGTCATCACTTTTGGCTCAGCAGGAGAAAGACCTCAGATGCAGAGGTAGAAAATACAGAAGTCTCTGCTGTGAAGTGAATTAGATATGTGACTCTAATAATTTCTTTCCGTCTCTTTCTCTACCATTAAGACTAATCCTGTACTATGTACTAAAAATACTCAAGGTGAGGCTGCACCAATGTTGAGTATAGTGGAACAATCACTTCTTTCAACTGGTTAGCTATACTGTGCTTAGTACACCCCAGGATACTCTTGGTCCTTTTGGCCACTAGGACACATTGTTGACTCATATCAAGCTTGCCATCAACCAAAACCCCCAGATCCTTTTCTGTAGGGCTGCACTTCAGCCTCTTGTCCCCCTCTTTTGCCATACATCCACGACCACACCATCTCGTGTGCAGAATCCAGCATTTGTTCTTGTTAAATTTCATGTGGTTGGGGATTGCCCAGCACTCTAATCTATTAAAATATCTCTGTCTGGACTCTTTACCCTTGAGGGAATCAATGATTCCTAATTTAGTATTTTTGGCAAATGTCCTTAGTGTGCATTCAACTCCTGTGTCCAGACATTGATAAAACATTGAAGAGATTTTCTTTTGTCTTTATGAAAGGACACAGTAGTAATTTGTCTTCAATGCATTCTATTCCTTGTATTTTTGTTTGCTTGACTCTACCCCACCCTCCAAAATATCAGTCAAAAGCCTAGATTCAAATATGCCTTAAGGAAAAAAGAAAGTTCAGATCCATATTTCAAGTGTTAGATTTCTGTCATGGTATGTGAAAGAAATTCTTTAGAAAACACATTATTACTGAACTGCAAAGAGAGAGATAACCAGGAGGGAGGCTTTGCAAGGGATGAGAATAAGGTAAAAGACAAAAGAAAGAATTATGTTTCCTTTGCATCCTTTTTTTATTATATAGTGTTTGTTACAGCTGGGATCCATATCTAGTTATAATAACAGAATCACTGGAGCAGAAAGGGACCTCATCTAGTCCAAATCACTTGCTCAAGCTGGGTCAGCCAGAGAAGGCTGTACAGGACTGTGTCCAGTTGGGTAAATAAAATAAGATCTTAATTATAAATTGATTATGAATCACCACCATCACATCTAGGGGTTGTTTTTTCTGGACATTCTAAATGGATAATAATTAAGAATGTATGATTATACTTTTCTCCTGTAGTCAGTCTAAAGCAGATAGGTTGCAATTATTAGTTTACTCCATATTACAGATACTGAAAAGAAAGCAACTTAGTATAGAAGTACAATATATAGGTACTTGTACTGATTTTGGCTGGAATAGAATTGCTTTTCTTCATAGTAGCTAGTAAGTTTTGAATTTGTGCTGAAAACAGTGTTGATAATACACCAGTGTTATATCTATTGTTGAGCAGTGTTTACACAGTGTCAGGAGCCATTTCTGCTTTGCACACCACCTCACCAGCCAGTAGGCTGGGGGGGCACAAGAAGTTGGGAGTGCACACAGCTGAAACAATGGCCCCAATTGATGAAAGGGATATCCCATACAATATGATGTTGTGCTGAGGAAAAAAATCTGGGAGAAAAAGGGAAGGGAGGAGGGACACACTCAGTCATGGCATTTGTCTTCCCAAGTAATCACTACGCGTAATGTAGCCCTGCTTTCCTGCAGATGGCTGAAAGATTGCCTGCTGATGGGAAGTAGAGAATGAATTCCCCTTCTTGCTTTGCTTGCATGCACAGCTTTTGCTTTACCTGTTAAACTGTTTTTGTCTCAACCCATGAGTTGTCTCACTTCTCTGATTCTCTACCCCATCCCATTGAGGGAGGAGTGAGAGGGACTTAGTTGCCCACCAGGGTTGACCCACAACAGTATCGTATATAGTACATATGCAAGTATGTGTAGGTACTGTCGAAATTACTATTGCAATCAAATCTTACCTTCTTTCAGCCCTAAAAGAAGAGAAAATGATTCAGCAGGATCTGACTTGGCCAAGGACGTGTCAAATTACATTCAATTACCTGCTTTATGACAGTCTGTCTGCATGATGCTATACTAGTCATCGGGAGCCCTAGTGAAAATTTCTCTCAAAGGCTGTAATAAGGATAACAAGATGCTATTGTAAAGAAGTTCCAAGAAAACAATGGTACCCAGACTCTAATTTTGTGAACTAATTGGTCAGATGCAAGCAATAAGGGAGGTAACTGCCACAGTACAACAATGTGCTTGAGCCAAAAATTCTTGCTGAAAGATAAATTGTAGTAACTTGGTCCTAAAACAGTATTTAGGGACTTAAAGAACTCCCAGGTGAGCTTCTAGTTAGTTCTGCTGTTTTTCTGCTTTTGTCTATATGTACGCAAAGACTTCTCTACTACTTAACTTTAAAGAGCAATGACAGCACATTTTAGTAAATCTCACCTTGTCTTCCTTGCATTTGTTTTTTGCAATTTCACCACAACTTTGTTTCTACTTTTCTTTTTAAAGTGATCATTTTCCAATTCTCCTCCAATTTTCCATTGCTTTGCAGTTTCTCCTGCTTTCCCTCAATTGATTTGTCCCCCTTTTTTTCCAGCCTCAAGACTTTACAAATTATAGATGGCTGCTCATTTTCTCCCTCAACAATTATACCCCAGCAGCTGTCTGTAGAAGAAAAATGACTAGTTAGTCACTTCCCTGTCTGCATTGAACTGTGGGCAAAAGCCTGAACTTGGTGCAGGGAGGAACTGACTAATCAGCCTTCCTTTACAGTCAGATTCATGTTTAAAAGAATTCAGAAAAATGAATCATTCTAAAAGCTGATAATACATTGCTTTGCACCTTGGGGGAAGTCATTTCAGGCTCTGGCATCAGCAATTTAACACAAAATTGTGCCCAACTCTCTGCCTACCCACAGATTAACCTTCTGTAGCAATGTGCAGAAGTGGTGTGTCACCATGCTTTACTGCTCCCACTCACTAGCTGGCCACTCAGATTAAGTGAGACTTGAGCCTGGGGAACAAAACAACTAAAATGTGAATAAACTGTTCTTTGTCTATTGCAGATGTAATTTTTGCACCTATATTCCTTCTTTAAATTGTGATTATAACCTGGAACAGCTGAAACTTCTGGTGAAGACTGAGAGATGAGCACACTTCTGTGCACGTGGACACAAATCAGGTCTTGAACCTTTACATCTTTCGGTTAATTAAGATCCATTTAGATTCATATTAGTGCCCAACACGCAGAGGACTGTGGGCCCTGTGGGCTGATGTTTTATTCTTACATCATTGTTTCTCATTGTTTCAGCCATCTGGTCACACTTGGCCATTTTAGTGTAAACTAATGCAGAAAGGCACTAAATACCCTGGCTTTCTCTGTACCATTAAGCAACAATTTTCCTTCTCTGAGAAGAAGAAACATGTTCTATTTATTTCTTCTCTCTACAATATACACTGACTATTTTATTACATATTCTTGACATTCTTTGCTGATACCGTCTTGAACAGAATCCCTTACCTTACTTGATTTTGTTCATGTAAACTTATGCTGAATTTCTGTCCTCATCCTTACTAATCTCCGCTGTTTATATGAAGTAAATTAAGATAATTTATATGTTGGCCAAATTGAGGTCCTACTATTCCTTCTATATTTCCTTCATAATGGAATTTGTTGTATTTGAACCTTATGGAACTGAAGATTCCTTATTATAGTCATTGTCATCATCTTCACTATTATTTTGCCTTGGAGCAGCTTCCCAGGAAAGCTTATCAGTCAGTTTTCCAAGGCAAGTGAATTAATTTTCCCTAAATCCATTATTTTAATTTTTTGTTCATTCTTCTTATTGTCTTAGAAGTTTGTAAATCTGTCACCTCCTGGCTATCCTTGTCCAAGTTACATTCTATTCAGCATTATTAAAGGTCCCTCCATGGATGATGAGCAGCAGATCTAGAACTCTCATTTCTTTTGTTTTCCACTTCTATAACCAAGCAGGAGTTCACAGGACATCTAGTTCATTTCAGACATGTCAGGGGTTTTGAGATATCTATATGAGGCTGGATGTATGACTTGGGACCAATGGACTGTTCTCATCCTTCTGGAAAGGCAGCAAGAGATCCTTCTGTATACCACTTAAAATATTACTTTCAGTCACTGATTAGGCACTGAATTTCACTCTGAGTCCTGAAGTATCTCCCTCTAAACAGATGTTTTAATTTACTTTTATGTTGAAACCTGTGCTCTGAATGACTTAGCATTTGTGCATGAAAAGCCCTATCTATCTGATACCTAAGGTTGGCAATGTAGGGTATTACCAGATATTTTCAGTCTTCCTCCCTGGTGTACCTGAGACCAAGCGTATACATCTCTGATATATGAAGCAGCAGCTATTTCTTTATTCCTCTTTCTCCTTTCTGAGCAAGTTATTCCTCTTCAAAGTAATATTCCACTTCTGAATTATCCTGTTTTGTCTCCAATGTACTATTTTATACTTCAAGTCATGAAATAAAATTTAAAGATCCTCCTTCACTTTCCTATACTTGTATGCTCTCTGGGAGACACTGAAGACTAACACAAGCACATAAGAAGTTTGATAAGATAGTATAAAATTAAAGCTGCTTTTCTTCAATTTTTTGCCGTGACCTTGTATTTTCTGAAGACAAATACCTTTGTTTATTGTCTACTGTTGATTTATGAATAAAGTAGGGCTATTCTGAATGGACTTTCTTCCTCATGAAAGAAACAAATCTAGTTTCTCTTGCTGAAAGTTTATATTGCTGAAATATCTTTCATTTACCTCCACTTTAGATGAAAGATTCTTGAGGGCACAGACATGTGAACATTTATTGTAATAAATAAATTAATAAGCAGGTTGAACTGTAAGAAATTAGAACCTATCTAGAACTAAATCATTACTAGCGACTTTAACATTTTCTATTCATCACTGCATCATTTAAACTGTAAGAGTTCAAAAGCCAATAAAGCAGTTTGAAAAAGAAAAATAAGGCTTTTTTGTTGTTTTTTTCTTTCTTTCTTTTTTTTTTTTTACAAATATCTCATATAAGAATGGAAATATTTGCTTAAATAAACAGTAATACTGGATACTTACCACAACTGTTTATCAGAGAGAACATTGTGCTCACTCTGGTTGTGAGGCATGGGATAGATCAAAATGGGCTGTCCTCAGAATCTATGATTCACCTTTGTAGCAGAAGTAATTATTTTGTATGAAATTGGGACAAAATTCAGCTTATTAACATAGGAGTGGCAGCAAATGACCTTGTGAGTTGCTTTCTCTTATTATATTACAATATCACTAAGGAAACCACCTGATGCATACTAAATTTAAAAGGAAAAATTGTTAGGAATCTGCGTAATGAATACAAACAGAGTATACCGATAGGACTAAATTAAGGAGTCACTTTGCATGGAAAAAAAAAAAAAAAGCCATACCCCTGAAAACAATCTTTCAACAGAGTTCAGTTTCTTTGGAATTTATTACTTGTGCTGTAGAAAACTGCTTTTAACTTCTGAATCTGTTTTAAAATATGATTTAAAATTTTAAATTGACTTTGTACTTAATACATTAAAGTCACTATCCATAAAATATGAGATTTCAAAGGAATCAAGGAGTCACATTAGAAGGCTTTCCTTTCTTGTTTTAAGAATTATCAAGTCTCCTATGCTATTCCCTAAATATTACATACTTTCTCTTCCCTCTTATTTTCCTTATTTCTTTCCTTATTGTTTGCCATTTTTCCTTCTTCCTTCCTTATTATTTTCCTTTTTTTCATTCCTTATTTTTTTTTCTATATTGTGGAAGGACTCCATAATCAAGACCAATGTTGGTGTCTCTTTCATCTTTCCTTAATAGGGTTTCCAGAAAAAAATGGAATAAATAAAGGAGAAAACAACAAATGAAAGCCAGAGGAAATCCTCCCCATATTGAATACCACAAAAAGAGACATATCATGGCTCAGAATAAACTTAGTCCATTTTTTTTTCTGAAACCAAATGTCCAAGACTTACCATAGAACTAAGATGAACTGAGATCATATCCTTTCCTTGCATTATGCTCAATAAGTTCTTGAAAAATTAATACGATGGATGGCTTGCGTTTAAAAGACTACCTTTCAAATTTGTCACACAGTAATAGAGTATCTTCACAGAATCACCACACTTTCTCTCCCTAGTGGTATCTGAAGAGGTTCCAGTTTCTGCCTTAATTAAACAGCTATCACAGAAACAGATATTTCAAGTTAAAAATCTCTGTTTTCTATAAAATTATATGTTTTGTTAATACATAAACAAATTGTAAGACAATTATTACTCCAGCTTAACTCTTTCTGAAGCCTCCAAAGTAACCATATAACTTTCTTCTGTATTTAACTATGTGTGAATCTTATCCTTGGGATTTCTGTCTCAGCTTATTGTAGGTTATTGTGCTCTTTCCAGGCTTGCTCCCAGTAATTGTCCTTTTCCCTGGTCATTACAGCAAAACGCATTTTTTTGAGTTCCCAGTCTGAAATATGCACTTTTCTTTCCTGCAGTCCTATGACCACATCTGATGCCAGGCAGCATAAAACTGCACTTACCTGATTGTATTCATATCCATCCCTTAAGATTTGGAGCAAGGCTGGCAGGTTATGAAGGATCACAGCCACTCTCATCAAGTGTGAGAATATGTATTAAGAAGATAGAGCTTGCTCAATCTTAAAATGTAGAAATTAATTCAAACTAAAGTCTGGAGGAATGAAAACACAGACAATCTGAGCTGCTTAGGATGTGATCCTACATAAATACCTCAAATTTCAAAATTTTCAGTTCTGCTTAATCTTAAGATCCAAAGCCTATCAAAATACTCATCATTATTTATTGTGGTAAACTGTTAACCGCTGTTAACTTTTCTTTGATAAGACATGAGACAAGACCACAAAACTTATTTGTGGGCTTCAAGTATAACAGGAGTTTAGTTTGACTCTTTAGAAAGTGAACGAAAGCAAGGAACCAATCCATCAGTCACATGAATATTTTAGAAGACTTTTGCATCCTTTAACAGATGTGTCATTGAGAACTTATGCAAAATGATAGGGTATAGCTATAAAAAGAAACAGCAATAAAAAACTGTATTGAATATAGTGTTAAAATAATTTACATCCCAAAGGAAGAACAGTTTTCGTGAAAACCATCCAAGAAATCTGTACTTATCTTGAGGTTATTCTACCTCTACTTCTACAAATTCCTCGGGATCAGTTTACTTAGCAGGAGGGGATAAAAAGTTGCCACAGTATACGCCTTTTACTGTGCATATGTGTGGTGGGTTTACCTTGGCTGGGTGCCCGGTGCCCGCACTAGTCCCTCTATCACTCCCCTCCCCCCGCCCCAAACCTCCGTCAGCAAGGCAAGCGGGGAGAGAGTGAGATGGCAAAGGAAAACCCGTGGGTTATGATAAGAAGCAGTTTTAATAAACAGCAGAGAAAGCAAGGCTGCATGCGCGTGAAGCAAAAGCAGCAAAGCTATTACTCTCTACTTCCCATCCGCAGGCGGTGTCGGGCCTGTCCCAGGAAGCAGGGCTCGAGAACACATACCGGTTGCTCGGAGGACAAACGTCTTCCCCCAGAATGCCCCCCGTCCTCCTCCCTTTATAGTTGAGCTGATGTCATATGGTATGGAATATCCTA
>VYZX01008667.1:0-54450 GCA_013401335.1 Brachypteracias leptosomus
CAGACAGACCCACTACAGCCTGAGATCCTACACACAGCAGCTGCTTTGAGGGTTGTTAGCATTCAGCTGTCTGATTGTCCTCTACTATTAATGTTTGATATGATGTTTGCAAAATGCCAGTTCCAAGTGTAAGTGCTCCTTATTGAATGAAACAAGCATGCAAGTCTGCTTATGTTTTTTTGTCTCACATTGCTATATCCTATACCTGCTTCCAAAAGAGCATATTCTGAAATAAAATTACAATCTCTAAGTGAACTTTCCTTGCACTTCTCTTTAGTATTGCAGTTACACCAGAGAAGCAGGAGAATTTCTCTTGAAGCTCTTGGTTAATCCTCTTTTGAGGAAAACCACAATGTTTCTAGATAAAACACAGAAGCTAAACGGATTCTTTGTATTTAATTGTTCATGTTCAATTAAGTTATAAATACCTTTAAAAACCAAACAAAACACATACCCCTAAATGCTATCATACATTTGTTTGTCTTAGTACATGCCCTAGATAGCCTTCCTCTGCAACGTCCTTTGTATGTCTCTTGTCTTAGAGCATAGGATTTTGGGAAGTCCAGCAACTAGCACAAAGTGCAACCAACATATCCCAGCTCTGTTCTGGAGAATCCTTCTAAGAACTGGAATAGAAATGTAAAAATGTAAAAACTAAAACTGTTGTATTTACTAACCAAGTTGTACTCAGGAAAGACATCTCTTGGTACAGGCCACAGTAAGCAACAATGTACAAATTTGTCTTATGGCAAGTTCATATGGTGAGTTCAGGATGTAGCTTTTTAGTAAGGCTTATCTTCATTATTATAATAAATGTGCATAATTTAGAATGTTTAAGTGATGTATAAGTGATGTACAGGTGCCCCATCTTGTTATAGGAAGCAAATAAATGAAACATTAACATAAGTCACTTTAGGTCCTGTAGATTGATGCTTAGCAAAGGCACTTCCTACTACAAACTGTTCAGTACCCCTTTACTCAAGGGAAAATAGATGAAGCAAAAGCTTTAGAAGGATCTTGTGTAAGCAGAAATCTTGGCTTTAAATGTCCCGCTGTGGTTGCAAATTTTTGCTATGACTGTTGTAGTGTCGGTGTACTTGTTTTAAGCTTTCTTTAAACAATGTCAGGAGGAACTGCCTGAGCTGCTCTATAGTGTATCATAGGGCGTTCAACAGGCTAGGCAAACCCAGATGAGGAAACATGACCTTTTCTCAACTCCCCGGAGTTTGTGAATGAAGAATAGTGAAGGAGAAATAGTATATCACTCTGATATAATGATACTCTTTAAAAAAACCACATGTGGTATGGAAATCTATTAAACGTGCTTTTGTTAATCATTGCTTAACACTTTGGATTATTGTAGCTTTTAAAAGATTTCTGGTAACATACACCTCATCTCATTCTTTCTTCTTTTAGCATAAATACTTACAAATTGTTAGAGTCATTCTTCTCAAGCTGATTATTCAAAGGATTTGAAGATCTGAATAGGTAAGACACTTTCAATAGCATAAATAGAAATTATTCTAAGGCTTTGAACATCCTGTGTGCTTAGCAGAAAAATTTGTAATTCTATAGCAGATACATTAATTTTAGTAGTAATCTGCACACATAAATAGATAAAATATGTAAGAAAAATTTCATGCCTTGAAGTCTACCGAATTCCAGACTCTGTTCTTTTGAATTATAAAGCACTGTCTGTTACTTAAGGAGTGCCAGGAATCCTGTGAGGAAGAACTCTGTGTATATTTTGCAGATCCAAAAATCTGGAAGGTGACTCTGTTGAAGATAGGCAAGTAAGCTCATTTCTGGTGACTCCCACATTGGTGTGTGAGCAGTGTTGGTATTTTTTCAACATGGCTCTGAAAGTATTTAGGAAGGTGTTCTGTAACACAACCCAAAAATGTTCCAGTTCAGCTTGTGGTGTGACTGTAGGAAAAGCAGTCTGGTGGCTTTTCCTAGTCTCTCACTACTTTCTCTTGGAGTGGGATTTGAGTCCCAGCATTAAGATGGAAGAAAGCTCAGGTGAGAATGGGACAAAGAATCCTCTGAGTCAGATAGGTGAATGGGCTGTTCTCAGTAGATAAATTGAGTAGTCCACAGCCAGGTACAAACATGTTTCTATGCCTTCTTGCATGTCTAAATTTCTTCGGGGGGGAGAAGAAAAGGGTGGGGGGGACCTTGCTTCAAAGAACTATTTTGATAATTTTTGACAGTATTGTTAAACTGTAAAGTAGTGAAGACTTGATGTTATAATATAGCTTTGCAGTCTGTGCTGTTGCTTAATTGCTTTTTCACTTGGCTGCAGATGAATGCACCGGAGATGATTGTAGAGAGAAGCTATGCCTGCAGTTTTACCAACAGATACAGAAAGAATGAGATACTTTATGACTGTCCTTGTTGCCACCAGCAAGGAGAAAAAGTAGGTTTCTATTACGATTTTCAGCTAATTCTTACAGAGATGGTAATTACATAGGTAAGTGTAACCCAGTTCAGAAGTGTGACCCTGCAAATATGTAGATAATGTTTGAAGATCATGCCTGCTTAATACTTCTAGATCTCCTTAATACTTCTAGTTAGTCCTGACATTTCTTATGCATCTCCCAGGCTTTGGAGTATGGCAGCCATGAGGGACCTGTCTAGGCTCTTAAAAAAATTTACTTGACAATTAAGTCTGATCTTAATAAATCATATTTTTTTCTGTTTCAGAAGCCACCTTGCAGCATTTGGCTGGGTTTTGTGGTATCTTAATCTAGACATACTGAAAGTACTCAGGCAAAAATAGTATCTGAATCTCATCTTTGCAGGTTTTGGTGCATGTCAGATACCTTTCTAATTAGAAAGATTCCTTTCACAATTGCCAACAGAATTTGACTATATAAAAAAACTTCCAAGTACACAGAATTTTATTTTGCCTAGTCTCTAGTTGTTAGTACATGAAACAAAACTAGAGGAATGCTTTTCATAAATTAATTCTTAGAGTAACAATCTGTTAAACAGAAAACAAACTTCTATCACAAGTGTGTCTAATCCTGGAAAAGTTAGTTTTCAAAATTGTGCTGTTCTTTTGGAGGTGAGCTGGGTCTGCTTGAATATGGAGGTCTTAACCACCCATATACATGGAATTCATTCTTCCTGGAAGAGGAGTGTATAGAAAACTGAAAACGTAAACTGTAGCTCCTTTAAATTCCTTACTGTTGCTTTGATATTCTAACTTTCATGTCTCTTCTTTCCTGTAGCAAAATGTTTTATACCAATAACAAATTTGGTATAAAATTTTCCTATGTATGTAATCCATTTGAAGTTTACAGGAAATGTAGACCATATGTTCTGCCTTCACACATCTTCTAATAGCAATCAACAATTATTTTAAGATGAGGCAGTTGCTTTTCTTTTTGTTAAATTCTGGTGCTATAAATGCAATATTTAAGTCATTTCTTCCTCACTGACCTACATACTTGACAAATTCCCTTCTCATACTCAAATATGATTGGGAATATACCAGAGATTTTGTGTCAGTTCTTGAAGTGTTGCGGAAGTATAGTGGCACAATCTCTTCAAATGCAAACTGGAAATTCTGCCTTTCTCATGGTTTGGTCTACTGAAAAGTTTACTTTGTCATAGAGAGACTTGAAATCCAGATAGGGAGAACTACAACTACTGCAGCTAGGTTGGTTAATGTGCCAAAGTTTGCATGAGGTAGCGGATTGTAAATGGACTTCTAATTTTGGGGGGGGGGGGAAATCTAAATAAAGGGACAAANGGGGGGGGGGAAATCTAAATAAAGTGACAAATCATTTATTTTCAGTTGGCTTAAACACGAATATGTTGATTTAATATGTAAATGAAACACTTCTGGAACTGTTTAAAAAAGTGTACTACAACATATGAAAAGAAGTCATAGTTCTTCCTTGTCTACTGTTCCATTGGTATTTATTGGTATTTTCAGGAGTTAGTGTGGAGTGATCCTTTGAGGCAAATGGAGCTTGTGACTTCATCTCTCCAGATCGTTATCAGTAAGAAATGTGGTCTTCCAAGGCTGAAAGACTAAATCAATACATCAATAAAATTCTTAGAAGATCATGTTTAGTTAGCATGTATCCTCAGAACATATGGATCACTACTTTTAATTTGTTCCCTCTGTTCAGTAGTTTTCCAAAAAACAGGCTACTTACAATCACAATAATGCCAGTGTAACAGTTCATAATATACTATATTCTCAGTTTAATATTTCCCAGTATACTTGGATGATAGAATCAAATGCTAAATATAAATAATTTCAATAGTTTATTTCACACAAGTCTAGCACTAAAACATGATCAAGCAGGAATCACTAACTAAAAATGCTTCCTCTTACGTATATTACAGCTTCCTACTATGATAAATTTCTCTTTCTGTGGCTTAAAATAGAGATCACAATTACTTTCTCATGTTGTAGAAAGTGTATCTGATCAATAAACAGTTTTGTGGGTTTTTTTATAGCTCAACATTGGACTTTACATGGTTTCTGGCATATACAAGATGGCAACAGCAGCACAGCAATGGGAAACAATGACAGGCTTTTATTTGTGTATAACTAGCTTCCCTTTTCAGAGGAATATGCTAGTTATAGGCAATCAGTTGCAAGAACCTGGTGTTATGGTGGAAATAATATGCTTTAAGTCAGATCTCACACATGCACTCCAAGAAGTTAAAAATAATGGTTTTCTTGAACAGCCCAATGTAGTGCTTTCCTCTTGCACTGTAATAATTCTGTCAAAGTTTAGCTTGAGAGATGCCACTTAAAATAGTACCCATTCAGAACCGCAGTTTAAATTTTTCAAGCCATTAAAATTTTAAATGCTGGTTCATTGCACTTCTGGGTAACAATTTGACCTAGTTAAAATGAGACAGCTTTGAAATAGTTCACTGAATTAATTTCTAATAATTCATAATACATGGAGTG
Source organism: Brachypteracias leptosomus (assembly GCA_013401335.1). Classification (NCBI taxonomy): domain Eukaryota; kingdom Metazoa; phylum Chordata; class Aves; order Coraciiformes; family Brachypteraciidae; genus Brachypteracias; species Brachypteracias leptosomus. Next base: position 4,943 of record VYZX01008667.1, read on the forward strand.
ATTAAATATCTGTCCTGAATTTCTGCTTAAAAGGCATAAAACGCATGCAACAAACTATCACCTGGAATAAGTAATTATAGGAAATTATATATAAACTTCTTGATTAAAATGTCACTTTCTTGCATTGATTCTAAGAGATAAAAGCCTTAAGAAGGATTTTGATTCAATGTTTGTTTCAAAACTTTTCACTGTGAATTTATGAATTTTGCATCTTTAATGTATCAAGGACATAGCAGTAAAAAAACAATTTCTCCTGCAGGGGAAGGTAAATGTCTGTTCTTCAGTTAGGTAAAAAAATAGTCTGAAACTTAAAAACTTGTATTAAACCTATTTCAGGTGTAGGTGTTTTGAAAGTCTTTATATGGAATTGGGAATCTTTATTTCAGTTTTAGCTTTAGATCATGAATGACTGATAATGTTTTGACAGTAGGAAGGAGAAATTAGTTTTTCATTAATATTTCAGATGAAGTCCATATACTGGTACTAAAGCAAAACTAACCTCTGCAGTTACAGGAGGGCTATATCAATACTGAACTGAAGGCTTTCAAAATCTCTCTGTTGTATTGCACAGACCAAACAGCTATGTTTTTCTATCTTTTGTAAATGTGTAAACACAGATTTGATAAAGCCAGCTATCTCTTCTGTAGTGCATCATAATATGTCTGTGGAGGATGCACTAGCTCTTGTAGTTAAAGCTTTTGGGAATGTATTTACTGAATGTGAGCAACAGGAGTGTACCAGGGTTTTGCATGAGGCAGCTGATCTGGTAGATGTCTGCCTAGTGCAGGAGCTGAGATTCACAGTATGCCTCTGGGCGCTAGACATAGATCTGCTTAGTGTGAGTAAATGTTTGGATTTGGTGGAGTTGAACTCAGTAAGTGACTATGCAAAGACCAGAAAAAATCTGATTTGAAGGTATTGGTATTTTTCCCCAGAGAAATACAACTTCAAGGGGCTTTAAAATCTAATATAAGCTTGGGTACATTCCACATAAACTGTAAATAAATCAGTATTTAAGTTTTAATAACTGTACACAAATGCATTTGTTAGTGATATCTATCAGTCTGTTAAGCAGAATGCATCTTTTTGTTTAACAGAACTCAGTCATGGTGCATAAACTTACTTTAAAGTTTAAAATCCAGCAGAAATCTCTAAAAGAAAAAACAACCCAGCCACTTACTTCTGTAAATTATAGCCTTGGAATATCTGTGCCGTTTTGATCTTAAGAGCTATTCTACAGAAAATTCTTGGATTCTCTTGTGAGAGGGGGTGTTGAGATTCATGTGTGCTCTTAATGTCTTTTGAAGAATTGTTTAGCACTTCTGTTCATTTAGACTAACCCTTGTTGAGCAAACTGATCCTTTAACTGAAGTTTAAGATGCAATGTGTCATGGGAGCAAAAGGCCATATACAAGCATTGCCACCCAGACCTTAAGTAAACCTCCACCTCTTCTGCTGCCAAGCAGGATTGCTCTGAGGCCAGTCACCGTTTCCTCAGGTTAAACTTTCATTTGGGTGATGAAGTGCTGGGGCCTGGGCTGTGGGCCCTGAGCTGGAGTTGACCTATGGCTGAGTCATAACCCAGCAACATGTTTTGTTTCCCAAGTGGTTTCAGACCTCAGAGGCAGAACCTGGCCCACCTGTGTAAGGCTCTGCCTTCCCCTAGATGATTGTCATTGGGGTGGTGGGTGAGGCTAGAGAGATATTAACCAGGAACCAGATCAGTCTCAGAGGAAGCAAGAACTGAACCAGTTGGAGAGAAGCAACAGAAGACAAGAAGCTGATCAGTTTGAAAAGAGTTCCTGTTGGGGCCGGTTGGAGGAAGCTTCTTGTTGGGGGCAGCTTGCTGAGCTCTCTCTCAGTAGCATGTTCCCTATTGGTTGTTTTGAGATGGAGAAAGGCAAACAGATGAAGAATAAGAGATGAAGTTATGCTGAGGGGATGTTGCTGAGTTTGGTGTTGGCTGGAGGAAGAAAAGAGCTAGCAGCACAGGTGATAAGCTGTCAGGGGCTCTTCTTCCAGTATCAGTTTTGTATTTCAAAGTAGTTCATTCTGTTTTCACAACTGACTTGATCCCTTGCCACAGCACACTTCTGAAAGTAGAACAAAACGTAGTAGATCCTACGTGAGCTACAATCAAGTAGATGGGTGGGATGTGGAAAAATCTGAACTTGCAAATATTTGGCAGTGATCAAATAATAGCTGAAAGACTGGAACTCAGCCATGCTATTTTCAGAGCAAACTTTATGTGAAAGAATAGGAGAGTAGGGGAGTATACTATTCTTTATCTAAAAATGAATTCATTCTAACATTATAAAAGCATAAGAATATAAAGCTCATCTTTCATGTCCTTAGTCTGAAATCAGATTCAACTCCTGTCCTTGCACCTGTTTGAAGTTGATATGGGTTGAGGTGAACACCTGGCTATTTTAGGCTTTTTTTCCTCCCCTGTTGTGAACTTTTCCTATTCTACAAAGGTTTCTTTTTTAGCTACCAAGTTGGCTGCAATTCTTTTGAGTTACTGAAGCTCATTGAAAACCAAAAGGGCAGCAGAAACGGTGAGGGCGGTTCAGGTTTTAAACATGAATATTCTTGGATGCATAGGATTACAGTATGGTGTTTGTTATAAATTAAATACTGCTTTAATGATTTAAATAGCACAACATTTTTTACCAACTTCCCTATCTGCTTAATTAGATTATTTTCTGCTATTAAATGGTAGTTTAAAAAGAAACCACATGTACACTCCTGACAGCTATTGTTATTGCCGAGTCTGATAACTTGGAATGAATACTAGGTGCAAACTGTATCAAAACTAGTGACTTGTATTGTCATGGATTGAATCCTTGCTTAGGACCAGCCTCAGATAACATCTAATATGTTTGTCATGACAAAATCACTCAAAAATCTGGCTTTAACTTTTCATACCAGTTGTACTTAATTGGTCAGCTTGTGTTTTATCTTGTGTATGCAGGTTAACTTCAATATCGGGGAGAGTTTTACTTTGTAGTGAGCTCATGCCAAGATGAGTAACACTGCAGGTCAGAGTGTGCTGCTGTACAGAAAGGTTATAGCTCGGTGCTTGTATGCCTTATAAAGTAGGGCACTACGAGTGATAAAGGCTAAGGCATTAGTAGCTGTTGGTGTGTGGCGTCACGCTTTGTCTGCACTGCTTGTTTCTTTACCTGTTTCCAAATAACTGGCATTTCTGAAACCTGGCGCTTTTAGACCCTCAGTTAAGAATGTCCTGTGCAAACAAACAGATTTTACTGTTTAGTTAAACAGTTAACAATAAAAACCCCCACCACTTCCAGACAGGACTGTCAGATGCAAAGGATAATTGTCCACCTCCTCTTCTAGCACTTGCTAAAGGTAAATGGTCACGGATAAACAGTCATGGAATGTCAGGGATTGGAAGGGACCTCGAAAGATCATCTAGTCCAACCCCCCCACCGGAGCAGGATCACCTAGACCAAGTTGCACAGGAAAGGATTGCAAAGGATTTGGAGTTCTGCAATATTCTTGACGTCAACTTGCAAAACGGCTACTGTTTGGAGGGACATCTGGCCTTTTGCTAGTACCAAGTGAGAGTGACAAAGCTCTGTAGCTTTGTGGTTTAATACCTGTAAATCATTTCTAGTTAAAATCTTTATGATGGTGACAACCATACATCTATTCTAGGTGGAGAAGTTTCATTTAAACAATCAAAACAATGGCCGTCTTTCTTCAAGCTAGCCTGGAGGATACTGTTTCTATATTGAAATAATTAGATGCTGCTTTCTAAAGCATAGCAGTCCAATGGGTTTCTTTGGCTTTTTCATAACCAAGGTACTTACCACATAGATGCTTGTGTGGTTGTTAGTGTTGTCATCCAAGCAAAATGAAATGCTATCCACAGTAGAAATGTAATTTAGAGTATTCAGAATTTAAAGTAGGTAGAAAAAAATTAGATATGGCTGTAGATGTAAAATAATAATGCATATGTTCTGATCTAAGTATTTTTTCATTGGGAGAGAGGAAGGAGGCCTGATTTCTGGACAGCTGGGAAAACAAATGAAAGCTAAACTGGAAATAAAAAATTTTCTTACATCACCTCCTGAGTTTAAAGTCCTCATTTTAAACTCTTGCAGAGTGGGGAAATTTTCTGGATCCCCATAGTTCACTGGGACTAGATTTGAAAAGGTGGATCACTGTTGATTTCAATGAAGTACTTAATGACTCTAAGCAGTTGTGCCCCACTTGCAGGGTTGCAGACCTTGAGAGGGAAGTACCTCCTGGCCTGCAGGAAAGCTGGAAAATGAGGAAAATTACACTGAAAACAATTTTCTGCACTAAATTAAAAGGCCCATGGTGACTGATGTTTCTTGCAGGTAATGGTTTCTGATAATCTAGCTGCAGTGCCTGTCAATTTCTTTCTGTACTTGGGAGCTTCTTGGTGTTGGTCAATAGTTTGGCTGTTGTGCTGGAGGTTTTGGACCAGCTGTGGTCACAAGGGGAGGGAGATAAGGGGATGGGCTTAGAGTTAGCTGGAGCTTCCACTCAGTGGAAAGCCAGTGCTTAAAGAGGAGCAGTCAAGTGACATTTGACACTGATTTGCAAGGCAAGCTGATTTTTGCTTTGTGTCTATTTGTCAGTGGTGTTAAGGAGTGAAAGTTTTCCTCCTTGGTAGGAGTTACAGTAACAACCAAGTATGATGGTCAAATGTGTGAATAATTTGTCATCCCTGTATTTTACAGACATATCAAATATATTATAAATATTGCTAGTTGTGAAATAACAGTAGATGTTTCTACCACTTATTAAGCATGCAGTGTTACGGAGTTACCTGAGGGTGCACAGTAGCTGTGAGCTGACAATCCAAGAAGTAGTATCAGAACTATAAGAGATTAGAGGAATTGTGTGGGGTTTTCAGACATCTTCCTCTTGATATTGGGTGATTCTTTCAAGAATATGGGTTGATTGCTTCAAGGTTGTACAGAGGAGATAACTGTCTGTGTTCATTGTAGGTAGAATAATTGGTTTAATTTGTATTAAACTAACAATGACTATTTAAGTTAGATTAGACTCAGAAGTGTGTGGCCAATTCACATTGAAACATTGCCTGGACAGGAACAAGAATTGGTGAAACAGGCACCATCAGTGGTAAAATGGGTATACATGATTCTGCATCAGACGTTAGGACAGGAAACAGTTTTGTTCTAATTTTGTTCTGCAGCACAGTATCAGCTGGAAGTGTGAGCTTTGCAGAAGGCACTTACCTGAAACCTGGTTCAAGTATGCAGGATACTGAAAAGGAATAGAATTTGGACTATATTTTGCATTGAAGTGAGAAGTTAGATGTTAGATTACCCATTTGAGGACATGGAACAATCAAGTCTATTGCAGATCATTAGGTTTGATAATACAGTAAAATGAAACATTGAGATGGCAATTAGCCCTTGGTGGAAAAGGGGAATTGATTTTTTAGATAAAGATATGGGGAGGATAACCAGATACAGAAACTACAACTGTCTTACAGTATTTGTTGCATTTGTCATAGCTATTGATGTTAAACCAGTACAGCACCAATGGGAGCTTAATGAAGATGACAGCATTGGCAGTAGTGGAAGTCCTGCAACCACACGTGCATTGAACCCTCCTGCACTCCAGCCTGTGAGACTTCTGAAAAATCTAAGGCTTTTCTATTAAAACAAATGTTTATGAATGTCAGTGTTACACCTTTGTAACTTTAAATTAGAAGCTGCTAAATAAAAGCTGTTTTACACAGTTGTCACCATTTTCCTTTGTGGTTGAACTTCATCTGACTGATCAAGTTAGAACAGGCAGGTCTGGCCAGACCTACATTTCAGTGCATGTTGGATGATATGGATGAAATTTCTCTAAATTCATTAAAAGTCTATCAGTTTTTGCATTTTACCTTAGAAGAAGGTGAAAGGACTGACTTTAGCTTCAACTAGAGTTGTTGCTGTTCCTTGCTCACTTACTAGCAGCTTTGAAACAATTCCATATTGATCTCTTAAATATTGAGTTTTCTTGGGATTGGGGTGTTTTGTGGTTTTAACTGTTTTCGCTTTCATTATAACTTAGCTATGACAGTGGAAAATTAAGGAAAATATTGAAATAGTTCTACTTAGAAAAGCAAGCAGGTAAATGAATGTGAAGAACCACCTTAATCTGTAGTTCCATACAAACCAATCAAATAATAGATTTCAATATTTTTTTAACAGCCATTGTACTGAAATATCAAATATACCTTGGTTTAATACATACAAAATAAATGGTGGATGCTCTGCAAAATACTTAATATCAAAGTTAAATTATTGCTTATAGACTGAACATAAACAATGCTAGAGACACTGATCTTGAAAACTTGTGTGGATTTTTTGACCTTCTGAAAGAGGCAATTACTTTCATAAAGATGATTATTAAAATGTCTATGAAGCACAGATTAGGTTACAGAAAGTAACTTCTGTAATGCATTAAATACATCCTAGATATTACTTGCAACCATAATAGACACAGTACTTATTCAGGAAGGAGTCAAATTTAAAGGACTGCAAAAACTATTTCACATTTTTAAAAAGAGATTATTTTATATATTTCTGGTGTATATAACAGCTGCTTTTCATAATTGTAGGGAAGAATTTCTGCTGGTAGTGAGTAGCAAAGAACTAATGCGTGCTTGCCAGTATATCAGTAACTATGTTTTTCTTTTTGCCAAGCAGGCTGTCTAATGCTTTCACTATGGGTTGTGTAGTGGAGCACTTTGCTGTCTAGAAAGTTACATGGTGACTTCAGTATTAGGTTTTCCTTGTAGTGCTTGCTTGATTTGCTCTATCATAACTCATGTTGTCAGAGGAGTTTTATTGAATTTGTTCACTCCATGAATTAATAAATTTAATTTTGCCAAGTAACAATACCAACTATAGATCTTAATTGAGCAAAATTTCCTGGGAGTGTCAACTGTGGAAAATAGTCCTATGCTTGAGAACTAAGTGGTGTCTTTCTGCAAGACATGCCAACTTATTTTTATCTTGCAGCTTTTTTCATTCACTTAATGCATTAGCTAAAACCATTAGGAACTAGCTGTCAGCCCAAGAATAAATAATAACAACTTACTATTTTTAAGACTCCCTCTAATATCTGTTTTTAAAAACTTAAGTATGACTTCTGTGGTGATAGTCTAATGGTAGTGCCCTCCTTGGATAGCTAAGTAGTCATCAAAATTATTGCAGCCACAACTCCTACCTATGCATTTATTTGGCTGTTGATACTATAATGTCTGAGGGCTGCACACACCTGTAAATTACCCTGCCAGTGTCCATGTGAGACAGGAGATTGCACAGGCTTTCCCAGGGGAACACGGGAGCTTGTTTCAGAGCCTGGAATTGAACTAATTCTCTTGAGCCCCACAGCAGGTCCTTAATCACAAAATCATTCCTCACTTCTCCCAAAGGGATTAAATGTAATAACTTGTATCATTTAGGGGGTTTTCATTTTTAACACTTGAGGTTGAGGTTTTGAGGTGAACTTTTGCTAAAGAGTTATCTATCATGGTGTGAAATCTCCTTGCAAAGGCAAGGAGTGGGAAGTTGCAGAGCTGCTCTGGCACACACAGGGATCAAGTGGGTCTTGCTGGCCCTGCCCTGGGCTCTAGTCACCAGTGGAGAGCTGGCACCTTGTCCACAAACAGTAATCCCTTTGTGTTGTGGGGAAGGTGCTAAAACTAAATATCCTAAAGGAATAGAGTGAAAGAGGTACATACCTGCACTGTGAAGAACAGAAATGAGGTGTGGAAAGGGGTGTTACGCTGCCATTTTAGGAATTAGTTTGAGCCTATGACCTAACATGTGAAAAGGAAGTTTAAGAGAGCTAACTATGGCAAAACCAATTAAAACCTGCATTGGGATAGAAGTAGGGTATTTCAGTGAATGTCTACTTTCCAAGAGAATTAGATTGAAGTTAGTAGCCTTACTGTTACAAAATTAGAGAAAAATAAAACCCAGAAGTTCTAAACTTAGCATACCTGTGCACAAAGGAAATCACACTTAAAACTTCACTCATTTAAATAGAGGAGGAAAAAAAGCCAACCAAACCCCTGAAACACAAAATCCTGACCTTTGTAGAACATTGTCAACTAAATGAATTGTGAACTTATTTTCCTGAGTAAACTTTTGAGCAGCTTAGAGTAATTTAGATAATTTTCATTGACTCTTATAAGTGGTCTTAAACTTTATGACAGACAAATAAAAATGTTTGTTTCTCCTTCAATTACATGTCTGGGTGAGGTATGCTCAGTTTTAAACTGTTTTAAGAGGCTGATGGTCCTTAACAAGCATTCATGGTACTGAAGTGTGTGCAAGAACAGAGTAATGATGTGCAGCATTCTACAGGTGAGTAAAGAAAAATGCAAATGACCTCAAACAGGTGAATGTTTAAGTTCTACTGCTTTTCAAAACAGCCGATACCACTTCCCTTAGGGAAGAAGCAGCTGGGTTATTGGGCCAGGCCATGGTGTAGGGATGCACTGAAGCTCTCCCAGCACCCTCAGCGAGGCAGGGCTACCTGCTCCACAGCACAGCCAGGAGTGAGGCACCTCCTCAGGTGGGAGGGCCATGCTCCAGCACACCCTGCTAGGCTGCTGGTCACCAAAAGCCAGGGAGGGGGATCGAGTTCCTGCTTGGCCGCTTTCCCTGCTCATTTGTTAGCTGCACGTGAGTTTCTGGAGGTGTCCTGCTCTCCTCAGAGCTCCCGGTTGTGTGTGGAGCGTGGGGCTGTGCCGAACAGCCGGCTCTCTGAGGCCAGGGCTGGAGAAGACTGAAACTTTGGACCAGTTGTCTGTCTCTTGGTCTTCAAAATTTCATGTTACACCCAAGAATGGAATAAATACAAAGTGTGGCCAGTGTCAGAGGCCTGCAGGAGGCATGTTGTGGACACCGAGTCATTCTCAACACATGCTTTGATCAATCTGCTGTTTATTTCCCAAACTGATTAGTTGTGCAGTAGTCACTTGAGGCCTATGTTGTGTTTTACAAAGAAGAAAATGGCTCAGATGAGATTTTAACCAGAATCCTGCTTCAGTGATCAAGTAGAAAAAGGAAAGATAACTTTCTTCTATAGTTAGGGCTGACACATAGCCCAGAGTGCTTGAATTATTGAATGCTTTTCATATCGCCAGTACTAGCGTTGATTTAGATGTCCTCAGGGCTCGTGTGGTAATACATTTTAAAGGCACTCTTACATCTTTAGCTGGATGTACTTTTCTGACAAAAAACTTGGATTTAAAGTATCATTTCAGACAAACACCAGTACCATTCTGACCTGCTTTTGAACTTAAATGTTGTATCTGGAGTAAATGAAAACATTGTGGTTGAGCTGCATCGTTCTGCAGAGGCCTGGCAAAGTTTAAGTAACCAAGGCAAGAGAAAGTGACTTCCTTGTTTAAAAATGTGTATTTTGGGACATGTAACTTCTTTTTGCTGTGTACCGACATCGTGGCTGTGTTTGCCTGATACTTTCCTTTGTGCCACACACCTGAGGGGACAGATGCAGGACAAGAAGCACTGGGAAGGAGCCCAGGGGAGAGTGGGCTGTGCCACCCCTTGCTGGTCAGGACTGCTGAGGGGGAAAAGGGCTCTTGCTGCCACCCCCTCACCAGGAGCCTGGGAATCGAGCACAAACCATGGAGGGCAAAGAGGCGTCTGAAGCTGCTCTCCTGCCCGAGCAGCTCAAAGTGCTGCAGAGAGTCCAGGAGCTACTGCAGCCCAACTGAGGGGGAGGAAGCAGTGCCCTCACTTTGCCTTTTATTTCCACAGGCAAAAGGAGTGTTGCGTTCTCTCTGCCCACTGCAGACCAGGGAGGAAAGTGCACTGCTCCCTTTGCTTGTGTTTTCATTTATCCTGTTGCTTCACCAGCTGGCAGCCAGCGATGGGCAGGTGAGCCTTGTGCCAGGGCAGCCAGCTCCGCCCGGCAGAGCTGCCTGCTGCTGCAGTGTCGGGAGGAAGGCCCTGCTTCAGGTAAGAACTTTTTCATTATGTATTTGTCTACTGTATAAACTGCAAAATCAGCCTTCAATTAATGTGGTTTTTCTTGTGCATATTCTTAAGCTGTGTGTAAAGCCTGGGCACAGTGGGCTTAGCTGTTCCTGTGCCTCGTGGTGTTCAGGTGTGGTGTGAATACTGGGTGGGCTGCAGGGAAACCTGTCTGCTCAGTCCCCTGCAGCTCTCACACAGGCTATGGGATTGAGAAAGAAAAGTTATTTGTTTAGGAAGGTGATTTCTAGTATTCTCCAAATGCAGAGTGTGAGTGGGGAGATTGGGGGTTATGTATCTGACTGTGGTACAGTGGCAGTAAACTTTGATCTTTGGTGCTGAAAAATACAAATATTGGTTGGCTTGTTAAATGCTGAGTAAGTGCTGTTGCTTTAGTGTCTGAGTGCATGAGAATGAAAGCTTGGTAATTAATTATTTTAATGGTTTTAGATACACTTCTTATATTCTTTCTCAAACTGGGGGTTTTTTTTGTGATTACCTGTGATGATATGGTTTTAGTTTGCTTTTTTTGTTGTAATGAGTTTTGCTAAAGATGACAGTGTTGTGTGGGTACCAGGCAAGATTTTTTCCACTTGGGAAAATAAGTTATTTACGTGGCACTTGGTTTTCCTTGGTCTGTGGGCTAAATAAAGGGTGCAAGCCTAAAGCCTGTAACCTTTCACTTGTGCTTATTTGTGCATTGTAAACTTCCTGATTATGTTTGTAAAAGTGAATATTTTATTTGGTATTTTCCTCTTTTTACTACTTCATCATCATCCCTTTATAGTGTTTAATGAGGTGTGACACTTTTGGGGATATAAGTGAAATGTGTAGAGGAAAGAAAATTCCTATTCTCGAGTCTCATGAATGAAATGGTGTACAGTGTTGGCTTGACAGTACTTAAGCTAATTCAGTGTCTTAGCAGCTTCTCAATATCTCTTCAGTGAGAACTAATTGTTCAGAAATTCTCACAGCCAAATTCTGGCATCCTCTGTAATTATAACTTCTGATTTCCTGGGTAAATCTTAGACTCAAGCGTCAGTAACTGAGAACTGTTGTGTTCTGATCAATTTAAGGCATGTAACCTGTGTTCAGTGCTGGTTTATTCTATGGGGGCTACATTAGCAACACGAAGCTGCAATTTCAAATATTTAGAAGATGCTGAATTGAGGCTCCAGTTCAATCCCATCCCTGATGTGTACAATGATTATTCTGTATTCTTTAGATATGGTTGTCCTCTGTTGTGTTTAATTATTGTTCATTTTTTTGCGCATTATGTTTGTCTCAATGTGTCTGGGGTGTTTTACAATCAAAGCCACCTTGTGTAATAAAGGCAGAAGGTGTTGCAGAAGTTAGTAGGTTCCTCATAAATAAAAGTCAACATCTGACTCTAAGCCTCTAAGGCTTTGTTAAGCCTGAGAGCTGAGAGATCACAAAAATCATGATGCTCTTCCTGGGCTTTGTTGCCTGTTGCAGCTTTTCGAAGTAACTTTAGGCAAACCATGTAAAAACTGTCTGTAATTACGTCCTGTTGTGTAAGGTTTTGAGTACCCAATTTGGTATGCTGGCATGGGTACCTCAAATCCTCTGACTCTAAATGCTGGGTGATAACTGAAGGCACTCACTTAGTTGTACTCCTTACAGTAAAACAAGCAAAAAAACCCATGCCAAACCCTGATGGTAAACAAAATGATGCATTGTTCTTTATCACATAGTCCCTCAACCAGAGAGGCGGTGTGTTTTTATTTAAATATGTCATCATGCAATTGGAGACTGTGCCATACTACACATGAGTGTTGGGGAGACCTCGTGGTGGACCATACACCTTCAACTCAGACACATCCTAATGCCTGAACACTTTGTTCTGCATCTGTAAAGCTTTGTGAGGATTCCTAGGGTATGAAAAGCAAACAGAAGCATCACTGTATTGCTTTATTTAGTAGCAGTATTGCTTTACTTTATGTAGTCGCCATTTCCTATGCAGTTCAGTGTAAACCATCTGTGGAACAGTGTAGTAAAGTGTGCTTGGGTCTTCTCTCTGACTTTTGAAGGGAAGAGTGCTAGATTGTTTAATTTGCGTAAACTAATTAGATGTGTTGAAGCAAGACATATAATGCAAACTTTTCTTGGAAATGTATCTGCTGCCTCTTGTGAGCTACAGTGAAATTGCAACAGCAGATAAGCTGTTTCTTGTGGAAGCTGTGAGGTTTCAATCCTCTTCATCTTTTGCTGTAAGCGTTTAGGCTCTTGGGTTAAATTTTACTGAAATTTCTGCTACTGACAACTGGTTGGAAAGGTCGGATGCAGAGACAGGCTGTGGGCAGGAGCGTTGGTTTGTCAAGCCAAGCACAGCCTGCGTGCCATAGATTGAGCACTTCTAAATGATAGAAACCCTTTTTACAGCAAAACTTTCCAACAGTGAAGCAGCAAGGTAGTAAATAACAAAGACTTTGTTTCTGTCTGGCTCGGCTGACTGAGTGGACTCAATCAGAAAACACAGCCACGGGCAAGAGCTGGCTCTTGCTGCATATCTGGGTACAAAGAAGGCAAGTTGTGTTTCAGGTGGGAGATGGTGCTTTGGAGCTGCAGCTGGAAGACTTAGTGCTGTGCTGCAGTGAGAGAAATAAATACCATCCTTGCATGGCTTATTTTTCTTTTGGGCCCATTAGCAGAAGGGAGAACACTTTTATTGGTGCTTGTTTTGGAGAAAAAATACTAGAACTGCCTGTTTTGAGTTCATATTTTAGGGAGGGTTTGGAGATACATTGGGAGCCTATTAGAGACCACAGAAACAAGCCATGGCTGTGAAAACAAGCCTCATGCTGTTAAATTTTAAGAGATTGATTTTTCTCACAAAAAGATGATTGGATGTGATACGAGTGTCAGGGTACCTCATCAGAGGAAAGGCATCTAATAATTGGGAAGCTTTTTACCCTGTAACATGCCTCAAGTTCCAGGGCTTTACCACTGAAACAACAACTCTTTTTTTCTTTCCATCCTTGTAGGGACTCGCTGAAACAATTGCTTGATACCTTGGTTTCTCTGACGCTTTTTTCCTACTGTTTAGAGCTCCAAAGGGTTAATGGCTTTAGAGAAGTCATCTGGATAAACGGGCAGAGTAGATAATCTAACGATCCTGGGCTTACAACGCTGGCAGTAGCCGAGGTGGTTATTAATTACTCCCACCGTTGGTCAGCAATCAGCACCAATGCCTCCGCCTGCAGCTCCCGCCTTTCCTACGTGGGTTGTCGCACCTCTGCTGAGCTTGCTGAGCGGTTCCTTCAGTGTCTTTGTTCTCTCCAGTGCTAAGCCTTTCCTTCACAGTGATGCCACGTGCCTTGAGTCCTAAAGCTGTGACCTCAGAGGTGAGGGAAGGAAAAAATTGCCCTTTTTACACCAAACTCTGCTCCGTGACTTTTTAAGTTGTCCACCCACAAAGGCACCTCTCTGTGCTCTGCTTCCTCTGGCTGACCTGCTCGCGGGGGCCCTGTGGGCCGCCAGCTTTGTGGGAAGGGCTGTGCTGGTGGGGAAAGCTGTGGCTTCAGGGTGGCTGGGAGATGTGAGGGACTCCTCAGGACAAATGGGAAGCTTGAAGGTTATGTGAAAAGTTTCTGATGGGTGTTTCCAGGCTGGAGCAGCACCCCCGTGGGCTCGGCTTTCCTTCAGGGGTTGGGGAAAGCCCAGAGGGGCTGAGCTGCCTCAGCCTTTCCCGGTGGGCACGAAACCCAGAGCCCGGCCGTGTCCCCCGGGAGCCGCCCGTGGGTGTACTGGCTCCGCAGAGCCCGCGGCCGCAGCCCTGGGCAGAGGGGCGGGCTCCGCTGCTCCTGGCTCTCGGCGGACCCGGCCCGGGCGGGCAGACCGGGGCGGGCTGCGGGGCTGACCCCAGCCGCGGGCCGGTCTCCAGCGGTGCCGCCTCTGGCCGCCAGGGGGCAGCGGCACACCGGGCAGAGAGCGGCGGGGCGGAGCCCGCACGGTAGTGGGCGGGGTCTCCGGCGCGGGTTTAAACCTTGTGCTCGCAGAGGGGTTCGGGTTGGAAGGGTCCCCAAAGACCACCTAGTTCTGGGCCATGGCAGGGACACCTTCCGCGGCAGGACTGGCGGAAGGGGGCCGGGGAGGCCGGGCAGGTTCGCAGAGCGGGAGGTAAGGGCCAGCAAGAGCCGTGCTGGTGGGTGGCGGGGCGGAGCTTGCTCTGTCAGCCGTCAAAGAGAGAAAAGGGAAAGAGAAGAAACTAAAATAATGCCTCTGAGTCTTGCTCAGCAGGTCGAGATGGTTGTCAAAAAATCATGCTAGAAGTTCTCCATCACTTCACTGGCACCGATCAGTGTCACGCCGTGTTCTGCCCTGTTCTCATCCGTTCAGCACGAAGCCCGTCCTGGTAGGTGATGCAGGGAAGAACAGAAAGGAAAAGGGGAGCTGCGTGGCAGAGGACTTTCTTACCCAGCCAGACTGAGGGTATCTCGCACAAGCCCCTTCCCCTTCATTGGAAAGCAGCAATCAGAACACCCAGGGCTGTGTGTGGCGGGTCATGGGGCCATGGGCGAGAGCCAGACAGGCCCGTGGCCTTTGGGCAAGGCACACAGAGGTACCTTTGTGGGGTCTGAGCTCCTGGGCCAGCCTGCAGTCCTGCTCTGGCACCAAGAGACACAAAATGGCTCAGGTATACCATGGGGCTGGGAAAATCACCAGCCCTCACTTGATTAAAACTGGAGTTTTTATTTAAAGTTGTTTTATCTGGGGAAAATCAAAGGTCTTACATCTCTGTATCTGTGCCCTGCCTCTGTTCTGCCACTGAAAGCTTGCGTGGCTGAACCAGGGAGGAGAGGGACAGAACTTGTTTCTGGGTTTCCTTGATGTTTCTTTGTTCTGCTTCCTACCTGGAGCACTTATAAGAGGGCATGTAATGAAATGAAAAATTTGGTTAAAAAGGGTGGAATTTTCCATCAAGCATTGAAATAGATTTGGGTCAGAAAGGGGTATGTTCTTTGCCAGCTTCATCTGCATTTTGAAAACTAGCAAACAAAAATTCCCCAAAATCAGAAACAACCCCCCCCTGCCTCTGCCCCAGTCAACCCCAGAGGGATGTCCCCAGTGTTTAGGGTCAGCGGGACTGACAGGCAGGTACCCAGGAGCACAACACCTCCTGTGCAGAAAGCACTGCACCTACCCAGATGTTACAGAACCTGTAGAAAATTGCGTGTTACTTTGATTTGCTGCGATAATGTGTAGCAAGCACAGGCTGGCTCATATACTAAGGATCTCTCAAATATGCTACCGAGAGATTTGATAAATGCAATAGTGCTTAAACAGCTGTTTTCTTCCAACTTCCCCCTTTGCACATTGGGCTCTTTCCTGCCTTACCACTGTGGCTAAAGTGGGCTTGAAAACTCTTTGCTTGCAAGCCTCAGATGAGACTCTGAAGGAAAGAGTTTCATTTCATTTTTTGATGTGGGGCGTTAACAGAATGAGTGTGAGCAGGCTCTGCAGCGCCACACAGGGCAGCCAGACTCATGGTGCTGGGTGGGCTCTGTGCAAGCACACTGCCCCGGCTGCTGCTGCTTTGTACAGCTGTGTGGTTATTCTTGCCAATTCAAATAATGAAACCGATCCCTTTTAATATCTTACTGGGGAACTGAGAAGTCTTAAGAGAAATACCTGCTCCTTTCTCCACAGTGTGGAGCATGGCTGTGGCTGGGAGCTCACCTGGTGAGGGGTGCCACTGGGCTGCCAGGGAGCTTGGCACATCCAGCATCCCCCTTGCAAAGGGCCAAGACCTGGCACAAAGTCCCATGAAGGCAGGACCTGTCTGTGCTGCTGGTGCACGGTGTGCTGGCCTGGGCAGAGCAGGGTGCCTCACGCCAGTGTACTGGCTCTGTCTGCCCTGGGAAATGGCACTCCCACGGAGATGGAATAGTTTTTCAATGTGGAAAACAATCCCCTGTCCCACCAGTGTGCAGTCACCTCCTGTGCTTAGCACAAACCGAGTTATCTGATTAATGTTAGTCTTCATCTGTACTTTCAACCTGGGCTAATTTTAGAACTTGGAATAAGGTTGATAGTGGATTCAGTTGGTCAGAAATATCTATTCTGCTTTGAATACACCGAACTGGATCCAGATGGATTTCCCCACAGAGGCAAGCTGCTTAAGCTAAGTGGGTTTTGCCTGTGTAGTGCATTGTGTGTGATAAGCCAGTGGAGCAGTGCCCCGCTCTGGAGCCAGCACAAGGCTCAGATGTGCTCCTCAGCGCCCATCCCAGCCCCCATCCTGCACAGAAAGAGCCCTGAGGGGCCTGGTGGTTGCCCCAGCCTTCCTGCCAGTCACAGCCTTTCCCCATGGGGTGGGGTACCTTGACCCCTCCTGATGGCAGAATGATGAGCTCCCAGAAGGCACAGGCTGGTTTTGGTAGCAGTAGTGTTTGTCTGTGGTACCCGGCAGATGACACTTCTCTGGCTCTTTTTCTGGTTTCCGTTTGAAATTAAATTGTTGTGTCAAAGTGACGCAGCAGGATGAGATAGCTGGGATGTTTTGTCCATGGATAAAGATGGATAGAAGCTCCCTTCTGCCCAAAGCATTTGCATTTGGGAGCTCCCTCCGTGGCTGCCCATCCCCACCACAGTGCCTTGGGACGTGGTTTTGTCACTGCCACCAGTGTCACAGGCCTGCGGCAAGGCAGTGTCCTTGGGAGGGCTCCGCAGCCGCCCCTGCCAGCGCTCAGCTGTACAGACACAGAGGCATTTCAGGAAAGTCTTGAAAAGAATTTAAAAATCTGTCTGGTCTCTTCTTTAAGGAAAATGCTGCCAAAGAGAAAAGGAATGCAAGGAGGAAGAAATAGCCCTTCTCAAGTTTGATAACCCCCTCTGGGAGGGCCTCCTGTTGTCCTGCAAAGCACCCACCCAGCAGGGAGGAGGCCATGAGCCCCTGGACGTCGCCACCCTGCAATGTCCCCTGTCCTGTGCCCACCCTGGCTCCCGGCTTAGCCACACACCGAGCTGGTGAAATGTTGGAGGTGAGAATTTGGTGTGGAGCTCCGATGTGAATGAAGCTCAGCAGGGATGTCATTTCATAGAGAAATGGTGTGGGAGCAAATTGCCGTGGATCAATGTAATCTAATTTCTTTGCTTCTGTGATCTAAATATGTGCTTTAATAATTTATTAAGGGGGAGCGTCTAACGGGCAGGAGGGAAATGATAAAGGATGGTTTAACAGAAAGCAGTACAGGGCAATAAAATGTTGAAGTCAGTCATTAAAAGGTGAGTGATGTCCAAGCAGTTAAAGGTGGGAGAGAGAGAAGGTGAGACAGGCTTCATGCGTTGTGCAAGAAGCACTGTGGGACTGTTAGAAAGTCTGGCGGGTGTGAGCTTTGCTCTGCCTCCCCATGCAGATCCTAAAGGGAACAATGCACTCATAGGGCCTTTCATCTGTGAATTCGATTTAAACTTAAAACTGAAGAGATACAAAAGGAGGTTGTGGTTCTCAAAATTCACTGTTCTTCTCTCCTCTGCTCTTAGTTTAGTTCACAGGAAGGGTTTGTTTTGTCTTGAGCTGCTGGAGCTGGGGCAGAGTACCCCCAAAGCAGCCCTGCAGGCAGCTGGCGCTGTTGGGGGGCTCGGGCACACGCAGCCATCGAGGTGCCACCCACCCACTGTGCCATCCTCGCTTCCCTGCTGTTGTGTGGCCTGCTTGTGGAAGAAGCTAGATGCAGACAAAAGCTGCTCTGAGGTGTGCTAAAGGGAAACATCTTCACCGCTGACACTGTCCAAAGAGAGGGAACAGACTGAAACTGCCCAGCAGTGACAGGACTGGGGGCAAAAATAGCAAGAACTGGTACCAGTAGGAATTAATTGCACTGAAACTTCAGCAGGTCTTGTTCAGATGTTTGAAAATAAGCGTTCAACTGAGTCTCATCAGGATCATAGTGTGAAAAACTTTATTCTTCCTGAACCTTCGTTTTCTGTGTTTGTGGGCACCTCACACAGACTGACACACAGGGAGCACAGCTCTTGTTCCCCCTGTATCTTTGCACTTGCTTGTGCAAAAGCTTTTAACATGGATGTCATCTGGCAAACAGCAAGAGTAGAGGGCCATGGTTTTGTTTGGGGTTTTGGGGGGGTTTTTTTGTTTGGTTTGGGGGAGGAGGGGTGTGTATATTTTTAAGCACTTTATAACATGCTATTTATTATTCCTGGAAATAATTTTTTATTAAATAGTATGTGATAGGAAGAACTTCTGAGAGCTGGTGTCTATCAGACAAGGACTTGTCTGAGGCACCAGTTTGGTTTTCTACTGCACTGGAAATTTCTTTCTGATAGTATGTTTCTTAACCATGGTGTCTGTGTCTCTAGTGATAGGACAGTGCTTAGGCTTGTGTGGGGCTCAGACTGATGGTGAAGGGGTACAGAAACACTACAGCGAATTAATTATTTGCTCCATGTATCTTTGGATTTTGCACCCAACAATAGTAATCATAGGGAATTGTAATTTGCATTGATTTTCTACATATTTAATGCTTTTTAAAGTTTACTGTGTGGAAAAGCACCATTGATCTTTCATATAGTTCTGGATCCTGGCTGTACTCAGTGATCTCTTCATGTATTTCTTTCCCTGTTAATAGTATGTAGTGATTAGTATGTAGTAAGTGATTTAGTCAAAGCTATTTAGAGGCCAAATTTTCTAGGGAGTTCTTGTAGTTTTACAGTATCATTACTAATGGGCTGAATTTCAAATAAATTCAAATTTGATTAATATTTAGCAACCCGAAGTCTATGTAAGCATTACTTCTGGCATGCTCACTCTAAATGGCCTGTGTGCGTTCAGAAAGGTTTGTATCCGCGACATTGCTTCAACAGAAAAGCACTGAAATAAATGCAACGGTAACAATTTGCCAAACTGTATTCCAGACAAAATCCTTCCCCCTGTTTTCTTTCACGTTTAATTGTGGCTGCCACCCCCCNCTTGCCAGGCTTTCGTCCCTGTGCTCGTGTTGTGGGCTGGAGCTGCTGGTTGGAGGAGCCCCACAATGGGGACAGGAGTCGGGGCAGAGCGGCTGATGGGAGTAATGGCTTTGCTTTGTACATCTGTCAGCTAATGCTTAACTAATGCAGAATTACTGTCAGCCTCCCGCCGAGCTCACTTTCCCCTCCACCTGAATGCCTAATGACTCCGCAGCAAGGAATTCGAAATAAACGCTTAATGGCCGGACGTTTAGAAAATTAGGAAAGTAGCAGAGGTTTGTCACGGCTGTTGTCTCGCTGGCTTTCCCGGCCCCCACGGCAGGTGTGGGGCTGTGGGTGCTGGTGGTGCAAAGCCCCCCATGGTGCTGGTGGTCCCTGGGCAGCCTCTGCCCACTGGGCACCGACCATACTGGGGACACCAGCAACTGCTGATGCCTGGGAGATGCTGGCCTGGTTTGGGGGGAACTCTGCATGCAGGAATCTGTCCCCAGTGTCGAGTCCCTTGCTGGCATCACCACCGTCCCAACAGTGGTGCTGGTGCATGGGGCTTCTCCTGGGCTGTGGTTACCCTGGAGCCGCCGCGGCACTTGGCCCCAGAGACAGAGCAGTCCCTGCGCCGAGCTCTTGTCGCTCAGTTTGCAAACCCCTCTGGAACCATGTGGGAGGAAATATGTTTTCTAAATGTTAGTCATTACCAGCTAATGGGGATGTTAGCAAACAGGGAGAGCTCGGAGACGCGGGGGTGGGCAGCGCAGGCTGGCAGGAGGGCTGTGCCACCATGGGGGCTCAGTAGGATGTGGGGGCTTGCTATGGGCAGCCCCGAGACAGCAGATTCCTCCAAAACTGACTGCTAAAAATGGTGAGCTATGGCTTGATAGGATGGGGCCAAATCCCAGGTGACATCTTCTTGCAGTAGGAACAGTGTTCCCACTCCTTGATGTCCCTTCTCTGCCTTTGAGGGCCCCCAATGGCATGTAGGAATGTATGAGTGTCCCCATGCTGCTTTGGGACAAAGTGGTCTGGGTTAGTTTTTGTGAGGTTTGGTTTGTTTCTGCCTGGTCAATGAGTGACTGTGGTGGCCACAGCCTGCCCTGGCAGCATGGTGACAGCTGAGGCTGGCCATGCTTCTGCAGGTACTTCTGGGATCAGAGATGGTTCTTCATCCAAAGTCCAGTCCTTGTAAGGTCTTCCTGGCACCCGCACCAAAATAATTTCAGATTGTGCATCTCCACTTGCCTTATCTCTCACCAGAGATGTTTGGAAAACAGCATCAATCTCCCTGCTTTAAGCAGGAAGGGTTGATGTGCACAGAAAAATTTTGTAGGTGGAAACATTTCCACCAGTGCTGTTGACAATGTTGAGCATCACCTTCTTCTTGAGACAACCACCAGGGAAAATACAGCCCCACCTACAAATATTGAATGAGGTTTTATAAACAAGCAGTGTCAGAAGTGACTGGTGTTTATTTTTTGAAATGCTGTGTGAAATGTGCATTTGGAAACCTGAACATGAGCCAAGAGCACAGAGCAAAGGCCGGGGCTGCTGGGCAGTTGTGTTGAAGTGGGTGATGGCAGGTGGCTGCAGCGTGAGCTGGTGACTGGCTGCTTGGCCAGCCCCTCTGCATGGGCATGAGGTTTTGGAATCTACCAGCTACAGCCACGGGACACGCTCCTTGGGAGCTCAGCCAGTGCCCTGCCCCACACCCATGCCCCTGCGCTGCCTCAGGACACACGTGGTTTTGACTCATGTATATAAAATTATATGCACGCTGCCTGTTGAAGGTATGTCTGTAAGGTGATGTGCAGCCCCGGGAGGAGATGCCCAGCCCCAGCAGCACGGACCAGCTCTGGGTGCATCACCTGCTGCCTCCGTGCACAGGGGTCAGGCTGTCTTGGCAGGAGTCGGCAGAGCTTCCCCTGGCTTGTCAATAACCAGACCTGGAGCAAGTCCTTGATGCAGAGATTTAATACAGGCTGTACTTACTAATGCATCTGAAAAACAGAAACCACAAGTAAAATGCCATCTCCAAGTTGCACTAATGGAAGGATCATTCTGTTTTACTTAGCACAGGCAGATATGGACATTAAAACAGCTTTAAACAAATACCCTGTGCATAAAGGAGTCTAGGAACCAAGTGGTCACTGAACCTCTGTGTCTCTGGACTCACTTGTTTGCTAAGATAATATAGATGATGTTCAACTGATTAGAAGAATTAGTTTAATAAGGGCTTACAGTTTTTGAAAACAGATTTGAAAGCTATTTCTCAAAGTCTGTGTCTCTCAAGAACAGGTTGCACACAGTATCTGTCTGGAGTGCCTCGAGGCTGACACCAGGCAGCCTGGTCTGGCAGCCCCCAACTCACACCAATCCTGTGGTGACAAATCTCAAAGCCACTGATTTGTCATGTGCTTCTGGTTTGCTTCTTCCCACTGTGTCCAATCACAAGCTTGGGAAGATGTCTCTGATGTGAGCTGGATCTCAGGGCTCCTTTGCAGGTCACAGAACCTCCAGCAACTGTTGCTGTGCCCAGACCTGTTAATAATGTGGCCACGTCAGGGTAAGCATTTTGGGTTGGACTGGGTGGAGTTCTTGTATCCTTATTCCTTGTGCCACATCACTGTTCTTATGGCTGATGTTTAAACTGGGGAAGGAAAAAAAAAAACCCAAGAAAAACACCCCTCCCTGATCTCCTGGGTTTTGCTTAGGCAAGTGTTCTGTGTGTCTTCAACTACCCCACAAACTGACTCTGCTGCTGGAAATCAGCAGGTTGGCCACCCTGCTCCCTGGGTCATGCCAAAATGCTCAATGGCCTGGCAGACCTTTGCCATGTGAGGAATTTTTGGCTTCATGTGTTTCCAAAGAAAATAACTCAAACTGCCTTAGGAAAGCATCCTGGGTGCCGATACAGGTGAACTTCCACAAAGCTCCCAGGGCACAACTACTTTGAATTCACTGTTCCAAACCACCAGATTTCTCAGCTTTAGAGCCTGCTCTCCTGTAATCTGCCAGTGCAGCAGAAACAGGAGCTTTCACCCAGCACAGTCCTTCTGCCATGTGAGATACATGCTTTTTTTGCTCCGGAAGACCTCAAGGTGCCAGCACTATAGAAACAATGTTTTGGGAATCCAGGTCTATAGTATCCTGCTGATTCCAAATCCAGTTTACTCCTTGGACTGGTAAAGGGGTGTTTTTTCCTAACCGTGGCCACTGTGAGCCAGCTTGGCAGTCAGGCCAGAGCAGTTCCTTTTTGGGGATTGCCATCATTAGCGAAGATTTTGCTGGCCAAATTAGACCTTCAGAGACAGCTACACGAATGTGGCTGAGACACGTGCACACCTCCAGCTACGATCAGCCCAGTAATGTCACTGGGTTGAGTTACATATGGTCTGTTGGCAGAAAGGGCAAGTATACAGTTATGGACATAATGGTCAGTCATGTCCTGCACCAGCTTGCACTACTTACAAATAAAGGGAAACTGGTCTTACGTTTGTACAACGCCCTCAGAAAAACTGTTATAGCAGTGACTCCTCAGGTTTCCCCTCTCGGGTCTCCTAAAGCTGTACAAAATGAAGGGGTATTTGCTCAGCTCTTACAGGGCTCCCACACCTCATCTTCTGCCAAGGAAGTGACAAACATGGTACGTTTATCTAGATCCACCTGGGCCAAGTATTAGCTACAGCCATGTCCAGCTGTCAAATGATTTAATTGGACTGATGGCCCCTGTGTGCTCTAGAGTTTAGATCTCTCCTTCAGTCACTTTCACACTCTGCTGATGCATTCCCCACAGCACCATCACTTGTCTCCTAACAGCCACGGCTCTAATTGTTTTGTTAAATTTTGTGTGTGGTTTGTAGTATCCATTATCTCTTTTACATTGTCCCTTTTGAAGGGGAGGCTCCACGCGGACTCATTCGAGTAGTTCCAACAGACCTAAAAAGTCAATCTTCACCTCTTCTTGGTACAGCACCATCTGCAGAAATCAGAGCACAAATGCAGAGCAAGAAAGGGCAGCAACAACAAGAGCAGAAGAAAGCAGTGTGCCTGGGAGAGGGATATGAGGAGAAAAAGAGAGAATTTTCTTTGATGTATTCGTTTCCTCTTATTAGTATCCATCTAGTGGTGCTCAGGCTGAGATAGCTGACCTGTCCAAAAGTTAGTGATCCACACACAATCCACTCCCAATAGTGCAAAAGTACAGACATCACAGAATGAAAATAGCAGAAGTCAAGATGAAGGAGGAAACCACGGGCTGCCAGATATGAGTGGGAATAACCTAAGTTCACCCAAGTGGCAGAGGTACTATCTTAGTTTGAGGAGAGTGAGGGGAAAAAATGTCTTAACAATCTCATTCTCCCACCTATACGCACATCTCTTCTGTGTTTTCTATGCTGCTACTCATAAAGACTGCCCACGCTTGAAAGGACCTGGCAGGGTACAAGGTCAACCTTATACAATTTCCTCTAATTGTGTGGGTCTGGCTGACCTCCTTATTCCAGCACAAGGAGGAATAATGGCAGGCAGAGATGACAAGGGAAAAAGCCAAAACTTTTCCTGCCCCTGTGCAGGTGACTGCCTACAATCACAGGCTGCCATTTCCACAGTACAGGCTTCTGGTGCATGGGAGCCCTGGCTCCTCACCCTGCCTGCCAGGGACAGCAACTACCTGCACTGCCCGTGCCAAGGACTTGTCAGAAGGCACAGGGTATTACACGCAGGGCATGTGGCGAGCTTAGGTTTGACCCACTCTTGACTTTCAGTTCCCTTGCCAAGGCGTTGCGTTGCTCTGTCAAAGAGGAAATCCAGGGAAATCTCCACCTGTGTGCTGCAAGCCAGCCCTTCCTTCTGCTGTGTGATCGCCTCCTTTGGCTGCAGGTCCTGGAAATACTATGTTCCTTTTTCAGCTCCATTTCTTAATTTAGAGGTGCTTTTGTGCTGCAGAGGGTGTTCTGCTGTCTCCTGGGAGATCTGTGTGTGGGTGAAAGCGATAACTAATCTGGTGACCAATGCCCAGATGTTGTGTGATGGTCCCTGAGGCATCGTCCTCTCCAGATCCAAGGGGCATCTCACAGCTCTCCACAGCAGCACTTGCTCAGCTCTTCCCAGCAAGTTTCTTGAAGTCTTGCCAGTCCTGGAAGGAGGTGCGGTGGGCATTGGTACTAGCTTAAAAGTTTATTTGAATTGCTCCCTGAGACAGTGCCAGCTTTGTGTTCAGCTGTGTTGGAAAGAGATGAGAAGAAATTTTACAGAGACAGTAGCTTGGTATCAGTGCTCTTAGGTATTGCTTCATAATAATGTCTTTTGACAAATGGATGTCAGTTCTCCAGAAACTTAGCTCAAGAAAGCAGAAAATAAAAAATTGCTGCAAGTTTTTATTGCCGATGCTTCATGTACAATCACAGGGAGTCTGCACCGTCTACTTTCTCAGCACTTGTGTTCCTGAGGAGATGAAAATCTAATAGATGGACAGCAGTAAAATAAATCACTGGCTCCTAAAACTATGGAAAATAGTATCATGGAGAATAATTATTCAGAACAACTAAACAGTTCTGTAAAGAGGAAATGTGTTTTAAGGACAGATCTATCACGACTCGAAGAAGCTGCAGGATGTGCCCAGTAGGTCTATGGCTGTGCTGGCCCAGAGGCTGGGCTGCTGACAGCAGCAACATGACGTGCCATGAGAAACGCTGGGGCAGGTGGGCAATGTGTCCTCCCCTCCTGTGGCAGGACGGCTGCAGCACCTCCTCTTGCTGGCACCCAGGGGCTGGGAGTCCTCTCTGTCCACTTCCTGCCCATCAGATTGTAAATGCACTTTGGAGGGTGTAAGGACTTTTGGCTTCCCTGTTAACTTATTGCCGTTACGAGAGGAGAGGCAAAACGCTGTCCATTTCTAGAGAAGCCAAGTGCCTGTGATTGCCATTGACTCTCATGGGAGCTCCAGATGCTCAGCTTATTTGCAGTGATCCTCCCCAAAACACAGATTCTTTTATACTGTATGTGAGAGGTGGTCTACCAGAGCTTGCAAAGGCAGAACAGAAACCCATGCTGTCTACACAGAGAAGGATTTATCAGCTCTGTTCCAGATTTGTCATGTTTGCCTATCACCTGTGAGCATGCTTGACCTCACAGCCACCTCAGGATCCCTTCCATTTGCAAAACCTTGGCTCCTGGCAGGAGGTGGTAGTGGGGTGCTCTGGCCACCCAGGGCAGCACCTGAATTTTGTAAGGGAATGTAAACTGTGGAAGGTGAGCTCTGGAGCTCGTTGCTGGCAGTGCCATCACATCACAGCATTGTCTGTTTCTGCCACCCTGCTTATCCACAAAGCACATGAATCTGCCAGTCTTAAAAACTCCCAAATGAGGAGCCTGTAAGTCTCTGAAATGTGCTACTTGGCTTGGCAGGGCTGAGTGGATTATCCACTTAGAATTGCATTGATAAAATTTGTCATGAAAGAATTCGGGAAGCTTTAGGACCAGATAACTGCAGGAGCACAGGTTTGGAGCAGATCTCAGGAACGGCTCAGTCTGTCTCCCTGCTGTGACACAGGATGAGGTGTATCTAGACTATCACTAGATCCTTGCCTCACCTGGTAGGGAAAAACAAAGAGAAAAGGGCTGAAGCATCAGTGCAGTTCCTGCATTTCTCATGGAAAAGTTCTTCCTCAATGCCAGGCTCAAATGCCCCCTGCTGCAATCAGAGCGCATTACCCTTGCCCTGGACTTGTAGCAGGACTTGTTCACTCCTCTTTGCAAAACCCCTTACCTTCAAGGAGACTGTAGAGCATGTGTTTCCTGAGCCTCTTCTGTAGACCAAATACAGTCACAACTTTAAACCTCTCCTCCTAGGTCATGTTTCTAAGCTACTCATGTTTTCTGCTGTTCTCCTCTGGACATCTCATGGTGGGTGGGTGGTTGTGCTGGTGCCTGGCGATGCTGCTGCTAACAGCTGTACCATGCTGCTGACTTCACTTGCATTTCTCAGCAGAGATGGGGCCATGTCTGGGACTTCCCTCACCTCCTTCCAGCTCCTTTCAAAGGTCTCACCTCACTCCTGCTGAAGGAGATGCCAGCAGCTGAACTGAGAGCATGGCTGGGGCTGGACCCTCACCCTGCCACTCCAGCAAGTGAGGGGACCCAGCCTTCTCTGCAGCTGGTGTTAATACTATCAGAACCAGCTTCTCCGAGCTCTGCAGAGACAAAATGAATCTGGTCCCTTCTGCAAGGAGTGGGGCATTGGTAGGTACCAAGCCTTCGGGCTGCACCCACCTCTAGCTCTGTGCTGTCTTCTTGCACAGAAACCCTGATGTATTTAATTGCTTTTCTAAGATATTTAGCCTAACGCTTGTGCTTGTCAGTATCTTGCAAAAGCTTTGCCTGGCCCTACTGAGGAGATTACACGTCAGTCTTGCTGGATCTGTTTTCAAAAGCAGCTTTTAAATCAGTGCACTGAAATTGCTCTTGCAAGTGCATGGGTGAACAGCCTGACCATGCTGGAGTTCTGGCTGGTGATTGCAAGTGGAAAGTGTATAGAAAAACCCTGAATGAACAAGTGTAGAGATTGACCCAGGGCTGTCTTGGAAAAAGAGAGCATTATATCTAGCTTTTATTTTCTGCCAAGCCACATATATTGAACAGCCCTCTCAAGTCATTTAAGGATGTTAGAATGTGCAAAAAGAACAAATGTGAAGATGCTATTTAATAAATAGAGTTATGGTGTGATATGCCAACGTGGTGATGATACAGCAGCTCTAGGTGCCCAGGCCACCAATATAACCTTGAGGCTGATGCATCAGGGCCAGACCTGCACCCCATGCCACTACTCCCCTCTGGTGCTTCTGGGCCACCCCAAATAAACCCAGTCCCCTGTTTTTCACTCCAAAGGCTCAATGCTCAGCTGCTGTGAGCTGCAGCTAACAACTCACAGTCCACAGAGAGCTTTCCAGTTCCACTTCCTAAACCCTTAGATATGCCCTTAAATCTTATGTCAACAACAAAATGTGAAAACGTGCATATCTAGGTAAAGGCTTCACAGAGAATGGAAGCATGAGGCTCAAAAATATCTTAACTCTACAAATATTTTGTTTAATAAAAGGATAGTTGTGTATATATATAATTTATCAAGGACTTCCTAGCTGCCTGTTTTCCTGAGTGCCATGGTGATAATCTTGGCATAATTACTAGGCAGACAGACAGACAGATTTAGCCTTTAATGTAAAAGAGCTTCTTAGAGCTGGAGTGTTGGAGCAATTGTCTAGTTTGATACTCTCCAGGCCGTGCAATCATACTGGGCTGCTGATCACATAGGGCTTCCTGGGGCACCGGCACCGGGTGGTGGTGTGGCACTTTGAAGGTCTATCCGTAGCATGGGTACCACTAAATAGTCTTTCTTCAGGCTGTGCAGTATTCAGGAGTGAAAAGGTAGCTGTGGGTATGACTGTGTGGGGAAGAAGAAGAACAAATACTTTGGGATAAATGCATACCCCAGTATTTTAGTTTTTTGTTGTTTCAAAAACAGCTTTCTCCCAGAAAGTTCAAGATGAAAGCCACTCTCCTTTTACCTTTTTGGCCAACAAGGAAGGAAGCCTCAGTATACGGCAGCCCAAGGAAAACAAAATGTAACTCAAAGTCTGTGTAAAATTACAGCAGGCTACAAATCACAAATTTTAACCTCATACCCCAACTGTCCTACGTTTTTCAGGAATGTGTGATTTTTCAGACTTGCATTTACCATTTTGAAGGTATCACAATGTGATGTGTACTTGAGGACTGAGATTCGTTCCCCATTTTGGGGTGGGTGCTTGGCCCTGGCCTGCAGGACGAGCCAAGCATGAAAGTGGGACCTCACGTGGGATGAGGGTCCCCTGGGAGGGATGGGCACTGAAGCATCCAGCCATTTGGGTGGGCTGTTGGGCTGCAGCAACAATGGGTTTTCAGTTAAATTTCTGCCACAAAAAGCATCCAGTGCTTTTACTTGGAGTAGCCACCATGGCAAGTACTGTTTTTTTCCAGTTCATTTTAGACATCAAGAAAACCCAATTCCTCCGGGTTGCTTTCGGTGCCGCAGCCTGAGAAAGCGCAGCGCGGTGTCGGTGATCTGTTTTCCACAGGGGCTGCTGCGATGCGCACTGCTCCATGCAGCTCCAAAAGAACTGGGGCTGCTGTAATTAATGTAGCAAAACCTTGCTTCTGGTGGCAGTTAATTCCTTACGCTTATATGGTGAGGAGTGCTAAAGGATGGACTAAAATATTCTATGTTCCAAAAGGAAAAAAAAGAAAAAGGGGAAAGGAAGAAAAGAAGGTGGGATGAAAGCAGCTCCTGTACACTGAGAAACAGGCTGTACTGGCAGGCCCAAGGTGTGGGACAGTGGCTGGAAAGGTCTTGGAGAGAGCAAGGTGGGCACCCTGGGTGTGGATGCCTGCCATTGTCCCTTTTTCTGAAAAGAAATACAATGATTGCAAAAATCCTGCAATAAAATTCGCAGGGTGACTTGGGGCAACTCTGCTCGCTGTAGCAGGACCCCCGATGATCTCACCTCTGTGTTCATTAACTGGTGCCTAAATGAGACTTGTGAGTGTAAGACCTGGGGAGCAGGAAGGGCTAGTGCTCTCCAGAACAGGCCTAGTTAAAATACACATTTCACTATCCAGGCAAAACCGAACAATTTGCATATTTTAACTAGAATATTGTGAGTCTGGTGAAGCTTCTGCTGCTGGACTTTTGCTGGCTGCTGTGTTAAGGTTTCAGGCTGGATCTTTCTGGATTTTCACCTTCTTTCCCATGTGGAGCTGCATCTTTTCAGACTCCCCCAGTAACAGCCACAGATGCATTTTCCAATGATGTTTTTACACTTGTATTTAATCCATCAGGATCTTCAGGTCTCAAAACTGAACCTGAAAAAAATTTTAATTGAACATTAGCTAATTGCTGTCAGAAGCACTGTTTACTGTTTTTGTTTGAGAAATGTGAAGATCAGGACTTTGCAAAGCTCAAGCAGGCGATGCAGCATGGCTTCAGTGTCACAAGGTTATTGAGAGGTGAGTGATGCAGAATTCTCTTTGTGGGGATTAACCAAGGAGTCAGTTACACTTAAATATAAGCACATGTTTAAGTTAATTTGATTTTCATACTAGACAAAGCATGGTGACCATTAACCAAAATGCTGGTGCTCAGAAGAAGCTCTCTGCAGTCCCAGAAAGGCACATATTGAAACTGTGTGAACTGAGGTTTGCCTGCCCATGGACAGCATCCTCCTCTGGAGCCAGCTGGGCTTGTGAGGGGGCTGGGGGGACGGCTCCCACCCCCATGAGTCTTTTCTAATTCACTGCAGGCCAAGCAGGCCGCGTTAGGGCAGCTCAGCAGTGGCTGGCTGGAGCCACGCATGAACCCATCTGCTTGTGAGCCGGTGTGGGAGACCTGGAGGGGTGCCCGGCAACCGTGTGGAGGGGAAGGATGCTGGACATTGGTGCCTTCAGCAGATGATGCCCTAATTTAGTTTCCAAAGAGCATTTTGCATTTAGGTTATGCTGACAGGGAGTACCCTGCAGCTAAGCAGAAAAAATCCCCAAATTTGCACGTACAGGGGCTTGCACCAGTTTCTCTGCAGCCCTATGCAAGCAGTGCGAGTGAAACTGGGCTGCAGCTTCCGCAGGCAGGCAAAGCCCAAGCAACTTGCCAGGCCAGGCGTGTCACCGTGGCAGAGCCATAGCTAAGCCTAGGTGTCCCCTGCCCCATGGTGCCCGCAGCCTGGCTCCTCCGAACAGCCCTTTCCATGTGCCTCCCTGCTGGAGGGTGCTTGGCTTCCTCACTGCCAGGACCAGCTCAGTTTTCTGGGAAGGAGGCAATGTTGCGGGCAGCGGAGCTGCTCTCCTGTGTGCTATGTAGGAGGGCCTCCCATGCCCCAGATACATCAAACTGCATAACGTTATCTCCTAATGGGAGCGCTGGGACTCTGCTTCAGGAATATGTGATGTTGGGGCAGTTCCTCACTGGGAGAGCAGGACCCACAGCTGCCGGTGGTGTGGGCTGGGGCAGCTAGCTTGTGGATGGAGCAGGTGCCCATGGGGAGCAGAGACCCGACGGGAGTTTAAATCGTATATTCCTGCCGAGGGAGCCCTGCGGCACCGAGCACCGAGAGGTCTCCGCTGGTGTTAATCTCACTCATGCCTTCCTGCTGTGCTCCCTCCAGGGATGTGTTTGTAATGGGGTTGGAGGGTGCCAGCAATCCATAAAAGAGTGACAGACAAGCTGTTATATTGTTATATTTTGCTACCTATCATTTTAATGTCACTTTTAATGTATGAATTATACCCCCATTGTGTGTAATTATATTTCTCCTCCCAACCCTGCTCAAGGAACAATGAAAAGATGGAGCTGTTAATATTAAAAACAGCACATCTCTCTCAAAAAAAGTTAGAGGTCACACCTTAATTCCTAGTGCATGAGGATAGTTAATCAAAAGATGATGGGACTAGAATGAGTATGGGGACAGAAATATCCTGCACAATTTCTCGTGGAATTTAATTAGAAAGGAAGTATTAATAGCAGCTGTATGTGCAACTCTATTTTGCCTTGCAATGTGAATAGCCTTATCTGGAGCCAGGCTGATGATGCCCATTGAACTTCTCTTTCTTTCCTCCTCCTCATTTTTTTTTTTTTTTTTTTTTTTAGAAAAATAATGACCCAAAATCAATAATAATAATACTTAATAGCAATAAACCCCAGTAGAAATCAACTTCCTATCAGCTCTCCTTAGAGTTTCTCTTTTAGGTCAAGAGCTGATGCTAATCGATGAGGCATTTTGCAAAAGTTCGTGCTCTACTTGTCCCAGTAATGAACTTTCAACCCTTAATTTTCTTAGTAGCACATAGTTCCTCGATGGGAAAGTCACTACGGGGGCCTTCATGTTAGAAAACCAATTATTTATGCTAACTTGGGGGTTGATACTGTTTGACTTCAGTCCCCGGTTGCTTGGGCAGGTCCGTTCCCGGGCCACCCCGTCACAGCGGGATGAGCACTGGCTGCAGATCAGAGCTCTCTTCCCCAGATGACACACTGCGCTCCTGGGGCAGCAACCTCATTCTGGCTTCAGATTCGCTGAGTACGCCTGCTGGATGGCATGACTGGAAAATGTTTAAGCAGAAATATAGATGGCTCATTATAACGAAGAAGTGGATTTCCTTCCCTTCCCACTTAATACAGACTGAGGTTTTTAATATTACTCTTTATTAATTTTCTCACAAAAGAGAGAAAAATGAATAGAGTCAATATCTTACAACTTGATTTCAATAATGAGATCATAAAGCAGACTCTATTTCTTAATGATTTAAGAAATGAAAGCTTCATTAATTGAATTCAGCATGGCTTGCAAAAGCTTTGTTCAGATGAAAATTGCAACAAAAATGTGGAGCATTTTTCTTACTGGTTATTTTGTTTGCTTTCCCTTTGTGGTTCCCGCATAGGTGGGCTAGAGGCTGGCCGGGGGCATTGGGCAGACCGTGGCCTGGCCATGCCTGGCGCAGAGCTGCAGGTTTGCAGCTCTCCTGGGATGTGATGGGAGATGTGGACCAAGGGGAGGTGAGAGAGCATGGGGAGGAGACCAACAATAAATGGGACGACACGTGCTGTTCCCAGCCCTGCCTTAACAAATGCTATATCTCAAACAGTCCATCCTTCAAGTGCCTGTTTTTAAAATTATTTTTTCTATTTAGAAATCCTTATGCTGAAGAGATCATTGTTCATTATTGTATTTTCAAAAATACTCCTTTTCTCATGACAATGAATGACCTGCACAGCCCATCAGTAACATCAGAACCTTTCCATGGCAGTGCCTGTCCCATGAATAGCACAGACCAGAGAGCAATGTGAGGGGGGCCTTGGAACAGCAGCCACAGAGGGTCAGGAAGGTCCTGGTCTCCTGTCCCTCACACTGGCATAAACGAAGACCATTGCCAATGAAATCACTTGGCAAAGCCTGTTCCTTGCCCTGACATGGGGCTGTTCACCCATTGAGGTTTTATGGCATTACAGGTAGAAATGAAGCCAAAGCTTTTGCTTTGTCACTATAAAGTGACAGTGCTTCATCAACAGCCACCTCCATAGTGCCACTGTCAGGAGTGAAGATTTCCCAGGGCAGCAGTAATGTGACAAGCCCTTCGCAGAGGGGATGGCCAGAGCCAGGAGAGCTGCATGCCGCTCTGTTAGGAAGGGGGGAGCTTGGCTACCTTGGAGTTTGGATTTGTACTTACCTAGGAAAAAAAGCATGTTATGCAAGGGAGTTTGCCTTGACCTTTAGATAAAGACAACCTCTGCTAGTTTGCGGTAGTGCCTTGTCTTCCTGAAGATTCTTCAATGTGGGCTTCCTGGTAAAACCAAGANGTATCCCCTCCCAAATCTTGCCCCCCCCCACACACACCCCGTCAAAACAAGGCTGTGTGTTATCAACACCTTCTGGCTTCCAGTACTGCAGCATGAAGGCTGTATGGGGAAAATCAGCTCGGACAGACCCACTACACCAAGATCTCATATGTGACATATGCAGAATGATCTCTCATCATGTCTGGCAAAGATTTAAAAAGTATACATGGGAGCAAGCGTTATCTGGGCATAAATGTTTGAACAGGGTCCTTCTGCGGTCATTTGAGTCCCTAAGCTGTGGGATCTACAGTTAGATCAGTGACTCAGCTGAGCGATTTATGCGATTATATGGAGCCAGGTGACATGCTATGGGCTGAGCATCTATATGAATATAATCTCACCATTTGCATTCTTCCAGCACAGCCACCCTTTCCAACCAGCAGCCCCTGCCTACCTTTTGGGGTGGTGGAAGTGAGTGCTTGATTTATGTCCTACCAGATGTGGTACAAAACCAGCCAGTACGTAGACCTGAGATGCGGTGCTGCAGGGTGAGCTGTGCCCATAGGCTTGTCTGGCTGTCCAGGTGTTGGAGAAGGAAACCACAGCTCAGCAGAGCGAGAGAGCACTGCCAGCACCACAGCAGAGTCATTCTGTGTGGGGGAACATGTGTTCCCAAAGGCAGACTTCAGCTTGTGCTGGGATATTCTTGTGGTTCATCATGTTGCTGCTTGTGCCACTACAGGGGAGGTGGAAACGCGGACAGGCCTGACCATCCTTCCTTTGCAAAACCTTTTCTTTCTGGAAGGGAAGCAGTGGCTGCAGCACAAGTGGAGAGGAGGATGCGCATTGCCTCCGCGCAGGGGCACAGGCAAGTTTGGGTATTGGGGCCGCTGGCGGCTGTCAAGGATTTCCAGCAAGTCCTGGCTCTTGGGCTCGTGCAGGCACTTGGGCTCCAATTATAGTGATATCTTGCTCTCAGTCCAATTAAAATTTCATAATCTCTCCACCAGCCAGGGTGGACAGAGTGTATGCCAGGTCAAGAAATATCTTCTAGCTACAGTACTTCTCCAGGAAGTTTTTGGCTCCATGAGGAATAGTACCTATACAGATCCAATGGAGAAGGGCTGTAAAACCATAGAACTTGCAGCTTCCTTGCAGCCCTTTTTGCAAGCCATTTTATTCTACGTTTAGGGGCAGGAAAATTAGTCTTTGAAATATGAGTTGTAGATAAGGCTGTGAGGAAGCTTAGGATCACAGCCTTAGGTGAAAATAAAGCTGTAATACATAAAGCATTAAAAAGGTGAAGCATAATGGCAGCCTCCAAAGACTTCTGAACAGCTGCAAGGATGTCTGCCTTATTGCTGTGATTTTAACATGAATTATATGACACTAGGAAAGACCTGCTTCTGATCAGAGAAATGGCTACATGGCTGTTGGCTGCAATACACCAAGGGCTCTATTTTAATCAGAGGTAGCTGCCATTCGGCCACCTTTTTGTTAATGGTGTTATTGATTATACAGAGCTGCTCACAAGCCTCAAAGCACTTTACAGAATTAGGGGAAGCCTCTAGAGCAGAGTTGTTGTTTGTTTGTTTTTCGTCCACAGAGCAGCTTCACCACAAACCAAATCCTGAGGTCTGTGCTTAGCTCCATCTTAGCCAGACCTTGCTTAGGCAAAGCTCCAGCTGGCTGCGGCACTCGCCCAGCAAAGGCAGCGAGCGGCTCAGGGCCCTGTCCGGTGTGTGCAGCCAGTGGCAGGAAATGCTTGGATTTTGCCCAATAATTAAGTTTGCGAATAATACATGAATTAATTAATTTGGGCCTTGCTGGTGCCCATCTTCAAGCTGGGTGTTGCTCACCGTTTGGGAATGGCTCATTGTGGGCAGAGCCAAGCAGGATGCACTGCTGCAGCCCCATGCAGCCCAGGAGGTTTGGGGCACCCAGCCCAGGCGTTGCTGATATACTTGAGCATGTTTTGATTCACCAGCCTCGGTGAACAGAGCCACAGCCCCACCAACTGCCCATGTTCTTCCCTAGAGCATGGAATTGAGAATATGCTGTGCTGGGAGATACTTGTTTTGCTTTCTGAGCTGACTCTGGAAACATAGCTAGTGAGATGCAAGGGGAAGGGCAAGCATAACTTTTCATGAAATAAGAAAAGTTTCAGAGCAGAAGTCCTCTTCTCCTGCAAGCAGCTCCTGGCCTGGTGTGACAGCAGCGATGCTGCTACCATCTGTTGGTGAACAGCAGAAAAGGAGCAACAATAAACCCCTTAATAAATCACATCCCAGGCACACAGGTATGCACGCCACCACATTGGCTGCCATCCCTTGGCGAGCATGGGAAGGTGTGCTGTGCAGCAAAGACCCCTCGGAAAAGCTGGGTTAGAAGCTTCCCTGGGGACAGTGGTGGCACTATCTGCTGTGGTGGCACTGGTGAGCAGCAGGTGACACTTGGCTGCGGGCTGTGCAGAAGACAGGCAGTGCACTGCAGCAGGCTGATGAGGAGTGGTGGCCTTCCACTGCTTTCTCCTCCAAAACCCCATCCCTGGTGACTACTGCTTGGGGCAGTGGGAAGGGTGGCGCAGGCAGGGGCAACAGGGGACAGCATGGCTCCTGGGCTCCTGGGCTGCAGCTTTGCCAGGGACACCCCATCTGCTGCCAAAGTGCAGGTGCTGCAGGCACAGCAGGTGCTGCAGGCACAGCAGGTGCTGGGGCCAGTGAACCCCACAGCATGTCTTCTCCAGGGCACAGCAGCTGTGCAGGGCAGCCCTGCCATGGTGGGGATCTCCTGGTGGGTTATTTCTGTATTTCCAGCACCCTTTAGCAGAATGTCCTGGTGCGAGGGAACCTGGCAGACCTTCAAAGCTGGGGCTGAACCACTGCAAACAATGGCTTTAAGAAGGTGATGTCTTAAGGTGGTCTTAATGTCCAAGAAAGACTTGTAGAGATCTGAACCTGCCCTTGCAGGTGCTGCTAACCTCTGGCAGAAGGGTTACAGCTCCAGAGGTTTATTTATCATTTTAGAGGATGCTCTATTTATCATTTAAAGGTGCTTTCTAAGATGGCAACCAGCCTTGACCACGGTCCAGCTCATCCTCCCAGCTCCCTGTGGAGCAGGGCTCCTGCAGCTCCCGTGGAGGTTTTCTGTAAATGTGGTAAAGCTCTTTTTGTATTTTTAAAAATGAGGTGGACAATAACTCTATTTACAGAGAAATCTTCCTTTTGCAGGAGTATCATGTATACCTCTTTCTTATTTGTTGCTGCCTGTTTCTACAACCCTCTTGCAAATGGGTAATTCTTGTTCTGATTTTTTTCTAGCAGGGATGTTTTGTTTTCCTGTTGGCTGATGCTGTCTGTTCAGTCTGTGGAGGATTAACCTATGTGCTGTTGCTAGGTGGCCTTAAGCAAAGAAATAACGCAGATCACAGACTCCTGCATTCCTACACTATGTAACTCCCTTGTTCAGCAAGATTTTTCTTTCTCTGTACCTCTCATGTTTTGTGTTTATGGTTGTGGAGATATATATCAGAGGATGCACATGTAATTTGAGCAAAAATAATGGACCAGAGTCCTCTAAAACATCAGGTTTATTTGGTCTTAAAATATTTAGTACCTAACCCTTTGCCAGCTCTTTACATGGCTTAGTTTCTGACAGTGTCCAAGCCTCTTGCATAATTTTAATTTTAATTTATCTCTTTTTTTTTTTTTTCCTGATGTGAGGTCTTGGATTCCTGAGGGACACACAGTTCGTCATCACAGCCCGCAGGCACTGGGAGCAAGGGGTACCAGTGGGGCTGAGACCACCTGGGTGTGTCAGGATCTCATCTGGGTCACAGTCTTGATGGGTCTGTGCATCCCACTGTGTTAAAAAACAATACCAGGAACAAGGAAGAGTTCACAGAAGAGCTGCAAAAGTCATTGCAGAGCTGACAGAATTGGGTGGGGAGGAAAGATTAGAAGAATTTCATAGTTTTGGCATGCCTTACTGCCAGGTCACTGTCTACCAGTGCCTGTTGTATTTTGCAGCACTTTAGTGCTTTTGCTCAAAGGACCTTTGAAGTCTCTTATGACCCAAATACAGCCTGAGTCATGGAGCATCCCCCAGAGATGCAGCAGCTATCGGCTCGGTTTGCTCAGCGGTGAAACAGAGTCAGAGTGATTCGAGAGCCTTGTGTCCCTCACAGCGTATGCTCAAATGTGCAGTTTTTAGAGGTAACTGCACTTCACGTGGACACAGAGCCCGAGTCCCTGCCCCAAGGCCATACAATACTCACCGAAAACCCGGTCACGTTTCCGTCGACTCCAGAGCCCAACTTCTGCCTCTGCTCCAGCTCCTGTCTCTGCCGGTATTGCTCTGGTCCTCTGTGCCTTCCCTGCACAGGCACATTTTCTACTAACTAAAAATAGTGAGAGGATTTGGCAGCGTGGTTTTGTAGTGAAACAGGACTCTGCAGCCTTCTTGTGTGCGTGTGTATCTGTACCAACTGCTGACAGCGTGAAGTGCTGAGGCCTGAGCCATAGGCCCTGAACCAAAGTTGACTTATGGATGAACCTCACAACCAAACAATGTATTTCGTAGCAGTAACCAGCAGAAGACTTTTCTCCATTTGGAGGCATGCTGCAAGGCTGTGAGAACAGACACCCGGCCTTGCTGAGAGATATGTGATTAAAACCAAAATAGCTAGAGATACTCCCATAGATTCCTTCCCAAGCCCTGGCCAGACTTTGGATGGAATCCAGTAAGGAGGGTAACACTAGATGTTCCGCATTTGAAATTTTGAAGGTATTTTATTCAACTAAAGTTGTTTATTCAACCGTATAAAAGCTGGACCCTCTTGCAGTGTTTTGGGATGCCTCACCCACGAGTGCACACGCTGCACAGGACTTCCCAATTGCCAGGACAGGTTCCCCAAACCATCGCTGCCACTGGGGCTCCCCAGTGACTGTGGATCTGGGTGATGGTAGTGTATTAATAGGGCAGTTGGCAATGTATCTCTCTCTTAATCACTATAGTTACTTTCATGTACTAATGATTAGGTTCATTACCCTGCTTATTCTTGCTGCCACTAACCATATCATTTCATTTCTGTATCATCTTGAAATAGACAGCAAAATAACTCTATGCCTTTTGTGGATGTCTGTGTTCTTTCTGTTGACCCTGCCAATTGGCAAAACACAGCGTTAGAGAGGCAAAGACCTCAAAGGCACCCAGTTTTTTTCAGGTGGGGGGCAGATGAGAGCACCCTGTGAGGGAAGATGGGTGCCTGCTCACTGCATGTCCCTGGGGAGAGCACTCGAAGCTCT
This sequence comes from Brachypteracias leptosomus, assembly GCA_013401335.1. Classification (NCBI taxonomy): domain Eukaryota; kingdom Metazoa; phylum Chordata; class Aves; order Coraciiformes; family Brachypteraciidae; genus Brachypteracias; species Brachypteracias leptosomus. The sequence continues at coordinate 42,580 of VYZX01008667.1, forward strand.
GGCTCTCCCTGGGAGACCTTCGGTGTTTGCACCTCCAGAGATAGCCATCAGAATGAGCCGGTTGTATTTATCTGGGAAATCCTTTTATCCCAACCTTTTTTTTCCCTGTTGTTGGACAACTAATTCCCTGTACTGACTGCTGATACCCTGGGATTTAACCTTCTTTTTTACTTTGACCCATCCCACTGTTTGAACTGCTGGTAAGCTGCGTTTATCAGCCCTCTTTGGACAATGATTAGAGCTGAGCAAATACATCATCATGAATATTTAATGAGCTGGGCTTTAAATTCTTCACGTGTCTTTTCTTGAGAGTTCATTTTATGGATGTTTTCTGAAATGTGGTTATTCTGAAATTGTTTGAAATCTCCTGAAATTCTGCACTGGATTATTAAATACTTCTCACCAACACCATACACAGTGGTCAGCAACTGGCCATGCAAAGCCCGTTGTGTTGCAGACAGGTCCGTCCAGGGCACCTGCAGCTGTGTTTTGAGTGCACACACTCAGGTGTGCAAATGTAGGCAGCAGTTGCCATGAACATTTTCCAAGTCCAAAACATGCTTGCTGTTACTGGCTTGCCCAGGAATGCTCAGGTCATTTGAGAGTAAGTAGAAGACAGATACAGTACAGCCCCAGGCAGAGCTGGCAAAACCCACTCCAGATTATAGACATCTTTGTTTTGCACCGCTATCACTTGCCCACCTCTACTTCTGATCTAGAGGTGATGTGACCGATGGGCCTGCTGAGTGCTTGCCGTGGATACATTCCTCCTTCCCAGCCTTTTGTTTTCCAGGCTGGTTTGCATGCTGAATCTGGCAGTTCGCATTGATAAAATAAGTTGGTTTGAAATGCCCACAGGATTTTTTCTCCCAGCACAGCAGAGTGGGATTTTTTGTATATACAAAGAGCTCTGAGAAAAAGATACATAATTCTACAAAGCTCTTGTGTTCTTCCTCCTGCAGCTCTTTAGTTCAGCCATCCCAGCATGGCCCTGGTGCTGGGGGTGGCCATCTGCACCCTATGAGCACAGAGCCACAGGCGGGATGGGCTGTGCCCCAAAAAGGCAAGCTCACTTGTTCAGCCTGATGTCAGTAGCTCCCAGGAGCCGGAGGAGCTGCAGAGAGTGCCTGGGAGCAACCCCTCACCCCAGTGCCACTCTGACCAGGACAGGGGCACTGTGGCAGGGTGGTGATGCTGGATGGGATATGTGGCTCCCCAGGAACAGAGAGCAGGGGGATGAAGCCTGCCAGCAGACCTCCATGGCCAGCCCAGGGACCTTAAGAGGGACAATCCATGTTCTTTCTCCTGCTGTGGCAGTACCTGAAGCAGCAGTGGGCAGGCATGTCTGACCTTACTGAGAGCCTGGGGGCAGCTGTGGCTGTGGGCAGCTTGGACCAGCTGGAAGGTGGTGGTCTGCAGGAAAACTCTGTGTCTTGGCTTCAGCTTGGTCACTGCCTTCAAAGGGATGGTGTTCCTGCCCCTGTGTGTGTGCCCACTCAGGGAAGCCAGGTGAGTGGCCTGTAAGGAGCTCCAGCCCCACATGCCATGTCTCAAATGGCAAAATCTGCCTCTCCAAATCACTGGAGAAGAAACAAACTGCTGTGTGTCAGGTACTATTTTAATTTAACTCCTGAGGAAAGCAGGCCGGTTGTTGCTACCCTCTGAAATGACTCACAGCCTGTGGTAGCCTTGAGTAGAGAGTAGATGTCTGGTAATGCTGAAATAGAAAGAGTAGTGATGGTTTTGTAAACTTTATAAAGTTTTGTAAGCCTAATACAATTAAGCAATCTTCTGCAGTTCCTAAACCAGATTCCTTCATCTTTTTTTCTTTCTATATAGGAGAGGACCACATTCATGGCTAAAATTAGGAAAGTGTTAAAAACCTGGCACAATGTATGTGTAGATTTCCAAATATGAAGGCTGAGGTTTTGAAAAGGCCTGAATTTGCTGGGATTTTTTTTCCACTGAAAGTCAACAGGAGCTCGGCAGTTAGCTTCCCTCACTCCACTGGGAAACCCCAGCCTATGTGCCTGCTAGATATGACAGGACACCTCAGGAGCATTTCACAAACTAAAAGCAGAATTGTTGTTGTAATCAAAACTTCCCAAAGTTCTCTCTGGCCCGTGACCCGGGCAGTACTCAGCTCTTGGTTGTCAATGATCACACTGCACTCAGAGAAAGTGAAGACTCATACAAATGTTAAGTCTTATTGCTATTGATTGGCTGTAAGGGTATGACTGGGGCAGAGCACGGTGAAATAGATTAACTTTATTAATTATTTATCGCATAGTAACTAGATATTTAATGTGTCTGTACAGCTATTGTGACTCCTCTGCAGTTTGATTAACATTTTCTTCACGCAGAGGAACAACACTCCCGTGCAGCAAAACATCTTTTCTGACATGAAATCGAGTGGCAGAGCGATGCCCGCGCCACCAGGACCCGCTCGCCCCGGGAGCCGGACCCGGCATGGCAGCCACGGCTGCGCCAGGCGGGGGAGCGGTCCCGGTGCGCGGCGCTCCCGAACGGTTCTGCACGCACCGGAGCAGCGCTGCGCCCGGGAGCGATGCTGCTACACCCTCGGGACCGAGGGGGCGGCTGTGACGGGCCGGCAACCCAAAAACGGGGACACACGCCCACACTTGACCTGTGCCTTGGGCCGGAGGGGTGGGATTCGGCGGAGGAGCAGCGGGCGGCCCCGGCTCCCGCTGCGGGGTTGGGGGCAACGGCCGTGCGGCCGCGCTCCCCGAGGGCCGCTTTCGCCATTCGGTGGCAGCGTCCCCGCGGCCGGCCCGACCCGAGCGAGGGGCCGGTGACGGGCCCCGTGGCAGGGGCCGGGGCCGGGGCCGTGGCGGGGGCCGAGCCGGCTCTCACGGCGCTCGCGGCCCCGCCCGCTTTCCCCGGGACTGCGCCGGTCGCCTCGGGGTTCCTCAACCGCAGCAGGCGTGGGCTGCTGGAACCCGGCCGTTGTCGCCGGGTTGCTCCGAGGGGACGGAGCCCGGGTGTGGGTCGGCCGAAATCAAAGGGGTGAGCGGAGCAGCGAGTTCGGACGGCGTGAAGCCCGTTTCGGAGCGGCTGTCTGCGCCCGGTGGCAGCGGGAGATCCCGGGCTGCCGCCCCTGCCTCCTCCGCAGGCCCCCGCCTCGCCGCTGCCTTTCTCACAGCTCCCGCTGCTTCGCGTTCCTCCCCCGGCTCCCGTTGCCATGCCCCGCCGGGCAGGCCGCAGGCAGGAATTCGCGGCCCGTCCAGCTGCTCGCAGCGTGGCCCCGGCCGCGCGGAGCCGCTCCGAGTTGCCGCCCCGGAGCTGGGCATCAGAGCCACGGCCCCAGGAATGCACCGGGCTCCTTTCCCACGGCGCGTCCTCACGGGGCTGCGGGTTTTCCCTTCTGGAGAGGACGTGCTGGGAGTCACCCCGCGCCGTTCCCCAGGTGCCGATGGCCTGCAAGACGATGGCCGCTTTGGGCTTGTTTTCCCGCAGGAGCTGCAGACACGGGTGCTCGGCCCTGCAGACCCCACTGCCGCCGGGCAGAGCCTGCCCCGCTGTGCTCGCCACACTGGGCAGCAGCCTGGCGATGTTCAAACTGCTCTTGTGCCGCTGTGCTGTGCCACGCTGCGCTGTGCCACACCAGCTACACGGCAAGGGCCCCTGTGGCAGTGCCAAGCCAAGAAAGCCCAGAGTCAGTCACCCAGCAGTCTCCAGGTCCTCAGGAGGCTGGTCCAGCGGCCCAGGCTCAGCCCAGGACAGCCGTAGTGATTGCCCAGAGAAGTGTGCAGGCTTCGGGCGTGGGAGTTTTTCGTAGCCTTCCTGGGTATTTGTGCCTGCCTCTGGGAAACACCACACACCAGGGCCCTGGGTCTTCTGTGCCTGGTTGGAGGACACAACAGTAATATTGGGCAGTGTAGCAAGATAACCAAAGAAACAAACAGCAGGGCAATTTTTAAGTGGCATTGTTATGCATATTTTGTGAATTTGAACTGCTGCATTTAAAAATGTGCTTTAGGATTAAAAAAAAACAAACAACAAACTAAACAAACCCAGTTCTCTTAATATCCTCTGGCCTCTCCTATTTTGCCTAGCTGACTGTAAGCTTTATCACTGATAAGGCTTATTTCTATCTAAGAAAGGAGTCCTAATAAAAAAAGAATAAACACTGCCAATCATAGGATTTAAACAGGACATCAGTGGGGCTGATAATAGGGAAATATTCTATGACCCTTACAAAACCCTGTGGAGAGATGAAACTGAGAGACATCAGTAAAAACCTGGGCAGATTCTATAGAAACTACTTGACAAATCTTACCGAATTTAATAGAGAATGAGATCTTTTCCCTGGGTTTTTGGCATCATCCCACATTATTCAATAGCAAGGAGATAATTTTCTATTAATTTCTATAGAAGTTTTTCCACAAGAATAAAACCTGCATGTTCTCACACTGCCACCTGCTCCCCACCGTAAGGTCATTCACATTATCACACCAATTCAGAGGGGGGACCATAAATATCTCAATATTAAAGAACAAACTTTCTTTAAAATGTTGCTTTCAAAACTGCCTGGGGGTCTGCCTGTGCAGCTGTGGGGTTTGTTAATCAATAGCACCACGCAGTACGCCGTGTCTTTTTGCGTAATTACAGAGTGAGAGCAGACACAGAAAAGAAGCAAGTGGAAACTATTAATTTTGTAGAATAGGACTTGATTAGTGTTTCAGTTTTATTTTCTTTGGTGCAGTGGGAAAGAGCTGGAAGTGGAGGTGACAGCAGCATTTTGGCTGCCTGTCCTCAAGCCACTTGGTTTAGTGTGAAGCTGCTGTTTGGACTTTGCATTCCTGGACCCGTGAGCAGCTCTGGGACTGCAGAGGCAGAGGGGACATTGCTGCTCCCCTGGGATGGGGATGTTCTGCAGGGATGGGGCTGAGCTGGAACACATTATACTGCAGCTGGGGGCACCAGCCTCATAGCGCTGGTTGCCAAAGCTGTCAGTGATGGTTTTCACGATAGAGAGACATCTGGAGGGTGAGAAGGTTTTGGTGCAAAGGGTAAGCCTCTCTACTTGGTGTATGCTTTTTTAAGAAGCAGCAGCAGTAGTAGTTGATGGCAAGTTAGTGCTGTCAGGATTGGAAATTTCGTCAATGATTTCTATTTTTGTTTGGTTCAAGAAGAAGCAGAGGTGGGGAGAGGTCGCTTCTTCCTGTTATTTTATTGAGAATGTACCGGTGGAGTGGAAGCCTTTGGAAATACAGGAATTTTTAGACAAGCTGTGTCTGGCTGTGTAAAATGCTTGTAAAAGCCTAGACCCTAGTGACAGGTTGCTCTTTGGCTGCTGTTAGGAGACCGGTCCAGATGGCTGCTGCTCGATTCGTGTTTGGCAGTATTTGGATATGGCATTTTGAAACGGTTTCCATGGTGTGGGTGCTGCCAGGTCCAGTTCCCGGGGTGAGTTTGCCCCGAGGCCTTGCAGCATTTCCTAACACCCTGCTGGGACCAGGCTTAACGGCTTTGGAAATCCACCTTACACTTCTAGAGATGACCCCAATCTAGCATGAATGGGACTTCTCGACTGCAAGGTGTAAGGAAAGGCGATGGGCCTGCTGTTATTAACATTGTTGAACCTTTTCTCTGGATAAAGAGAAATCTTCTGTCTCTGGAGTATAATTCTGAACATCTCATAAACATTACACAGATACACGGCACAGATATTTATAATCATAAAAAGAAACAAGGATGCCTGAATATATGGGAGACATGAATCACTCCTCATGCTGGAGATCAATCCATAATACCTTAAATAAGTACTCTGAGAGTCCAAGTGCTAATTATCTGCTAGTGGGGTATTTGTTCTCCTTCAGTTATGTAAAAGCACACGGCATTCAGCTTAAAGAGTGCGCTTAAACGGCTTTGTACTGGTGGAGAATGAACAGCCCCGAAGGCTGCTGCCATGGTTTGCCCTGGAGCTCCTGGAGCCCCTTGCTAAGCTCCTGGCGCTGCCCTCCGCTGTGCCTCTCCTCTCTTCTGGCCTCTCCACCTCTCGCCCACGGCCCTTGCCATTTTACCTGGCTTTCTGTCTCCGTATCTCAACGTTATCCTAGTCAGCAACGCTGGCAGAGATGTAAATAAAATTATAAATCCTATGTGGTGTTTTTTGCCACGGCTGCTGGTCAGACAGCAGTGAAGAAGTCTGCGGACTACAAGGGGAGCTTCCACCCGAGTAACAAAGCCCCTTAAAGTGAATGTGCTCTTTGGTCGCAGCCCTGGTAAGAAGGGGTCTCAGTGGACACAGTGAGCTGCTCTCATCGGGAAGGAGATTCAGTGACCCATCCTCATCGCAGAAATGTCTTGTTGGAACTTTGCAGAGATGAGTTGACATCAAGGAGAGGGCAAGGACTGGAGCCAGCAGCTGGAGAGAGACCCTTCACTGACCAGCTCACCCCAGAGCCATTGAGCACCTTGTGTTCACCAGGGCTTCACCCTCTTTTAACTAATTCGAATTGAGAATGGATTTTTAATTCCTTCTGTCCTTTGAGACAGAAAGTCCAACAGAGACGAAAGGAACATAGAATAAGTCAATCACAGAGAGATACTTTCTCTGGGCTCTGATAAAAAGATGGAAACGCGATGCTTTCTTATACTAAACACTGTAAGTTAATAAGTAACATCAGAATGCTGCAAGTTATCTTTATGGGAATATTCAGAAGGCAGATGCAGAGCCTGGAAAATTCTTTGTGCTAAAGGCGGTTTTGTCATGAAGTGCAGATCCTCTGCCTGACTCCCACACCGTTTCCCGCGGCATCTAATTGGAACAGAGGCCAAAATGAATACTTTGCTTGGTGAACTATGAAAAGGGAAAAATACCTTTGTAGGGTATTGCATGGCCTGTGTCTTTAGCACTGTTACCAGTAATGATTGTTTTCCTGTAACTGTGCAGGGGTGTGTGTGTGCAATTCCTCTACAGATGGGTATTTTGTGATATTTGAGCTAAATTCAGCTCCAGTGTATGATAGTGTTTTTCAAAAACTGTCACTAACTGCACCACTTACTCTGACTTGATTTCAGACTATTGTATGTCTTTAACACACAGAAGAATGATTGATAGAAGTAAGCGCTGTACACAAGTGGAAAGGAAGTTAAAATCACCATGCTTATTAGAGATGTATGAATGCTAATGCTGGTGCACATGCCATGCATGCACTGGGGACAGGCTCGTAGTCCCTGTGCATAGTGAAACTTTCCCTTTGTTTTTCAGTGCTATTGGATAACATCTCAATCGTTTTTCACTGTAACTTCCCAAAATGTAGACTCGGGCACAGGATCCTGCCTGCAGACACACCAGCGACTCTTCATGCGAAGCCTTTCCTTGCCATGCACATCCTCCCTCTGGAGCGCCTCTGGTTTCTGCTGCTCTGTAGCCCGAATTTCAGGGTATGTCAGTCCTCTCACGACTGAAATGTGGGATGGCAGTTATTTATTTATGTAAAGCGTTTGGAGGCATTAACTCAAGAACACCATAGAAACTGGGCTGGTATTGTAGTCGGGGCTTTTATTCAGGTTGTCTGATGCTCTGTGGATGCCGCCTGCCTTTGTGTGCTCCGGTCCCATGTTTATCCTGACACTGCCTTTGTGTTCACTATTTGACGTATTTTACTGTAAATAAAGAGCAACACTGTCTTGCAGCTGTATCCACTGTGACATTTGACTCTCTGCTGAATGAGTGCATTGTGCCGTGTGCTTTGGAAACATTATCTCTTTTTAAGAAATAATCTAGTCCTTTAGTAGTTTCCTGCATGTGCCTGTATTCCTCTGCACATCCAGGGAGCTCAGGTGTTTGCCCACCTCTGCCAAACCTCAGCCAGACTGGTTCTTGCTGTGCTGAGGGCTGGTGAGGGTGGAGGTGTTGTGGCACCAGGTTTCAGCATGGGTCAATTCCAATTTTGCTTGATCTTTTTAGCTGGATATATAAACCCTCTGATCAGATGTGCTGTGTGGCTTTTTCTGGAACATTAGCATTTTGCCACATTTCTCTTAGATATTATGCAGCATCTCTTAATTAGGTCTGTGTGTACGATATATTCTGTAATTTAAGGTTGATTCTGTTATTGGCTATTCCACAATTAAGGTGATCTTCCCTGTGCTGCCTGGTCATTTGGTGTCCATCAGATCAGTCCTTTTATGTGTTGAAGATTTTCCTCTTTTTGACTTTAGAAAGTTTAGATCCTTACTGAGGCTGGATTTCTTGAGGAGGGCTTGGTCCATTGGGTGCCTAACTCCCTTAGTCCTCATTGAACATCGCAGCTTTCATGAAGTTTTTATTTTTGCCTTTGCACAACTGTGCTGTTTTTATGTAACTTGTAAATTTCTAACTGATTCTGAAACACTTTCAGAGTAATTATATCTACAAATAGAAATGTATAGGGTTTTGCTCTCAGTCTTGAATGCCAGTAAATCTATATGTTATAGAGAGGCTGGTAGTGGTCGTCCTGTCTGCATTTCCCAGGACGAACCATCAGTTTCCTATAACACTGCCAGGGTGGACTACCTGAGATAACATTATCTGTGCCAACTCTCTGCCTTAAACACAATCGTTTTGGGAAAACTCAAGCCAAAGTGCTAATATTCTAGATGCTCTTTGTCCGATGTGGATGGAATAATATCCCCAGAGAGCGGGACTGTGTAACCACTTTCCAAAGAGAGAAAAGAGCTCATTGTTACTATTGCTATGGGTAGTATCTTCCTGAAAATGTCATCAAACTTTAAAAATTGTGTTCACTCTGCATGAACACAGCAGAATAGAGCAGAGTGAAATGAAATCATCCTCTTAAGTTGGTTGGCATGAAAAGTGAATGCGTGTAACAGTTTTCCCCTACATGAAAAGGGAGCGTATTCGTATGAGTGCTGGAGTGTTTGAGGAGGAGCACAGCACCGAGCAGAGGGGCAGGGCCCACCGTGTCCCCCCAGATTGGAGCTCAGTGCCTCTTGTGTCAGCCTCAGGGGACTCAGAGAGGAAATTCAGTAGAGGAGGTGGTGGATGCCATGAAGCTTATCAGTTGCCTCCACTAGTAAATCCCATCTTCAGACCAGCCATGCTGAGCTCGGGGGTCTCTGCTGCATCTCAGTGCTGGTTCTCTCTCACCAGCAGCTGTGTTGTGTATAGCACAGGAGCTGTGTCGTGTAGAATATAGGACACTGACATCCCCAAAAGGGGTTCTAAGCAGAGAATCCGGCATCCAAATTGCCCCAGTGACCTGATGAGATGTGGCTGTCGTCTGCAGCTGCAGGAGGGCTCTGGGTTCTCTCCCAGAGAGAACAGCTCTGCACTTTGGCACTCGCCGCTTCGCTCTTTTATTAAAATTCCCCAGAATAAAAAGGAAAGGCATCTGTGAGGAAATAAGATTGATAATAGATTCAAAATGTATTTTTATTGCATTCTTAAATTACCATAATTAAATTAAATTATTAAATGTATTTTTATTAAATTAGCACACAGGCTGGTGTCATTTGCCTTAAATATTTTAATAAAGCCTGTGAAGTCTTCCCTTGTTATTAGCGCTCTCAGAATGTATCTATTTTAATGACAATGTGAGTTTAAGTTCTGTTGTTGGGAAGAGAGCCTGGATGGGTGAACTCTGCATTTCTCTGGGGGGCTCAGCAGGGTTATGGGGCTTTCTTTGCTCAAGAGCGGTAGTGGGACCAGCGGCTAGAGAAACCACACAAACTCCCTGTGCATATATCTGGAGGAGATACACAAACGATGTGTTGTGACAATAGAGCAGCAAAGCATTCGGGCACATGTTGAAAAACTCTATGGAACAGAGATGTACTTACAGAGCAGGGCCTGGAGGAAATCTGTGTATTGCTGGGTTTGAAGAGAATAGAGAGGGATGAATTAATAATTATATATGTGTGCACTACATTTAAAGACAATTTTATGTATGTGTTTCATTTTTTTTAATGTCAAACCTGCCATCTCGCTTTCTTTATCTCTAGTTATAAACTGGGTATTTTTCAACAGATGTCAGCATGGAAAGCACTGGTTTCAAGCGTGCGTTGGCGACAGCCATGAGAGTGAACTTGAACCATTTTCATGGGAGCAGTTTGGGATGCTCAGACCAGGGCTCACCTTGCCAGCAGCTGCTCCGAACCAGGTAGGGCTTTGCAAATAAACCTCACATGCCCTCTGGCAAAGAGAAAGGGTAAAAAAAAAAAAAAATCCAAGATGAAAATGTATAGATTTCTTAATGAATTGTAAAAAGGAGGAAAAGTTGTAGAAATGGTTCATTTTAATTGTGGCATTTAAAATGATTTTTAAAAAAGTATAGAAAATGTGGGGGCAGAGGGCTGGATGGCAAAGGGGCTGGGGGTGGCATTGGGGATTGGGAATTACTTGCCAAGTGGAATGTGTAAAACTAAGGTTGAAATCCCCTCTTTGCTTGATTGCACGGGGATTTGAATTTGGGTCTCTGAACTCCTCTGAGAGTGCCCAACCGCCGGCACATTCTGGGATGAGAATCTGTCCTGCTGAAGCTGTTCTGCTTTGTAAGAATAATTAAATATTCATTGGGCCAGTGAGAGAACAGAAACAATTTGATAGCCTGGGGATTAAGCCTCTCCAATAAGACAAGGATACAGAAGTAATTCAGTTCCCGATCGAACTCTGATGCTGAACGGCTGTGAATCTAGGGGCACGCTGACCAAATTTACCTGATGATCCTGGCTGCGTTTTTCAGTGTATCAGCGTCATAGCATTTTTTTCCCCCTGCTTATTTCTTTATAGAAACTAGTACCACATCAGCTTTTGTAGTGGTGAATCTCTGTCGACTAGAGGTATCCTCATGTTTTATTGGGATCAGAATTGGGACCACGGGTTCTTTGGCAATCCATCCTTGCCTGGGGTTAGCCTTTCTGAACCCCCAATTTGATACTTAGTGCAGTGATGTAGAGGAAGTATATCTTGATTATAGCGGTGTTATAGGAAACATTTTTTACTGTATGTCCAGTCTGTGGTGGTAATCTGGAGCCATACAGTAGGAGGGAACTGTAAACCTTTATTATGACATTAATAATCCCAATACTTTCTGTCAAACCTTAAGAAACCAGAAAATCACCACTAAACATCCATTCAAATGCAGTGCCGTGTTAAGAAAAGTCTTCACAGTTCTATCCTGAATTCACTTGGTCAAATGAAAAACTCATTCCCAAGTTGTTTGGGTTTCTTTTGGTGTGGGGGAGAAAAAAGGGAAAGAAAAGGGGATGTTCTCCAGGTGAAGATCATTGGCAGGAAAGCAGTGCCTTGGCACAGCCCTTGCATCCCTCTGCCTGCTCCCAGCCCAGCCAGGATGGGCACAGCGCTGCACCCTGCCCGCTGCCAGGGGCCTGGCCTGGGCGGCTACATCGGGCCCTTCTGCCAGGGCTGTTTTCACAGGGTCTTTAAAAAAACCCCACCCCATAATCCTTCCATTCCAGACACCTTCTCTTGATGTCTGGGGGTACAGTTGCCCAGGTCCTCCTGATGGCTCAGGCCCACCATGCACAGGGGAGAGGAGGCTCGGAGGAGCCCGGTTCCTGGGGCGCGGCTGAGGGCTCCCGGTACCCACTCCTACGTGGCAGCGAAGCTGGTGGGGACCGAGCGCGCCCCGGCAAAGTGGGCGAAGAAACTCATCCAGCGTTCGTCTCGAGCAATTTCATTCATAACTTGGGACCGAGTGCTCTACGGGATAGCGAGTTTAAAACACTTAGGATTTTTCTAGAAGAGACCTTCCCAGCAGAGGTGAGGGCGACTCCAGCTCCTGCTAAATTTAACACGTGAGAAAGGCGAAGTAAATCTTCCCACCCGGCTCTCCCGAAGCAGCCGAGCGGCGATGGGGGTGGTGGTGAGGGGGGAAT
>VYZX01008667.1:57777-142777 GCA_013401335.1 Brachypteracias leptosomus
TCGGCGGACGGGCGGGCATCCGCCCCGCGTAGGGAGCCCGCCCGTCCGCCGTCCGTTCCGGGGGCGGGGGGTTGGGGGGGAGCAATTGTGTGGGTACCGCGGTGCCGGCCGAGACTCGCTGGCGACACGTGTCGCGATAATAGATGAAAGAAGCCGGCAGCATCGTTGAGGCGGGGAGGGAGGAAAGTTTGGCGGTGATGCTCGGGTGCGGTGGCGCATCAGCGAGCAGGGGAAGGGAGAAACGGAGCACACGCGTATTTGAGCCGCTTCGCTTCAAATTAATGTTTCTTTATGATTGGGAATAGGAGCGCCGTCTGTTTCCTCCCGCTGTCCAATGCGCGTAAGGGTGGTGAAAGAAGGGGAGAATTAAAACCGATTTGATGGATAGGGGTTGAAAACTTGCTTGGGCTTGAAGAAACGATAGTCAAATTTAGTAAGAGCTAAGGTTAAACATTAAACTTCGCGTATTCTTCACTAACCACAGCGAAGGGGTGTTTAAAACCTCCTGTTTACCTCCGTAAGAAAACAGCTGCTGGCAAAAACGTAGAGGGCTGGGACCAGCCCCACGCCGCCTTGCCCGCCTTGCCAGCTTCTTGACTTCTAAGTGACTGGGTACGAGAGTGGAAGGCGTGATTTCCGAAGCCTTTCGCTCCCAGCCACGAGGAGGTTAGCTGGTGTTGGGGAAGGGTTTATTGTCCTCTGCACAAAGCAGAAGTCGCAAACTCAGTGGTCCGGGGGCTTTGTTGTAGAAGCACAAAAGGATCATAACTTCGGATGCCCAAAAGATGAAACAAAAAGTCTAAAGCGTTCGTAATTAAATAACTTGTGGGTGGACAAAATTAGCATGCAGTTAATCGGCCAGCTAAAGAACAAATTGAAACCCCATCCAGGGCCATTTTATGTTATTTGCGGAATATCCACCGTTTAACGGAGGATTGCAGTGTAAGTCATACGTGCTTCAAATGTTTATGAAGTTTTTGTAAAGTCAGTCCTTCATCTTTATACAAAACCCGTAATCATTTTTCCCCAGTTTAAGAGTACCGTTTAGCATTGTGCTGTGGGGCAGGTTTGCGGCGTGGTGTTGTGACCCTCCCCAGTCCCGGACAATCTCTGCTAAAGGAGCTACTTCAGTAACTGGTAGATGAATGTTACAGTCCGTGGGCAGAAGAAAGGGCAGAGGTAGAGCTGTTTCTAGGGGATGCTCTGAAATATGTTGTTTGAAACTAAAAGGGTCGCAGTTTGAGAACAGTGGTGCAGGCCTTGGGTCATGACTTGGCTCGGATGAGGGGATCACGTTTAGCGGCCAGGCCTCTGGAGTTTAAAATATTTTTCTGTGCTAAAGTATCCCATTTAACGCTCAGGAAATAGTTCAATGCCAGTGAAAACCGTGGTTGCTCTAGAAGCTCAGTTAGTAAACATTAACATGTCATGCCATAATAATGTTAGATATTTGCCGTTTATTTGTCATTTGTTTTCTATCTCATTACTTTTTAGGTGGCAATATCTCTTGCAAGGGGTTGATACTGTATAATAAAATTTTGACCCTAATTCTAACAGAACTGATCACTATTTACCAGAGCAATTTTATGAATTAAAGCAGGTAACTCACTGGCAAATCATAGCTAAGAAACATTATCCCTGTAATGCAGAAATATCTAGAAGGTCTAGAAGAGTGAGCTGGGTGAAGCCCAGTTTTTAAAGATTCTGAATATTTCTGTAGTCTCTAGGCACAAAATAATGTGTTTTCAGCTTCAACATGAACTGGCTGTAAATTACAGGTCTTGGCATGAGCTGACTAACAGGGAGTCTGAGGAATGAGCTGAATCTGGGTGAAATTTTGGATAATAGGAGGCAAGTTTTATGTGTCTGTAGGATAAAGATTTTCTTCCTTTCTTTATATTAATCCATATAATCTGGTTTTTAAAAAGTCCATCATATACATTTTGTGGTCTAGGGAGCTGGCAGCCCGGTAGATTGCCACAGTACATGTTTCCATGGAAATAATTGAGATGTAATAAATAAAGGCACTCTGAGGTCACAGGTTTCCCAATTCAACTGAAAAGAAAACAAGCATAAATTATGTGGATATATGTGTAGCGTTTAGAGCTTAAAATATTTTACTGTTTTTCTCTTTTCCATATATTTATTTCACTTTGTATAGCAGCTTTGCTATTTATTAGCCACTACTGAGATTTAGGCATCCTTTTTCATTCAAAAAGATTATGCACTAAAGCAGAATTGGTGTGTGCCTGTGATGAAAGGGATTATTCTGCATGCAAAAGGCAAGTTGCCTGCACATTTAACTGGGAGCAATGCTGACTTTAAAGAAATGACCGACTTTGAGAGAACTATCCAATGTTGACAACTCTTAGATGTATGTTATTGAAAATGAAGGGATTGCAAACCAAAACTGCAGGTCATGTGGCCCCTGTGCTTTATTATCAGGTCTCAGGTTCAGCCTGGCAGAAACTTGCAGTTATTCCTGCAGCTGTAACTCCAGCAGTAGCCCTGGACTTTCCCCTGATGTGGGATTTATGATTTCCGATACAATATGCTGATTTGTTTTGACCATTAGTTTGTGCAAACTTGAAGATATTAACCTCGTAGCTGGTGGTTGGGGACAAAGTTCTACTTGACTTAAAGGAAGGTTGTTTCAGATCAATGAGGATGGACTAAAAGTAGGAGGGGTTGAGTCTTTGTTGGCTTACAAAATAACTGCTTCGGTGACAGTGTGGTGGTAGCAGTGATGGAGTAAACCTCTGGCCTGTTCTGAAGCTCTTACTTCACATCACAGATGAAGCCCATGAAAGCAATTTTCTTCAGCACAGACGCTTCTTTTGCCCTGCTGCCAGTAACCTCATCTGCCAAGGGCTTTTTTCAGTTGTTTGTAAGGAAGAGTTATACCTTACTCAGTGTCCACGTAGTTCTGAACCCCAGAACCATAAGACAGTTGTGAACATCAACACTGTCTGTCCCCTGTTAGAAGTGATGGGGAGTGATGTCAACACCAGTGTCCTTAAAAAGTTTGTTCTGTGCTGCCAGCTCCGGGGGAGCAGCTGGCACCCCGTGGGATGTGGGGGGCTGAGGAAGGCAGGCAGACATCATACCTCTTGATTAAAGTGGAGCTTCTCGTGCTACAACTTGGGGCCTTTGGAAGTGGTTCTGTGAAGTGAAGTGCTGAGATGCTGGTCACAGGGACTTGTAGGTTTCCAGTCCCGTGTAATTGTAATTGAGGAATTACTCGACTGCAGCTTGTGGGGACTGGGCTTGCGTTGGCATAAGGTTTTAAGCTTCAGATGCACTTTGGTTCTGAATTTGACAGTTCTGCAAATTGCTGTCAGCTTGCAAGGGTATTTTGTGCATAACATGCAAGTCGGTAATCAAACTGTTTTGCAAAAGAATGCACTAATTAAGTCTAGATTTGTTATCTTACTTGAAGTTGCAGAATTGCTGTCATATTTTTTTGCTTTCAGTTGGCAAAAAATGCTGATAGAAACTTTTGATTCACACCATACCTGCCTCATTTGTGTCAGTCAAGAAGAGAAAAGGGGGGTTACTTGCTACTTCGTTATCTGCAAAGTAAATAAAAATACTTCAACCATTTGCTGAGTTCCAATTAGTTGATTGCTATGAATGATCTTCTTTAAAGGAATGCTGTTTTACCTATCTGCTCATACAAAGGTTTGATTTTGAATGTCTTGTGAAAAGGATTCTCTTTGTCTTGATTGATGTCAAGAATAAAAGCGTGATGGTAATATCCCTTTGAAAGCTATTGTATTGTCAGCTCTGGCTGACAGCAGGAGGCCCTCCTAGTGCTATAGATTAGCGCTGTGAAAACACTGACATTTTCTTTGTTATATTGCTGTTGTTCTGCTTGCAAAGTCAATTATACAATGTCGGAGCTCAGTTACAGAGTTGACTGTGGAAGTAACAATGTCTTTCATACTTGTCTTAAAGATATAATTTTCCTTTTTTTCCCAGTTGATAGAGAAGAACCTGAAGGTACTGGAACAGTACATTCTACAAATTAAATTTTGACAAGTATAATCATAATTGCCAAATACTAGAGACTTGTGCGATTATCCTTTAATTTTACAGTTCATTCAAGTTTCGGTGGAATTTTATTGATACAGTGAAAGCAGCAGCTAAAATTGATAAAACTCATATCAAATAAGATTACACTCTTGATTGTTCTTTATCAAGTGTAGCTTTTGGGGGATTAGGAATAATTGGAGATGTTGGTGTTTCATTGTGGGGCTGGTGCCCTGAGAGCGTTTGAATCCATGCAGTATACTGAGCACTGCCTTCAGGGATTAGCCTGCAGTTTTTAATTTTTGCCTGTGTATTTTGCTACAAGCCTAGCAGCGTTCTCCCCTGAACTCCACAAGTCCCATTTTCCTGCCTTTCCCTCCCTCTGGTATGCTTTCCTGGACAGGATCTGGGTGGTATTTAACTGGTTTTACTGATTGAAACTCCTGCCTGTGTGCAAACGCCTTTTAATTGTGGCCTGTTCCCATTGGCCTCAGTGAATATAATGAATAAATGTGGCCAAAAAGAGTGGGAAAGGTAATACAAAAGGTTTAAATATGGCCGAGGAGAAAACAGAAATATCTTATTTTTAGTGATGCTGCGTCTAAAGCCATCGATGAAAACAACTGCCATATAGTGGCTCTCAGAGAATGCCTCCTATTTTTTTTCTTCCAAAATATTTGTGTATAATCAGTGCAAGTTAAAGAACATCATTCACTGCTGAATTGCTTCAGATGACACGTGCTAAAAAATAATCAGAGAGCTCTTGTTAGGATGTTAATTGTAGGATTTCTAAATTACTATTATAAACTAATAGAGTAACAAAAGATTCCACAGTTACCAGTAATTTGTCAGGATTTATTTTGTTTTTCTTCAATAATTGAAAATTAATGTCTTGAAGTGAAAGCAGATGTTCATGCCATCCTCTGAATTGGATATAAAAATGATGTTTTGTAGATGCATTAAGCTTGTGTAAATACAAGTTGTCTTATCATAGATGGGGCTTTGGCTTGGGTTTATCTATTGTTTGGTGCCAAATTAACTTATAGGTTAAACCTGGGTAAGTGGTTTCAGCCTGGTTGAATTAGCTAAGCCAAGTGTTTGGAGTGGTACCCAATGATCAGTTATTATATTAAATGTTTTAAAGAACCTATTTCACCTACTGGCTTTGTGAATGGTGATATTTTTCTCATACTGTAGAATTAATATTTACTTCTGTTTTGATAAATGCAGTTTTAATTGTTTACTTAGTTATTCTTACTGAACTAGTTAATTTGTACCTTCCCTCCCTATTCCAATTTGTGAAATCAGTTTTAGTTCATTACAACATTTGAAAAATGCAAAACACATTTTTTTTTTTTTTTTTTTTAAATAAGTACTCTCTTGGTCTCAGGCATTAGCCTTCTATCTCTAAACAATAATACATTTCTTCGTGTATTATAATATTCTCTTAAACAAAAGATTATTAATTACCCATAATAATTGAACTGTCTTATAAAAATGCGTACATCAACCCCTCCTCACTCCATCAGTATTCTCCTTAAATGCCTCTGAAAAAGGATGGCTATTATGTTCCCTTGTATCCTAGTAGATGTGCTGGAGTAATGAAATACTAATAATATAAAACCTATTACAGACTCCTGCTAAATCTTGTCTGACAAATGATGGTGGAGGGGAGGGCTCGTTCTGGTGCGTGCGTTGGTGGACACGGACTTGGAGGGCGCGGGTGGGAGCTGAAGCCAAGTGGGGACCAGCTCCAAGCTCTCTGTAGCACGTACATTTATTCAAAGTACTTGTAGAGCCCAGGAGTAGATTGTCATGCATTTTCTTTCCTGATGTCCACTAGTAAATGCAGAGAAGCTCATTCCCTGTTCTCTTAGACCAATAAGGTGATGCGAGTTTTAACTACTACATCTTGCCAACACTTAGACGTGTATGTATGCGCAGCAGTGAATTCTGGTGGTTTGTCAGAGTTGCTTTATTCTAGGGAGCAGAAAGATGTGCAGAGACTAAATGGTCTCTTGTGACATTTCCAGCTACAGAAGGCTCAAGCTTCGACCTCTTGCAATGGTTTGTTTTCTAAAATGCAAACAAAGGGACCCGATGGGGTTGGAAACTGGGTGATGCCTTTCGGAACGGGCTCACAAATCTCGTTGCGGTACAGTGAATTGGTGTATGGCATTAGCTTTCCACTGTATGACTTATTTCGGATAGCACTGCAATACCCACCTGAATCTAGCGATAAGTAGCTTCATTATATTGTTTGCATTTGCTTAGAAAGAAAACCTTTTCCTTTCTAGCCACAGATTAGGCAACAGAAAGACCAATTTGCAGAGCTTGTAAATGCCACTTGTTAATCATATTCAGTACAATTATTAATTTTTTTTTTTCTTTTTCCCCTTGGATGTATTAAGTCAACTTTTTAGCTTTTTATGTAATTGAAATTTGCCCTTTTGTTACCTAGGCATGAATTATTTTTGAAATGTTGTCATTACCTGCCCTGCTGTGAGGTTTATCTCTTCTGTTCATCCTAATTAAATAAAACATACTGTTGTTCGCCGGTCTCGTGTTGAAGTGAATTACCTGCCTGAAGGCTCGGGCTGGTGTTGGGCATGCTTGTTGCAGCAGCAGCCGTTGAACTAACACATTTACTTTTAGATTTTCATTTCAAAGGGCTCAGTTTGTGCAGTGTGACAGGTGAATGGTGAATGCTTTACAGGACTTTCAAGAGCTGAACAAACAGTAAAGGACTTATTGCTACCACAGCAGAGTGGCAAGTACAAGTGTAAGGCAGCCTTTGTGGCAGAGGAGTGTTTCCTTTGCTGGATAAAGGCCGCTCAGGAGACCTGAAGGGCTCGCTTGGGTGTGCTGGGGGTGAAATAATCTCAGTCGTGGTCTCATTTAAACCCACCCTAGCTGCGTGTTCTCCTGGGCAATTTCTAGTGGGGTTGATCTCGGCTCTCTTTGTAGCATCACCCGCAGTCATGTTCTCCTTGAGTCTGGTACTGATAACGAAGGCTGCTTCAGAAGTGTAACAGTTGGAGTTTCTTTACGCAGAAGTTATTTCCAGTTCATATTAGAGAAAGTAAACAATGTGTTCGAGTTTTAAAGCAAAGTGGAGGGAAAGGTCCCTGCTTGTAGAGAAATGGTTTGTTTAAGCCTCTGATAGTGCTACAGAAAATGTGTTGCTCACCAGTGAAATCCTGTTACAAGAAAAAGTACAAGAGTTAACAAGTCGCTGTGCTCCAGTCTCTGTTGGCTCCTGCTGGGCTCTGGAGGTTTGGTCAAATGTGGCCTAATTCTGCTTTCCAAATAGTAAAAAAAATTACACAGAGGGCAAAAAGACAAGTTCTTAATATGCATATCCTGGGAAAATCCTAAACCAGTATTTTTACCCCCTCCAGTCCCAAGGCTAATCAAAATTCCTTTGTTTCCACATCTACCATTAAAATATATGCCTCCCTTGGTTGTCTGCTGACTGTACAAGTTTAACCACTCAATCAATTGGACTCGAAAAAGCTGCTACTGGGTTTACCTAGTATTTGCCTACAGGTAATTTGGAGATAAGGTTGAGGCTCTAGGCAACCTCCAGCAGGACTGGTGCTGAAATTAGCAGCTCTCATTTGCTGATGCCTCTCAACCTGGCTGAATGAGGTTTTTCTGGGGCACTACCAGGTTAGCCAGCCCTCCAGCCAGGGGATGCTGGGGCTTGCTTCATGTGGTGGTGAGCTGTGTGGTAACGAAGCTGGTGTTGATAAAGACACCCTTGCTGTGTCTGTTGAAAAGAGGGTGTCTGGTGCAATGCAGGGGTGAGGGCCTTCACTGGGTGAGCATCTGGGACACGCTTCTGCGGTGTTTAGGTGAGTGCATTTTTTTCCTCTTGACACTAAACTGAAGCTGGGTTGGATGTTTAAATCTAAGCCAACAATGTAAGACCAAGCTCCCTGAATGTGCTGAGATTAATGCTAATGGTGTTCATCAAGTTTCCTGTTGGTATTGGAGGACTGTGAGTAGCCCTAGGCTTATATGAGCCATAGGGTGAAACCTCTGTCTTGTTTTGGTGGCAGTGTTTCTTACTGATCTTAGTGGGGATGGGATTTTATTCTGGTTTCTTGCATTGCAATTGAAAGAGCAAGAGAAGCAGAGATTTGATGGGAATGGTCATTTGGCATCCAATGCTGCAAAGAACATCTCCTGCTGCTTCTGCTGGTTCTGTGAGATTGCTGCTGGGTGGATTTCTAGGAGAGCACTGGGAAGGCTTAAGGTGCAGAGGATGCAGCAGTACTGTGGGAGCTTCCTGATGGCGCTGCAGGTACCCCAAGAGACCTGGGTTGTGTTTAACATCTGTTAATGTACACAGCTACAGATTTACATGAGCAAAATTGACTGTGGTTCTGCATCCTTTCAATCTTCTGTCCCCAAAGCTGGAAAACTAAAAAGAGGCAGGGAAAATACAGGGTAGAAGGATGAACTTAATACTTGGGGAAGCAGAAGTGCTAAACAGGGAGAGATGGAAATAAAATAGGAAATCTGTTGCTGGCATTTGAGTATAGAGGGTACCTGATGATTAGATGCAAAGTTTGGCACAGAGGTTTGCTTACCTGGAGCTGCATTGATACTATTTTTTAGTTTAAAGACTGAGAGAAGGAGCAGGTCTGAAAAGTGACTCCAGCTCCCTGGAAAAGGTATGATAAAGCATAAGCAGAAAAGAAAACATTAGGAATGTAAAACACCTAAACAGAGTAGCTTTTCTGCTCTTAGTGACAGTGCTTTCCTGTCTGGAGGACCATATTTGTTGTGGTTTGTAGTTGTTCTCTGTTTAATACAGAGAAATTTGAGGACCACTGTGATTGCAGTCATTAATTCTGGAAGTTTCAACTATTTTATGGTCATGGTAGCACCTGTGAGGATTCCTAATTGCTCAGGGTTTCAAACAGAAGAGGTCAGAGTGATATCTGGAAAAAGTAGGCTTTCAACAAGTCTTATATGAGTGCTCACAAATACATATATGATGTGTGTTCACACGTATGTGAACGAGATGGTCTCGAGGAATAGGTGGTAGCTTTTGTTAGACCAACAAATATGGTTGCAAAATGCAAGGAAGTTTTTCTGATGCACGAGCCTTCCTTCTGCTCTGAAAAAAGCAGCAGCCTTCTGGCTATTTGCTTCATAGGTAAATGCAGCTTTGCTTTAATTTACTTATTCAAGCTCTTACTCAAATTTCTCTTACTTCATTAGATTGCCTCACATGAGTAAAGATATACTGGATTACATAGTAATGCCAAGCTTGTATATTATTTATTGCTGAATTCTGTGGATGCATTTCAGTTGGGCAATTTGCTCGTGGCCTCTTTTATTTCTAGGAAAATGGCATTCCCTGCCCTTCATAATTTCTTTGCTTTTACTGACCAGACTGTTCCCCCAGAGGGCATGTGGGATGTGGCAGAGTATTGAAAATACTGGGATGGAGAAGTAGAAAAGGAGGGCTGTATGTGAATTGCACCGTATTTATGTTTATGCTAGGTTTCTATGGCAAAAATGGTGTGTTTCTGGCAGTGATACTTCGTGGGGAATGTAGTAGGCAACTCTGAGTGAGGAAGTTGTTACTTTGAGATTATTTCTTTTAAAAAGATGAAGAAGTACTTTCAGCCTAATTCTGAGCATTCTTTAGAAGTATGGCTCAATATATTATGAGCCATTTTAAAATGAAACTGAGTGCTTGTCTTCAGATCTTTTACCGAGTCTCACCTAATGCTTGTGTATGAGTCCACTGATTTCTTTCGTTCCGAGGGTGTTTTCTTTCCTAATTTTTCCTGCTTGATAACAGATAAGCAAGATTTGTTTTAAAGTTCTAATTTGGTTTATTTTTATTACTATTTTTGATCTTAAATAAACACTCAGCAGAGAGGTTCTGTTTTTATTCTTCTCGATATAAGTAAATTTGGTAATAAACCTGAACTTAAAGATGAGGGTCAAAGACTAACCAAAAACAAAAATAAAAAGCCAAAACCCAAACCCACCCCTGAGAGATGCTTGGCAGAGCTGCGATGTGACTGGTTTCCAGTGCACAGAGGGATGCTGCGGAGCACAGCCGGGCATCCCCACTGCAGCAGGGGCTGCTGCTCCAAGACCTGGGGGGACAAACCCCCCGCGAGGGGCAGAACGAAGCTGCTGCAGCAGGGAGGCTGTTGGCGGCATGGGCACGCAGGCAGGTCTCCTGTGGGTGGGGATTGCGGGGTGCTCCCGTGTGCAGCGGGAGTTCACCCGAAGACCAAATGCTTATTTTCATGAAGAGGTATCTCTGCTATGATTTTTCCTCCTTGCCAGTGGGTCTGTATTCAAAATGTGGCTCCAAAGAAAGTGCATAGAAAAATGAGCTTTTAATTTGTCACCTGCTGCTGAGCCACCCTGTCCTCCTTGAGATGCCAAGTTGTAAATGAGGTTTTTGTATCCCCACACACGGCCATCCAAGAAACGTTCTGTATGTCATAGCTGTCAGTGGCACAGCTGAAGACATCAGACCAGTGGCTTAAAAAACCTGCTGCTGTCTGATTGGCATGAGCAAAGCCAACACAGCAAAAACCTGAGCAAACAAAAAGGCAGGTAGAGAAACTGTCTCCAGTGGCTTGGGAGATCCTGGCTGCCTCTAGAGCAGGGGCTGCTCCGAGCTTTCTGTCCGGCAATGTTGAGGAAAAAGGAAGCAAAATTGTTTCTTTGTGCTATAGCTCAGAGTGCTGCTGGAAAACTCCCTTGAAGTTAATATTTTAGAAATGCAATATTGGTTCTACAGACTTTATTTTGGAGAATAGTGTCTTGTTTGGCTGCATATTCTATGGCCTCTTGCACCCTGCATATTTGTCTGAGCACCAGGGATGGCAGGTATCCTGGCTGATAAATGCAGCTCATCTCCTAGTGAACCTCAGACCACCTAATGAAAGCTTATCTTGAGGTAGAAATCAAGAACTCTGATTTTTCTTTTTTTTTAATTGATGGACAGATGATGATGAGTTGAAGGAGAACTATCCCAGCTGTGGGACCAGCAGGGAAACTGGCTGTTTCCAGTGCCCCTCTGCCCAGGAGAGCAGCCGCTGCTGTTATGGCTGCCCTGGCCAGGTAGAGCAGCCCCCCTTCACCATGGTATTGAGTGCTTGTATCAGTCAGGTGGCTGAAAATTAATAGTAGTAGGAGATAATACCATCTTATTGGTATTGTTGTGCATAACTAACCTTGTGACACTGTTCTTTCTGCTGCCTTCTCTCCTGACTTCCTCCTACCGTCTGTAGCTTGTGAAAATGTCAGTGGAGTCCCTTTAGCAGCTTTGCTTTCCTTCTGACAGCATCTCTTCTACTTGGAGCTTGGTAAGCCTGAGAGTGTTTTGTTTTGAGAGAATACCTACAGGTGGGTTTTCTTCCCCAGGTGGACACCTCTTCGCTGTTCTTTCCTCCCTTGAATCTTTGCTAGTTCTGCTCCTTGCAGTTATGGAAAGCATAATTGGAGTGTGTTACCAGGGCTCCCTGAGACAGTTGTGCCTTCAGGGAAGGGAAGCAGGCAGGGGAGGAAGGGGCAGGACATGGCCTGACTGTGGGGCAGGATGCCCAGTGTCCAGCCTTGTCCACCTCTCAGCTCATGGTGGGACTTGCTGAGGTGACAGCAAGGAGGACACACAGTGGAGTTGTCCCACTGCTTTGGGAAGCTGACAGCTGTTGGTGTTCTTATTAGAGTGAATTTTTCTGCTCTTCTGTCTTTCTTACTGTCTACTGCTGACTTGACTCAATTTTCTTTTAGTAGCGCATCCCAACAGGTTTGTTTTCTTCTGAAGATTTTTTTAAATTTGGAGTTGCCATGTTGGAAAAACACACACTAGACCCTGGCTTAAATGCAGTCTGCAAATTGGCAAATGTTAAACCCACTGCTCTGGAAGGGAGTGTGGTGAGGAATCCTGGTTGGTGTGGGGCAGCTGTTACCTTACACACAGCCTGTGAAATTGTTTTGCCTCCTGGCTGCCTGGCACAGTCCGGTGGCCGTGCCCACTGCTGCACTAGGTGAGGGCTTAGCTGGCAGCTTTTGTTCTCCTTCTGTTTCTGGGTCCTTGTCCTGCTGCCTGCCTAGCAAAGGACTCTTTGCAGCTTATTTTTACCCACCAGCCTTAGAAAAGTAGCTCTCTGCTGGCCACGGACAGATCTGGTGTGTGTTGGGGCAGGGCAGGGCAACCTTCCTCGGCAGTGTTTGAGTGCCATCAGTTTGAGTCAAACCTTTCTGAAAAATCCCTCTGGGAAGGCTGAGCTGTGGCTGCTCACATGGGATGTGAGTGTGTGTCCACATCTGCAGTGGGCAGATGGGCAGGTTGCAAAACCCTTGCAGAGGTGTTCAAGAAATGTCTGTTGTTGAAGCAAATGCTCGAATCCGTGGTGAAGCAAAGGTTGCAAGAGCACATGAGCACAGCCTGAAGAAGTTCATTGAAGGTGATGAAGAACAGACCCAAACTGCACAACTGCTTGCTATTCTCTCCCCTCCCTGTGAGAATTGTGTGTCCCAGTGGAGGTGGGAGCTGTGGAGCACTTTGTGGTACCCTGCTGTGGTGGCTGGGTGCTGCTCCTCCCCCCTCTCCCAGCCAAGTGGATAGCTCTGCTTTGAGAGCGATGTAAAGCAGAGACAGGGAGATAGGTAGAGAGAGAGCTTCTATTGCAGGGCAGAGGGAAGTCTCCCGGTGATCAGTTTGGCCAGTGTCTTTCACTGCTCCTGTGCTGGTGGATGTTGCTGGCAGCAGCCTTGCACAAGGCAGCATTGCTGGAAAACAACTTTCTTCTCTTTTCTAAGTTAGTGGAAATTATACCACTGAGAAATTAGATTATGTATCTGAAGAAAAAGGGAGACTTTTTTATTCTGCTTTTAGCTTGCACCATAAGCTGTATCACCACAGGGCACATGTCACCAAGTGGGTGCCGCTGCTGATCCTGGCACTTAAACACCAGCCAGTCCTCTGACAGATGCTGGTCTGTCTCCTGTGCTTGGATGATGGGAGATATAATGGTAAATCCCATCTCTTTTTGCTGCCTTATACAGGCTTTTTCTTATGGTTAAATTTTGACTATGGTTGCCTCCAATACCTCTGTGTCCCGTGACCTCATGTATAGGCAGGCTCATGTTTCTGCAGTTGTAACATGGCAATGACTTGCAAAGGACAAAGCCTCTGCTGCCCAAAGAGCCCAGTGTCCTTGGGCCTGTCCAGCTGGTGGCCGGCCTGGCCTTTACTGTTGTGACAGTGGCTCCTACTTGTTTGCGTTCTTATTAAGATAATTTCTGATGTGGCAAATATTGATGGCTTTCCCTGCTGGAAAGGGCTAGCATCTTCTTCCTCCCTGTCACCCCTCCCTTGTTTGCTTATTTTTAGTCATAGGAAGTCAAAGAATTGGCTGTTTGCCAAGAAGACAAAAAACAACAAACAAAACCCCTGAAGCAACCACAACATTGTACCTTTCCTTGCTTTTAAAGAAAAATTTCCTTGTAAGTGTAGCTACTGATGTGGTTTGGTTTTGTGGGTTTTTTGTTTTTTTCAGTAGAAGCTTTTGATTCAATGTTAAACCAATAGGATATCAAAGAATAAAATAGAGTGTTTGTTTGTGTGTTTTTCTATTTATTATTAATCTTGTTCAGATCTGGGAGGACATTATGGTGTGAAAATATGAAGAAATGTTGTCTTGTATAAAGGAATGAGAGTAAGATCTTTAAATAACTCAGTGTGCTTGTGCAATAGCATTGGTTGGGCTGCAGCCTGGGCTCTCAAACAACCTTACTTGAAAAAAAAAGCTTTAAATTTTATAAATATTTCTGTCTCTTTCTCTCTTTTTGCAATACCTAACATACATTGTCTGTTCTGCTGTTAACTCCCTGATGCAGAATTCCTAAGTTTGGGCTAATAGAAAATTTGGAGGATTCTTCATTATCTGAACCTCTTGAGAAATACCAAATATGTTCCAGTAATTGTGGTGTAGTACAACAGGGAGTCACACTGGCAGTTTGTTGGAAAGGGTTTTTCCTGTAGTTATGAAAACCATACAACTATTAAAATCCCCAAAACTGAAACCATTGGGATTACTCATATACTTACAGTTAAGCGCATGCCTAAAGGTAGATATATTCAGCATGCCATTTTTGACTTGTGCTTGATTCCTAGCTTGAGAATATCAGGAAAAAATAATTCCTCAATCACTTTGGTCTTGCGCAGCCTTTTTATTCTGTGCTTACGCGGCTGTAGCACGCTGGGCTGTGGCTCACAACAGAAGCGCTTTTTGTTTGCTATAAACCAAATTATTGATAATAAAGAATGAAAAGTTTGCAAAATAGGTCGATAGTGCTGTCTATTAGAGGAGACTTGGAGTCAGATTTCTTCCCTCCTGCCGCCTTCTCTACCTCTGCCACAGCTCCTTGGTGAATGTGCATGTGTCACTTTTTTTTTTTCTTCCCTCTCACTATTTTCCATCTTGGTCATATGCAAAGAGGGTATAACATTTTCCTTTGGAGAGTAGAGTGAATTTAATAAATGCTGTCAGGTGCTGCATAGGTAAGAGCGAAGCAGAACACCGGTGTTCTAGTTCAGGTCGCAGTATTTGGGGTTGCTTTGCGGTTGTTTCATCTTCACTCTTCTAGAAGGTGTTTTATAGAATAGAATTAACAGAAAAACTAGGAAGTGATGCTTGCTTTCTAGCTGCAGTGTAGGGGCTTCTCTCCTTGCCAGGCAACCTCTTACCGAGACGATGCCGGTTGCCTTGCCCTGCTTTCCACAGGCAGCAATAGTAACAGCTCTCTGTATTTCTTAGTTTCTCTCTTAAAAATTTCCTTTGATTAAATACTACTGATCCTGTATGTGACTTTCTCTTGGAAGCTACCAGCATGTGCCTTTGAGTGTTCAGTTGTATTGTCCTAAGTTAGTTACTGCATCTATTCTTCTTATGAAACAAAATGTGTTTTGTCTTTATGAAACTGTCTAAACAATTTACTTTGAGCCAGAATTTGGAAATATGCAGGTTGTGGAGTATAACTAATATAAAAATATTTTTGTTGTGCTTCTTTAAAGAAAATCCGTTTGCACAAGTATCAGTATGTGGGGTGATTTAATTTTAAAAACAGTCCCAGCCACTTTGTAGAAAAATATAATGCAGTACATAAACTCATTTTAGACACTACTTATTCTACCGTGTCCCATTAGTTGATGTTTACACAGCGCTTTGAAAATGTAAAGCGCTATATAAGTGCTTATTATTACTACATTATTATTATTCTCCCTCTTGAAAAAAGACCCTCTAGGGAGAGAGAGACTTGCTTTGCATTTCATCTGTAGTGCAGATCCCACAAGAAATATACCCGTTTGTTTTGGTTTTTTACATTCTTCCCTCCCCATTTCCACCCTTCTGGAAAAAAAAAAAGCATTGTGTTTTAGAGATTACAAAGCTCTTATTTAGTTTATGCTTGGTAACTACACCAATGAGAACATTATTTGAAGACATATAAAAAAATCTCAAAATAGCTTTTTATTCCAATCTGTGCAGTAAAATGAGTCACCACCCTGGTCTCAGCCCCTGTGGTCTGTGGGCACTGCAGAGGCACCTTGCCCAGCCTGGGCACCGAGGGATAAGCAGGAGCTGGTGGTGATGCCCTTTGGGGTCCTTCTGCCTGACCTTTCTGCCAATGTGGGCCCAAGGACAAAAAGCACTGAGTGAAAG
Source organism: Brachypteracias leptosomus (assembly GCA_013401335.1). Classification (NCBI taxonomy): domain Eukaryota; kingdom Metazoa; phylum Chordata; class Aves; order Coraciiformes; family Brachypteraciidae; genus Brachypteracias; species Brachypteracias leptosomus. The sequence goes on from VYZX01008667.1 coordinate 73,527, forward strand.
GGAGTACAGGGACACTGCCAGAAAAGCCTTAGAAGAATTTATTTCCTATAGGGAGGAAGCACTACAAGTTTTTCTGCTGTATTAGAACTGTAGTTTTTCATTGCAGAGAAAAATTAATCAATCCCTTATCTCCTTTACACTCTTCTAACAGCAGCTTGTGTTACTGCAGGAGAACAAGATTTCAGTTTAAGTTATCTTAACCCCCTTTATCCCTTGAATCCTTATAATGAGAAGGACTTTTAGTGGGCAGCATTAACCATTTACATCCTGAAATTTGAGAGTTTCTGTTTCTCTGCATTATATACTGTGCTATACCATGGTTGAGACTGAAATCTGGAGCTCTTTTTGCCTGGGTACCCCTAGACTTGCATTGCTGTAAACTAGGGAAGCAGTAACCACAAGCCTTCTCCGAGTACAGTGAGAAACACCTCATTCTTCTAGTTTTACCTTTGTTATGCTGCTCTCTGGTGCTCCAGTTCTTGCCCAGCCCTGTACTGGACTCCCTGTGATGCAGCGGCTCCATTTCCAGCATTCCCTGACTGTTGCTGCTGTCAGCTGCATTTTGGGAAGAGATACAGATGAAAGAGAGAGGCCTCAAAATGTGTGGGATAGGAGAGCCTGAAGATGTTTACTACAGAGCATAACTTGACTTACGTTTTGTCACTGGATTCAGCCCTTGGTTATGTCATCGCATGTGGCCATTAAATAATGAGGTCACATGCAGCATTTCAGCCTGGTTTCCAGCAGAAATGGGGTTTTATGCAGCCATCCTTATCTCTGTGCATGCACCCTTTGATGGTGGCTTAGTCTGAGCTGGTGTCCCCCAGCTGTGGCAGGAGGTGGTGGCCACTGGTAGCTGTGTTCCCAAACCTCTACAAACAACAGCAGGATGAAACAAGAGAGAAGCCCCTGGAATTGGCTGGAGAGGCTTCATCAAATGCTGAGCAGCCCATGCAGGCCAGCACTTGCAGTACTGGTGTGGCTGCAGGACAGAACATGGGAATGGGGATGCAGTGACAGGTTGGGCCAGTCCTGGTTGTATTCAGAGCTCCCTTTATTCATTTCAGGTGATTAATAGCTCAGCTGTGTGTCTGGTCACATTTCCAGGCATTGTCTAAATTAAAGCTGAAGTGTAAATGTGATCTGATAACTTGAACCCATGTGTTGCGTTATTTCATAAAGGGTTCATTGGCCTTGTCAGTGCAGGTTGGATGCTTTAGTTTCAGAGAGGAGAGCACCAGGCTCTGAGGAGGTGCAGGGCAGGGATAGGGCTGGCATTGGCTAGGGGGAGCAGGGGATGGTGAGCACTTTGTCCCTTAGGTTGCATCCCTCCTGAGGCGGCCAGCCCGGAAATTACAGCCTAGGAAATTGGCTGTGTGTGAGTTTTGCTTTGCTCAGCACCCAGGGATTCGTTGGTGTTGGAGAGGTAGTGGGATGGGCTGGCACAGCCTTGCTTCCCTCCCAGCCTCGTTCTTTTCTAAATAGTAATTAATTTAGGGGTGGGATAGTATGTAAATTTTATAGACTGGAAGCTTGAAGTCAGAATTGCCCAGTTCACTTGGGCACCCTGGATTGTTCGACTGATTGCAGATGAATGCCCAGAGAGTGAGACTGGAGCAGCAGTAGGTGTATGTACATGATATGGTTAAGAGACAGAAAAATTCTACAACTTTTCTTGCCTCTTTCAGTCTGAGCCTGCCAAGTTTGTAGAAACCATGTCAGTGAGAGCAGACTTGTTACTGAAGCCTGGCTCTGGGTGGTGTCCAGCACAACCCCTGGGTGATGGAGGGCACTTCCCATATCCTGCAGAAGACTTGGCATACCTGGGAAAACGCCAGAGAGGTCAGATTTACTCGCTCTGCCTTAGTGAAGGTAGTTACCTGTAATGGGAGTGAAAATCATCAGACCTTCGTGCTTGTCAGGTTTCCTTGTCAGCACTTGTCCCTTCCTCTTGGGGTGTCATTTTCTACTTGTATTTTAATGACAAACATACCAAAATGGAAATGAAGGTGGCAGTCATTGCCCTCACTGGTACAAATGCTGGGGTACAGAAGTGGGGGTCAGCCTTGTGGCAGCTCTGTGGGATGGGGTGGATGTCACCAGTTCCTCAGTGTCTCCACACCACCTTGGAGGACAGGGGATGTCCCAGTCTCCCTGTGTGCACATCAAGTAAACCTTAAACACATGCAGACACAAAGATGCTCCAAAAACAAAACCAGTTTGTGCAGTGGCAATGGAGAGCGAGCAAATGCCCTGCAGAAAATAAAGCACAGCTGCCCATTTTGGCCACTGAGCCCTGGCCATGATGGGCCACACGAGGCTGTGCCCTGGAGACCATTGGGCTGGCTCCCGGGCCGTCCCCTGCGGCGAGTGGCCGAGCAGCCCGGGGCTGGGCAGATGGCTCCCTCCCGGCCGCGGGGCCCTGCTCTTCTGGGAGCCAGCCCCGCTGAGGCTGCAACAACAGCAACCCGGGAGCCGGGCAGATGGTCTACTGGCGGGGCCAGGATAATTGCATCAGCTGGTTACTTCTGCAGCCAGCGGAGTCTCCGATTTGCACCACTCTGAAATGATCCTGATTTCCCCCCCCCCCCCTCCTATTTTTCCTTCCATGCCTTGTTTAAATTTATGTATTTCTGGTGAAAGGTGGAGTGAGGCTGGGGGAGACCATCTGCTGAAGGGGACTGATGGTGGGGTTGGATGAGCCTCCAGCAGACAGACCCCTGAACAGGCAAGGGGACTGCAGTGGCCTCCTGCTTCTGCACTGCGTGTTGCGCGGAGGATGTTGCAAAGGGAAGAGTTGGACCAGTACAACCCTTTCCAGCCTCGGCGGTGCACTGCAGTCTCAGTCTGTGTGCGATATGTCCGCCAGCCTCCACCTAAATTACTCCACATCACCGCGCTGTCGCTCCCAAGAGCACACCAGCCTGAGGTCTGAATAATGCAGCAAAGCCCCTCGGGTCCGTGTCTCTGCCTCCCCCTCCCCAGGTCGGTACCTCAGTGCCGCTGCTGCGGGAGGGCTGCCGAGGTGTCCGCTGGTGGCTGCTGGGGCCGCTGTGCAGCGCTGCCTCACCTGCCACCCTCACTCCTCCTTTTGGGCTCTTCTTACAGAGACAAAAGATCTGCCTGTTCCTACCAGGGTCTCTTCTGTTCATGGGGATTGTGGACAGGCGTGGGCTCAGCTGACCTCACAAGCTGCAAAATATTTATGGAGGATAGGCGAAGGTCCCCTGGAGATGGCTGGTGTACCCCTGGTTGGTTCCCAAGTGCCTCAGTGCTCCTGTGCATCTTGCTCTGGGCTCGATGGGGAATGGACCAGGAGTGATGAAGTGGTGCCTGCTGTTTGCTTGGGTTTATTTGCTCTGGTTTTAGCTCTCAGCATGGCACAGGTAGTTGCAGTAAGGCTGATCTCAACTTGCTTCTGACCCAGAGGTCCCGTAATCCCTAATAGTAGTAGGATTAGATTTTGTTCAGCCAAGTCTCCTTTCCTTTCCCTTTTTATTTTTTCCCTTTGCAATACTTTACACCCCAGCTGCCATACAGTCTGCCTCCTGCCTCAACCCTTGCCTGATTAGTCCAGCTCCTGAGAAAGACTTGCCCTTCTTTTGGGAGAAGCTTGTCAACCTGAGCTTCCCCTCTGTGCCATCCTCCCTTTGCCCCTTTCTGTGCACAAGATTGATCTTGCTGCTGTGAGCTTGTTTCTGCCCCTGCGTTAGGCAGATGAGATCTCTCACCTCATTGCTGGGTGCACAACCCATTTCTGTGATGGGTTTTGGGACTTTGGTTTGTACCTATCTATCAGACTCTTCCACTGGCATGAATTCCACAAAACGTCCCGCGTTCAGCTGGCTGTGGTGTGACACTGCTGGTGCTGAGCTTCCCGTCACACGTTCTGAGAGCCATGGGATGTACAGATGCGCTAAGTTCTTAGAACGGTGGATAAAGTCCAGTTTTGTCATTGGAGAGGGACTGCTCTGCACAGCTTCAGTCACTGTGGTGGATTCAGTTAGTAACATGATAATACCAATTTGAAAATGTTACATTGCCCAGTTCTGTGCAAGTCTCTTCATCTGCTACAAGCTCCAAATACGCAGCTGCTAGTGTTTAACTGAAACTTTGTGAATCTCCTGCCGGGCTCTTCAGGATCAGTTCTTGTGTAGCCTTATTTTTTCTTTAGAAATTGTAGGTGTGTGTAATTATATGTATTTTTGAAAGCTCTAACTATGCCTCATTTAAACTTCTGCAAACATCTTTGTGAGGCCAATTAAATGCCTGCAGAAGAAAACGATCAAAAAATGAAATGGGGAAATGTGCATTTACCCACATAGAGCTCACAAGCCAAACAAAATGTTATGTTAGCCCAACATATGGGTTATTCAAGCAAAGTTCTACCAAGACAAACATAGGAGAGTCAAGGGTAAGTGAGTTTGGAAGCAATATGGGATGTGACCCTCTCAAGTTCAGTTATCAAGATTGCACAGGTTGAGAAGATGCAGCTGATTTAAAGTCCACTTGAAAATAGCATTGGAAGGACCCAGAAAAAAGCAGTCTGAGCTGAATTACTTGGGTAGTCTTACCACAAAATTCAGTTTGGGGTCTGAACCTCTGCACCACTGGTTTCTTTTATTTGCATGTACTGACCTAAGTATTGCAAAAGAAGGCAGTAGCAATGTTGTCGGCGCAGCTCAACAAGTGGGAGGAATGTGTTATGGTGCCCTCGGAAGGTCTCCTTTGGTGGCTCCTGTCCAGCTGTGGGAAGAGTGTGCAAGCGGCTCCTGCCCACCCCTGCTCTGCGGTGCTGGGGACTTGGGGCAGCCTCCAGCCCTGGGCGGGGATGTGCAGGAGGGTGCTGGGGCCTTAGGGCAGCACGGGCGGGTGTGGAGAGGAATGGCACAAATCAGTCACAGACTCAACACTGTGTTTCAAGGAACTGATTTTGCTGAATGAATTTAATTCCCATCAAAGTTAAAAGCAAAACTCCTAAGTAACTCGATTGGGCCCAGTGCGCTCACAGTCCCTGCTGCTGCTGATCAAAAGCAATACTTGGTTTCTAATCTGAGAAAGATTTTTTGTTTTTTAAAGTAGTTTAAAACAAGAGGAAACTGTCACATCCTGAGTGACATCCTGTGTGCTACGGCAGCATTCTTGCTTCTCAGTGATCAGAATTTCAGCCGAGGGAATAAAATCCAATCCTGTGAAAATGTATTGCTGTTGTGAAAATCTTGTAGTATTGCACAAGCTATTTTCTGGTGGTAAAATGCAAATGTAAAATCTATATCCAAGCAAACAAAAAGTTTAATTAAATTAGTTGTCTGGAGGAAATACAGAGGACACAGAGTTATTGATTTGATTTTAGTAAATTCATTTTAATATGCAAGATTACAGTTTTAATACTTGAAATTATCACAGTGTTTCACAGTGCAGTTAATTATTTCTCAAATTGTATTTTGTTCAAGACTGCTAATTTGATATCTACCTGACTGCTGCCATGCTTTCTGATGTTCAGAGTGCCTCTGACTCCAGGGAGCTCATGGCTGCCTGGGCCGTCCAGCCCTGCCAAGCACCTTTGGGTGCTGCTAGTTTTGAATTGTGTTTGTTTGGCTTGATGTTGTTCCTGGAGGGTTTAAGCAAATGCCTGCCCTGGATAGCTCTGCTGTTGCATGTCCTAGGGCAGGGGGTTCCACAGGGTGTCATGGTGTGAGCCCCGAGCATCTCCTGAGGGACAGCAGCAAAATTCCTCCCTGTTTCACCCAGGAGCATGGTGATTTTTTGGCAGCCATCTGCTGTGCCCAACTTCTTTGGCTTGGGGAGATTTGACGGCTGGCTCCCAAAGTGGCTGCGGGGGAGAAAGTCAACAATTTGCTCCCCTGCCTGTCTGCGAGGGCGGTGGGGCTGGCAGGGTGACCGGCCAGGTGGGCGGTGGTGGCACGCGGTGCCTTCTATCTTTGTACACCATGGGGGAAAAATCTGTCCAGCAGCCTCGTTTGCTCATTCTTACATGGTGTGAGTGGCCAAACTGGCAGCGGGGGAACAAATGGGAGTTTGGGTATTTTGGCAAAACGCTCTGCGACCTACAAAACATGCTCTCACCGCATGCCAAGCTCTTCCCCAGAGCCAGGGAGAGGCGTCCAGCCCGGGCAGTGCCGGTGCCGCATTGCTGCTGGGTGTAGAGCAAGGAGAACCTTGGCCACAGGGGTCACGCTCGCCCCACAGCAGTTCTGATGTCCCTGACCCTTGGCCACCTGCAGCACTCCTGCACACAGAGCTCGGCTGGGCTGGAGATACAGGGAGGGCCTTACTTCCCTGATACAAGTGAGCATGTGAAACCAAAGTGTTGATTTAAACAATACTGACCTAAAAAGAGCAAGTTTTAATAAATGTAGTATGTTTTACAATTCCATAGTTGTGCTTGGTACTGCTGGAGCCTGATGTGCTGGCTTTGGCTGTGACACTTGTGTGGACCATGAGTGGCCTTCAGTACCTCCAAGTGAGCCCTGCCTGAGGAAGGAGAGTCACCAACTAAAATTTATTCAGCTCTGCCCACAGCTCCAGGGGGTGATTTACTCCTATCTTTAGTATTTGAAAGTTGTTGAGCTTTAGGATTAGTCTGCAAAACCAGGAGAGAAGTCAAACTTCATGAGGATAGATAAGATACGTTGACTGCTCTCCTTAGCTAATTTATCAGCTTTTACACTTTAATAGATATATTCAGGTTTATGTTTGTATTGCTGCTGGAAAGTTGGCAGCATAGTTAATTTTTCTGTTTTATACACAGCATTAAACTGCTGAATGCCTTAAAACACCTGGAGAATACAAAGCAGTCCTTTAGATATATGCTTAACAAAACTGTTTATTGAGACTAAAAAAAGCAATGAAAGGGAAGAGGAAGACATTGCCCTTTTGGGCACTGATACCCACGTTCATACGGATGCAGATGAGTGTTAGCCCGCAGTACACGCTGCTGTGTATTGGCTGGGGTTGTGCACGGTGAGGTTTGTTACACACTATGGATGCGAACACACTGGTGAGGAAGGATGGAAGATGGGGTGCTGGGTGGTCCCACTGTCTGGTGGCTGTCCCCACCACCCCCCAGCCAGTTGCAGACAGGGTCACATGGCTGCTCCTGCCTTGGTTCCGCAGCACCAGGCTCTTGCTTCCAGCAGTTTGGGTTCAGCACAGCGAGGGCTATCTGCTGGGGAGCAAGGAAGGGTGGTTTCTTTAAGGTTGCAAACATGGCTGGTTGTAGTTTGTATTTTGGTACTTAGTTATTATTTATTCTTTCTTGTCTATTAAAAGTGTAAATATTTAGCAAGGATCAGGTGGGAAGTCACTTGAAACAATGTTGCAGCCCTTGAAGGACAATATTTTTGGTTTTGAAGGCTTCAGTTGTCAAAACAAGGCGATGCAGCAAAGTCTGCCTGCCCCAGGTGACCACCCTGCCTCGCCACAGTGACACACAAACTCCCAGCTGTAAAGTGGGTGAAAATGATCCTTTGGCCACCTCAGCCTCTTCCTGGCAGGACCCACAGTGTCCAGCAACCATTGCTCTTGAAAAGCAGTCTGGGTAGCCAGGAACAGCTTCAATTTTTAAAAAGTATTAGTTGACAGTGTAAAGCCTTATTGCAAATAAAACTAAATAGATCCCCAAATCAGATGCTCTCTGCTAAAAGTAAAGAGATTGCAGATGTGTACAAACATTCTTAGGCAGATATTTGTGCTATGTCTGAAATATTACACTGAAGGCACACAACTGCACGTGAACCTGTGCTATCTCCTAGAGACAGCCCCAAATATGTCTATAAGGACATTGTGCTTCCATGTGCCTAGTTCGAGGAAGCACTGACCTGACATATAGTGGAAAAATATTACCCTGAATGGCTAGAACAAGTAATATTAGTGTTTGGGATAAATTTAGCTGTGATGGCAATTCTGTTCCCTGAAAATGATCAGTTAAAGCTTTGACATCTAAAAATGGTCCATCCCTTTTGTGCATGCATATTCTTGAGCATCTTTGTCCTTTCTCACATTGTGTCAGACACATGGACAAACGCAGTGAGCGTTGCTCCAGAGTGGTAACATCCCACAGGAACAGGTAGATGAAGGGGTGCTATTCAGCAGGATAAACTCCTCTTTCTCCTTGGGTTTGTGTGTTTAGATGTAGATCACCAAGACCTCTCTCCAAAAGATCATTTCTTCTCACTTTTGGTTCTTCCTTCTCATAGAGCAGCCACTGTGCTGTGGAGAAACACGACTGGGTGGTCAGAAAGTGTATACAGCAGCCAATGTTCCCTGTCTTGTCTAATACACAAATATTAGATTGAATTAAATGAGAAATAACTTTTATTAAGAATGAGCTAGACCTCCAGAAACAGAAGGACTTCAGGATGAAGTTCATGATAAAGGGTGAGGGAGATTTTTTTTTTTACATTAAGAAAGAATCTCTCTTTAGATTGAGTTGCATTTTCTGCCATCCCCTGCTCGCTGGGATCCCCTGAGCAGGACCTGCTCCTGCAAAGGAGCTGTGTGTCCCCTGCTAGCAGGAGTCAGCAACCTGTCCTGCAGGGGGGGGGCAGTCGGGGCACCTCACCTGTGCTCCAGAGACCATGCCAAGCAGGAGGTCAGCACCCGTTGCTGGGTGAAGAGGTGATGGTCTGTAATGGTTGTGTGCCGCTTCCTCCTCAGCACGCTGTTGGGAAAAGCTGAAATCAGGTCTAATGAGAGTGGGCAACCAGGAGCTGCTTGTGGGAGGTAGTGGGACGATCCAGGCTGGTAAACAGTTACAGCAGGATAAATTCATCACTTTTTGTCAGGCTTTTCTCATTTGGGAGCAGGCCTGGATCTTCTTCCCTCGGTTAAGTGTATAGAGACAAAATCTTTGTTTTTCCTCTTAAAAGTTACAGAATAAAAATTAGCCTGTATAGGTAAGCTCTTATTTTTCCTGTCTGCCCTGTGGGATGTTTTCAGAAAACTTTCATAATGTATGTGTAAGCTGCTTTCCAGCTCACTGGTAAATGATTTCACTTTTCTAGCACTCAGATATTATTAAATTTGAATTTTTATTCTCATTTCAGTCCAGAAAAGTGGAGAAGACTGCTTTGAAACCATAACCTTTCTTGCAGATTTGAAATAAATTGTATCCCATTCCTATTAGGTTAAAAATAAAGTAATCTGACTTACATACTTGAATTGGACTCCAAGGTTTAGGAAAATGTAGTGCTAGGAGGTGATGGCATAAATTGCTGGAAACTAATTCCATGCTATGTATTTAAAGTTAAATATTTTGTGATCATGTGGATCCTATGGCTTGATTAAGGCTGTACATTATACTCTGTGAATGAAGAGTTAGTGTTAATAGCTGGGGTAAACCAAGATGTTTCTAGCTCTTCTTTTTTCAACAGTCAGGTGAAGTTTTTCCTAATGTTTTATTACTGCAAGAGTGGTATGATTTTTTTTTTTTCCTTGTTAAATTTCTGGGCCGTTTCTGCCCTCTCCTCCGGTGGCAATGTTGAATCTTGTTTTATAAGAGAAGGATCATTACGTATAATCAAGCAATTTAAACAAAGGATCTCTTAGTTCAAGGAGACATGCACTATGATATAAACTTGCTGAAATGAAAAGCTGTTGATCAAAACACATTGTGCTGTATTTTTGAGCTATTAAAAGCTCTCTCATTTTGAAAATGGCCCCAGCTGCCAGAAGTTTGGGTTTTTCACTGATTGCCAACCTGTCAGCTGATGCTTTGGTGACAGCGCAACAGTGACGGAGATCAAGGAGTACTAATTCTGTCTTGTTCCCAGTTAGTTTAAATGATGTTAACTAGCTGTCTTTCAATAATGTGATACTACAACCCCAAACTCGGCTATGTCAGCACACTTAGGGGAAAAAATCTGCAGCTGATGACACTTCGGAAGGTGTTATTGCCTACAAAGCCAGTTGTGGGTGGCTACTTTCAAGTGGTGCAGACATGAGGCATGTGGAAGATGATCCTTCACTGCTCCTGAAGCAAAGGGGTTTTTTTGAAAGATATCACTTAGGCTATAGATTTGGAAACATGATAGGTTGGTTTCTTTGGTATACCTGTTGTTTGAGGGGAAAACCTCAAAGTGTTTGGCAGAAGTGTTTTCTGTGGATAGTCTGTAGCCAACTTCAGCCATTGATTCCTGCACTCATCATCGGGGCTGGCAGTGGTGGGACATCCAAGGAGAGGGGAAGGAAGGGTGAATCTGGGAAGGGGGAGCCGGGAGCAAGCTCATCTACATCCTGCCAGTCCTGGAGTTGCTTTCCAAATTCTCCCCTTCCCTCTTGGTCTTTTCAGAGTGCAAATTACATTTCTGTGGGTACCCAGTAAGCATTTGGGCTGTACATCATTATCCTGTTGCCTCTTTTATGATCTCATTACTTCTATGTAAATAAGTGATGAGTCTGGTTAGAAGAGAAGGCTTCACTCCAAATTCCACTGACTCCAGTAGCCCAGAAACAGACTTTTTAAAGCAATCTCCGGCTTCAGCTGAGGGGGTGGAAGTGTGGTATTTTAGGAGACTGATTTGTGGTTTTGAACAACATCTATCATAAGTGCAGATGAGAAGAAGAATTGTTTGGTTTTTTTTTTTAATTCAACAGTCTATTATTTAAAATGTAAATGCATTCAGGTTCTTTTTAGTGATGTCTGTAGATTTTTTTTTCTCTCAAGGTTTAAGGAATTGGAGCAAGTGTCAACTCTTTCAGGTGTTCTGCACTCTGGAAAGATGAACCAAAGTGTCCAGGCTTGAGCACAGTATCTGCTGCGGTTTCTGCTTCAACAGGAGCCACTTATATGCCTTATTTTTGGTAGTTGATTAGTAACTCTCTTTGCCAAAAAAAACAAACCAAACTTTTAAGTAGACTTAAGATACTGTATAATGTTAAATACCTTAAGGTCTCAAGCTTTCTAGTCTCTTGTATGTTGGAGCTGTTGGTGAGCAGGTGTGGAGGCTGTGTTATTGGCATGAGCAGTAAGAAATACCAACGTGTCCCATGCCTTGGTGTCAGGCTGTCTGTTGAAGGGAGAAGTGGGTAAGTGCAATGTCATTTTAGAAGTAAAATGTTCCAAATTTATCTGAAAAGCTGTAGAAGAACAAGTCCCATGCCCCTGAATTTGAATCAAAGAGATGATTTTAGTAGTCTGCAAGGTGGAGAACTTCAGACTGTGAGGGATGCCCAGGGCTGTCCACCCAGAGCCAGTGTGGTGAGTAAAGCCATGGCAAAGAGCTCACCCACAAGGTACTGGCACTAACTGCTGCACGAGGAAGCCTCTGGTGTGGTCAGTGGTGGCTGATGCTGATGGGCTGACATGGGAAGAGCTGGGAGGTCAGGAGCAAGTTCAAGTTTCCTTGAGTGTAGTAGAATTATGGTGATTAGTGCGTGAAAACTTTTGTGTCTGCCACTTCCCAGACAGTCACAAGACCTTGTTTTAAGAAAAAAGAATGATTTCACATCTTAGACGTATTGCTTGCATGATGGAGGCGAAAGGATGTCTGCGCCTTTATCGATCACAGGGTTGGCTTTCTGATCAATAGGAAGTTTTACGTATGCTTGAGTGACATTCACTTTAACAGCCCATCCCTGAAACCAGTCAGCACTAATACAAACGGATGGTTTCCCGGAACGCTGTGGTGTCCGTAACTCCTAGAGAAGGGATGTCAGCAGCCCAGCCCCTCTCTGCCATATTGCTGTTCAGCCAGTTCATTTGTCAGCCTGACTCGGAGCCGTTTCTGTGCTGGTGTGTGCATGGCTAAAGCACGCCTACATCGTGGAGCATGAGTAAGCATGGACCAAGAACACAGCTTTTATTTACGGCACGATTTCCATAAGGTTATGTAACTCTAGCAGGAAATCGAGAGAACAACAGCAAAATCTCATTAACAGGGAAAATTACAAGTGTGCATAGGAAATATATTCAGATGTCATAAAAATTTGTAGAGGAACTCTGCTTTGTTGACCCATTGGCTATGGATGAAATTTGCCTGGGAAAAATCATTAGTTCAGCTAAGTAACCCCATTTGCCTCGACTGTAAATTAAATATCTGAGCATTTTATATAGTGGGTAGGTTGGAAGAAATTTCTTTGTTTTGAAAGGTAGGCACTTTTTTGTGCATTTTTTTCTGTCTCAGTTTGGCTTTGAGGAAGAGATTTGGAGACTATTCAGAGTTGTAACAAACTGTTCAAACGTGAGGGACTTGTTTTACACCTTGCAAAACTATCAGCACAGTTAGTTTGTCTGTGTATGAATAACCTTGCATCTGCTTGTGGTTCTCATCTGGGAAGTTTATTCTGAATGTCATTTCATAATACCTACTAGGGTACCTTTTATTCAGGGAAGCAGGGCTATTTCGATCTTTTAGGTCAAGTCTTCTTTCATTCATCCATTTAGTCCACTGAAATGTAAATAAAAAACTTGAAGAAATGCAACTTGCATACAGTAAATTTCTATCAATGTACTGGCTTGAGCCACGTGTGGAAATCCCCAAGCCCCATTTCCTGGGCCTAGCGGTACTTGTAGGAGACAGGACTTATGGTTTTGGCAGTCTTCCTCCCAACATCAGACCAGGAATCAAAACAAGCAAGTAAATATGACAAGGAAACATTGCAAAACAGAAAGTCCTGACAGAGCACTTGCCAGCAAGGAGCAGACATAATATAACCTGTCTCCATGTAAAGATGGTTTGAGCTAATGCTGTTCCTTGTGGTCTCTCCCCATAGAATAGGGATTTTAACGGCTCTGGATGTAGAGGCCAAAGGGGCTGGTGGCCTTATAAAGGAGGTGTGGGTGTTTGCTTGTGCCTCTTTGTTTCTACAGATACTTTTGGAGTTGCTGTCCTGAGCATTGCATTTACTCTTATGATGGACCTTGCCTTCCACACCACAGCCACATTTGGTTGGTTCATTCCCTCTTGCTCCCAAATGCTTGTAAATATCAACACTTATGAGCCTATCGTGCAGCACTCGCCTGACCCCACCTGCCTTGCGCACAGCGGCTGAAGAAGCACACGGACCTGCTGCAGATGAGTGTGGTGACATGAACACGTGTGTAGAAGCATGCATGCATTTGAACAAGCATGCACGCCCTGGGTGTTTGCAGAAGGGACACAACTGTGCAGGAAAACCATCTGAAAGCCTTCACGGCTTCCTGGAAAACTCTCAGGGCTCCTGGAGGAGAGGTTTGCTCAGGCTGTGGTTTAGTTGCAGCACGCCTGAATATTCACTCTTGGTGGAGAGCAAGATAAGTATGTGTCCCTTCAGCATTTTATGAAACAAAGTAATGCAGATATCTATAAGTGAGACATGACATGAAGCGTACAGATAGTAAGTTTGGAATAGTTCTGGGAGTTAAGAATTTACATGTCTTTATTAATTATTAGATGTTATTAGTGAGTGACTAAGGAACTGGGAAGCTCTAAGCGTTCTTTTGAAGTAGTGTACCCAAATTAGGCTAAATAAATAAATAAATCTGAAAATGTCGGGGAATGTCTGCTCTAATGAATTTTCTAAATACACAAATCACACTTATTAAATCAGTGGATCTTTTAACTGTAAAAATATTATTACTGTTACACTAGGGAAATCCATTCAGAATTATAAAATATTTGGAAACTTTCTATGTTTCATTTCAGTGGAAAGGTTGTAAGTTTAGTATGAATAAAAAAAAGAAGTAGGCTTTGGGATAAAGTTTTAAAAGCCAACTTTCCCTTTCTTTGTGTGTGTGCCAATTTTCAATGAGAACCGCATTCCCCTTTTAGTCTTGTTTAAAATAAACTACGTGTATAACAAGATGTTGAAATTTATTTATGGTATGTTAGCACTAAAGACAGACTGTTAAGGGGTCATTAAAAAATATTAGTTTCCACTTTATGGTGGCCGAGTTGTTTTTTCTGCAAATTAAATTTGAGGCTATGAAGGAATATATGTGATATATACAACTGTTTCTCCCTCATTGTAATTTTTCACCTTAATGCAGCCGAAAAAGCCTGTCTTTCTAGTAGGAAGAATTTGAGCTGGAGAATTTCCCTTGACCTATGCAATGAAATTCATCAGTAGGAAAGTGTGGGGCATCCATGCCCAGGGAGTCTGGAGCATCCACTCACGTAGGTGGTTCCATGTGACTGAAGGAACCCTTCTCATGGTGAAGGAGGCAGGATGAGCTGCTGGATTCTCCATGTATTAGCTTTACACCTGCTTTTGTATACCCTTTTATCTATATTTCGCTTTACAGTATTTTGCACCGTTTGCTAGTTCCTTCATCAAAATATTTAGCCTTGCGTACCAATAGACAGACTTTTCTGTTAGTATTTAAGAGGCAGTACAGAAGAATATATTGTTTTATTATTAAAATACAATTTATGAACCAGAAATGATCATAGATGCAAATTTATACTTTGCACATTTTTTTTTCTTAATAAGAATATGTATATTTTCATCTGGGGAGAAAGCAGCATTAAAATGAGCGAGCCTGGGGAGTATTACCACACACACAGACACACACACGCATACGCTTGCCTGCACAAAAGAGCCACAGTGAGCTATTTGCTCAAGGAAAACTACAAACGGCCCTCAAAACCCCGCGCTGGCTCGGGAAGGCTGAAGCCCTCCTTGTTCGGCCGTGGAGGGCCCGGTCCCCTGTGCCGGCAGCGAAGCGGGGCCCTGGCAGCCCAGCGCACTTACGCTTGTGGAAATCTGGGTCTTTCTGATTGGGACCAGCATCCCGAGAGGAGAGGAAAGGGGGAAATAACTCCACTCACCAGATCAGTTTTTCCAAGCCCTCATAGCTCTAATTAAAATGGCTGGTCAGGAAAAGCCTCCACTCTTTTCCTTTTCCTGTGCTACCTATGCTGCAAACAGAGCTCACCAGTGAAAAAAATTCCAAGCTTGAAGGATTAGCAGTAAAAATAAGTGTATTTTCTTAGTCTGAGGTGTAGAAATCTGGTCAAAGATTTCTTTTTTTTTCTTTTCCAGCTGTGATTAATAGCCTGGGTGCTGAATGGGGTATTTGTGAAGGGGGGTGTGATGCTAAACAAAGTGTTTGGTGCAGCAGCTCTGCTCCTGCTGGAGCTTGCTGAGGCAGGGGTGAGGGCTTTAGGCATAAAGTACTAAAGCCTGCTTTGAAGAATTATGAAGTAAGAGACTTAAACATATGTAAAAGTAGAGTTGTTGTGTGCTTTACCATTTCTTCAGTGACCCTCAAGGCAATTGCTGCTGTTTAATTTTCTATTCTTTTTATTGCATTTGTAAGTGTGAATTTTTAATTGACATTAAACTCTTTACCTTGAGCCTGAGTCTGAAAATTGGGGTCCCCAGGACAGAGACTGGCAATAATATCGTGCCTGATCCATGTGAAATGGGAGATGTTGCATCTGCATCTCTTGGGTCTGGGTGAAGTCCATAGTGGGAAAATGCTGTCAAGTAGGACTTGGTTTGCAGTGATGATGATATGAAGAGTATTGCATCCTGATGGCCACTCCTTGCTGAAGGAAAAGGCTACTTGCTGTACACAGCAGGCGGGTCTGGAGGGATGTGACTCTTGCTCTGACCATAGCAGGTGGGAGAGTGAACAGGGTTTTTTTTTGGTGAGTTTTCTGTTACAGAGCTGCACTTGGTCGGATGGTTTTGACTAAGCAGAACACAGTAGCAATGGGGAGCAAAGAGCAGCCCAAGGTAGGGTATGCTCAGTCTGCTGGTGCCCATAAATCTCTTTATGTGCTTCACCAGAGCAAGAGGTAGTGTAAGGAGGGAGCTGTGGCCCCAGCTGCCTGTATGCAGATCCTAGTTGTCTACTTCTGTATTTTCCTGGTTTGATTCCTGTTTCCATATAAAAGTTTATGTAAATTAGTTTCAGAATGTTCCTCTTTCTTTGTGTCATTAGTCTGTGTTAGATGTTAACCATTCAGCATCCTCATTAGCTGTCTCAAGACAGGGCCAGCACATGTAAATTATTTTATTAGGTGTCCTGCTTATAAAGAAACTTTATAGCCCTAGTGTAAAAATAGTGCTCTTTCCCATCTCTCTCACTTTTTTTTTTTTTTTCTTTTTTCTGGAGAAGCAGAGCGTGCAATAAATCTGACTTGGTGAGACCTTGCATCCTCTGTGCAAAGCCCAGTGTTTGAACTTCATGGTGCTTTGGCTTCATTCTGAAACTTCATTTCATTGTAGCTGTTTCGTTACATTCAGGAAACAATAAAAGCCTTTCTGGCATACCTTTGGCCTGTACCATCCTCCCAGCTGGACCTTCGTGTGCACCTTATCTCTGCCAACTGCAATTCTTAGGTTGCTGTGTACCAATACAGAGCCCTGTGTCCCACATGTTTGTAAGTGCTGTCTCAAGTGGTACCTGAGATTTGTGTATCTTTGCTCACAAGGTATCTATGCTCAAAAGCACATGGGGTTGTAGCAGAGCCTTCACTAGTACAACTTCTATGCCCAGCATTTGGAGGAAGTTGTAAGAAATTGAAAGTATTTGGGTAGCAACTTTGTACTTGCTGACCCACCTCTGGTTTGTCACTTTTCATAGGTCTCTTGCATCATCATCTTGTCTTTGGGTAACTTCAACCTGCTTTTGTTGGCATTTTAGTGAAGCAAAGGATTGCTTCACAACTTGCAGATTTGACCATGGAATTAGTCCTGGCCATGAATTGTAGGTGTATTAATTCCCCCTTTCTCTACTTTCCTTTTTTCAGTTTGTTAGGATTTCAACACGTTCGTGTTTCTGTCATCCAGCAGAGTTCCAGATGGAGCAAGAATATTTAAACTCTTGGTTGCTGAAGTAAAATACATGTTTTTTATGAGCAGCGTGGGGAATGCCAGATTTGCCTGTTTTGTTTCACTTGAACTTTAAAGTGCCTGTTTACTCATAGTAGATCTATTTTTGAAAGAAGGTGCAGACGCTATGGTGACAGTTGCCTTAGAAATACATATAATAATGTAGGGAGGAACGCACCGGCAGGCAGCCAGTGCTTCCCTTCCCCTATCGCTGTCCACAGGAGCTGGCCACCCTGCACATCATGTCCTCATACTTCTCCAGTTCCCTTCCCACCTCTTTGCTCTCAGCCCCATACTTGTGCTCTTGCCCCACCGGAGCTAGGGTGGTGTGGGCTGGGGCTCACCCTGACCAGGGCAGGTGAGGGTGCTTCCATCCATTTTCAGCAGAGCTTATGGCAGACGATGGGTCTTGGGACACAGCAGATCAGTGGGAGCTCTGTGCTGGGCACAAATGGGTCATTGGTGGGATGAGTCCCTGGTATGCCCCACCAGTCTCATGGCCAGGCAAACTCCAGGGAGGAAAAGCAGAAGGATCCCCAAACTCCAGTCCCCTTCCTACATTTCTGAGGTGGAAGCAACAATTAGAAACAATAAATACTGAAAGAGATTTTTGTCTAAAAATGCAGGAGGAGGGTGGGGAAGCACCAGAGACGGGTCCCCTGTGCTGGGGACGCAGAAAGATGGCACAGCCTGCAGCAGGGCAGAGGAGGTACGGGCAGCACACCCAGCCAGGGGGACAGTGTTTCCCTGTGGCAGAGCAGCAGGTATGGCGCTTCCTGATGAAACCCAGCGAACCTAAAACTGTGTGCTCCCAGTGCCAGCCGTTGCCAGGACAGTTTTGCACCGGTGTGCTGGTAAAATGTGGTTCTTGTGCAGGGCTGAGGAGCTGCTGCTCTAGGTCTCATATATAGTATGGAGCAGGGGGCTTTCTCAGCCACATGACTCTTTCAGGGCAGCCTCTAAATTCCTGAACATTTCACAGATTAAATACCATGTATTGCAATTAAAAGGGGGAAAAAACCCCAACCTCCCTGCTCTCTGGGGATTAACCATCAATGACAAGCTGAAGGAACTGTTAGTAAGAGTATTGATCCCAAATCTATAATGTGAAGTATGGAAATGGGGTGTCTGCAGGCTCAGCTTTAATAACTATAAGCTTAACGTATTGCATGTATAGGATGTTGATCTTGAGAGCAACCTGAAACATTGGCTGCATTTTATTGCACTGTACACTCATATTTATTTACATAATAGATTTTGATGGGAAATATCTGTCTCCAATGAAGTCTGTAAATTAGAAACACAAAAACTAAATATGAGCACTGGGAATAAATATGCCCTGGCTTGTGAGTCAGGTGTGCAGTCCGTGGGAAGGGCTGTGATTAGCCATTATGTATGTCCTATGGTCTTTCTCATCTTACAGAGATGAGATTTTTATTTACAGTGATCCCTTTTTCCCATTGCAGTTACATTAAGTTTTGCTGCAGCGTTTGAAGAGGCAGGTCCGTTAGCTGCACACAAATTTACTGTGCAAGTTTAAGCTAATGGATACTTATCAGGCAGGCTGTATTTGGTGATCGTCCATCATTTGCTCATTAAACAGTGTATCTAAGTGATTCTCATTTCCTCCCTGCCATGTCTGGAAAGGAGGAAACTAGACACATTACGATGGAATATTAATGTCCTGGAGGATTTAGCCACCCATAATTAGATCTCCTTTGCATAAACCTGCTAGTGCTACCTTATTTTGTTGTTTGTCTTGTTCTCCTTAATCACCTTCACATCTTTTTCTGTTCCTAACTATCTTTTTTCAGTTTTCCTTTGTAATTCTGTCCCGTATGTCTCTTCTGTCTTCCTTTTTTTTCTTTTTTTTTCCTCTTCTGTTTTTTTTCTTTTCCCTGACCTAGAGAACACAGCAGTCTGGGTTTCCCCACTCCTCCCTCCTTCACACAAAAAGGCTGACTTTGCCAGCAAAACCCACAGTCTCTGCCAAGCCCTGTTACTGACTTTGGAGAAAAGCAGCTAGAGAACTTGTGCAAATTTAGGCTCTGAACTAGCTAAATAAGCCATGTCAGTAAACCCTCTTGTCTTATTATTCCCTGGCCTGTTGGCCCATGAAAGGACTAATATATAACGGTCCTTTTTAAGGTGGAAAAAACCCTCTTGGCCAAGGGCCACCAATGGCTGAATTGACTGTGCACTGGGGAGAGAACAGGGAGGTGGCTCTGGAGCTGCGAGTGATTGTGCAGGGGACCATGCATGGTTCCCGTGGGGGATCCCAGGGTTAGGGCATGGGCGAGGATTATGCCGTCACCTCCCTGGGGATGCCCTGGTGTCCCAGTGCTCCTTTCCACTGGGGAAAAAAATGGCAAAATGTTACTAAAAGGAAATGATCATGCAAACAAGCAAAATATCTGGTAAACATGGGGAGACCTGGCAGAAATCCTCTTGCAAAGCTGATTTTCCAAAGGGAGTAAATGGGCTCAAATAGCTGCTACGAGGCACGTACCTGTTTGCTTCCCTGGATGTTGGTATGGAGGGAGCAGGGGGGTTTCCTTTTTCCTTTTAGCTGCAAGGTACAATAAATGCATCGGGATACGCTCACAGGCACCCATTCTCAGTATGCTGGCAAAGCCCCATAAAACTTCCTGTTTTCCTGCTGGATGTGAAGGTTTCCTCTGCACACCGGAGGAAGAAAGCCCCGGCCTGCTGACAAAGAAGGGCAGCTGGGTTCATGGTGGGCAGTGTGCCCTGGCTTGGGGCTGGCTCTGTGCCCTGCTGTGCTCCCGGGCACTGCTCTTCAGCTCTGCCCCACCAGCTCTTCATTTAAAAACACAAATGGAATAATTTTTCGTACTGCTGCTTTCCTTCACTGCTCTTCTGCATGTTTTTGTCTCGCCAGTTTTACATGTCTGAGAATCTAACAGGGAACATTCTAAGGAGGAGAGAGGGAAAGCCTTACATCCAGAACAGAAGGGGCTGGCTGTCTTCTGCTCAAAGTAGCCTTTTCCAAACTTTTCTCTTTTTTTGCTGCATGTCACTGCTAGTTGTGGTAGCAGCTCACAGTGCCATGCAGGACAGGGCAGTAGACTGAGTGAGAGCAGAGGTATTCTCTTCCTCTTTCAGTTTGAGGAGCAAGCCTATCCTCACCTCTCCAAAGGACAGACTCGAGATGTGTGGAAAACGCCAGGCTATTTAAAATGTAGAGATTGTGAACATCCTTTGTGCTCCTGCCATGCCAAGCAGCTGGAAACTGGCTAATTTACAATCCTCGGTTCACAAAGTTTTGAGCATCCTCAGCTCCCTTTGACTTTGTGGAAATGGAAGCTGCTCTGCATTTTGCAGGATTAAGAGTGCTGTATCAAATCCCAGGCTGGGGTGCTGTGGGATGAGTCACAGCAGATGAATGGCGGTCGGATGGGGCTATTCTGTGTCCTGCGCTGATTCGGAAGCATGTAATTGCATGTGATGGGAGGGACGGAGAAAAGGGCTGGGTAGGACAGCACAGAGAAAGGCAGCAAAGAAGCCTGAAGATTACAGACGATCACAGAGCTCTTGCTTGCAAGTACCTACAGCTAGCTCAGGGAAAATAGGTGATTAGTGTGTGACTGGCTTACAATGCAGATTGGTGCTAGAGCATTTCTCTAGAGGGGAAGCTGTGAATCTTGACACGTACATTACAGCTAATACACAGGCATCGGTGAGATTTCCCAGGTTTATCTGAGAGCGTTCTGTCACCAACAAAATCTGACAAAATTCTTCAAACTAAAAAGTGGTACCAGCATTTTCTGCTCTCAAACGATTCTGTACATGGTGTTTTCAAAGGTTGTTCATGGCTGAGGGAGTGGCTCTGGTCCCAGATGCAGCTCTGACTCAGGAAAGTTCCCCCATCAGCTGGGGGACTTGCTTATAACCCAACATATTTCTCAGCGGTGTCTCAAACTGTCACAGTTCCTGACATTTTAGTTAGCATACTATGGAGTTTTTATATTATGGGAAGTGTTAAACTGGTCCTTGTGGTCCTTGAAACCTGTGTAATAGGATAAGGGAGCATACACATGCCATCTGAATTACTGAGAGGCTGTTGCTCACTTGTAAAGCTTGATTGCATCTAGAAATCAACATTTGGTTCAGAAGCGTCTTACTTTGATAAGGTTAACTTCTTTCCTGGGAGTGATAAAGTGTTAAATAAGCACTGTGACTGTGAATGGAGTTCAGGTAATGGTAGCCCCATAAATAGATGTTCTCACTCTTAGGGGAATGGATACTGAATCCTTTCAGAAGTTTCTCTGAGCACAAAGAACCAAAATCTTTGAGCCTGCAGCACTTGTGACCTAGCAATTAAATAAGCATCCTTGGAGAACATCTGAGACGAGCGTGCAAAATGCAAATATTTGACGCTTGTGGGAGTGCTGTATTGTGGTCTTACCATTGCCCACGGTTCTCCCCCATGTCGCCCTTGTCCTTGCTTTAACTCTTGCGTTCAAGCTCCACAATCAGTTGGAGCAGAATGGAGATCTTCTCCAGGCATGACAGCCGTGAGTCCTCCTGTGCTAGGGCAAAACAGGGATTGGAAGCAGATGTGTGTCCTGCTGCCAGCGATGTCCTCCCTGCACCAGGCTGCGGGTTGGCAGTGTACAAAGTTACTGATCTTTTGAGTTGACCATCAATAAGATTTTCTATGCTGCCAAACCAAGGCTATTTTCAAGTCAAACTCAGCCTTCCTGAAGGCTTTCGGCTTCATAGATGGCCTCCAGATTTCACCAAAGGCACAGCTGTTGTAGCAGGCATGCTCTTGGGTGAGTTTCCTGTGACTATCTCATAATCATCACCCTGAAGAAGCAGCTAAAATAGCGTCTCTGTTTTTTATTTCCAATATTTTATCTCTGTATGCCAGCAAATACTACGGACCCTTTACTAAAGAGAACGAGGAAAAAAGTTAATGCTTTAAAAATAGAGATGCAGTGCTATGAGTATTGGTATCAAGGTTTAATACTTGACTTTGAAAGTGTTTCTTGCCCTTTTTCTTTTTTTTTCTTTTCTCCTAATCAACTGTGTACTGATCTTGGCACTGGGAGACAGGCATGCACTCTCCATTGGTCTGGTGCATTCTGTTGATGACACATAGAGCAGAGTGAGACTGAACTTTTGTCCTCTTGCTGGATTGTCTCTGTTACTGAAGGAGTAAAAAATATGCTTTTCCAAGGCATTTAAAAATGATCGTTCATATAGAGAGTGCAGATAGAGACTAGAATAAGAGTGTAATTAAATAACAATTTCTGTGGTTGCAGCCGTGGCTTTATGTGCAGGCTCACAATGCAATTTGTGGAGAAAAGGAGGTGAGTTTGTGAAAGAAAACAGGAAGCACCCCACAGAAACATGTGAAGTGCAGTTGTGAGTGTTCTGCCCAAAGCTTAACATCAGTGATTTTTGGGTCTCTTCATTTTCAATGCCCAGCATGAAATGCCTTAAAAACTTCATGAAATGCTGAGCCTTCACCATTATGTCACCAGAACTCGCATAAAGTAGTTAAAGCTGATACAAGATCTCTAGTTGCTTTATAAAATCTCAGCTCTTCATCTCAAGCTGTGCTGCTGTTTCCTGTGGTATTCCCAAGCTACAGTGTGTTTCAGGTATGTGGGTGGCTCCTGCCCATGCTGGACATCAGTGATGTGGACTTGTGTGTCCACACGTTCTGAGCGATAAGCACAGATGAGAGTGTCTAATCTTCGACTTCAGTAGTTATGATTGTGGCTGGTGTGTCTCAGAAAACCTGTTTTCCTGCTAGTGAAACAGGAATTACTTTACTATGTGATGTATTTTGGAAGCGATTGTGTTGAATGCTTTTCACCTCTTCACGGGCCTTTTTTCCCATTACAACTAAAGTAGCATCCACAAAGTGAATGTTAATGCACATTGGTCACCTGAGTCAACCTAGGTTTCAAGGAATGATGAGAAAAATAAGCAGCAGAAATGTTAACTGAAAAATCAACTTAAGTGAATTACCCTGTGGCTAATATTATGGACTAAGGGTTTTTTTGATTTGGTTCTCAGTGAAGAGAGATGGAAATCTCTTCAGCTGTAGCAGCTAAATCATTTCTGGGCCCACTTTGCCATCCCAGGGAGGGTTGGCTTAACCTGAAGGAAGCTCCCAGGGGATCTGCCCCCAGATAGGAGTCTGTGGGTCTCCTCTACCCTCCATCCACAACATCATGTTCCCACATCTTCAACCAGCCCAGGAAAGCTCTTCCTGCTTCCTCATGAGTTCAGCAACAGCCGTGTGCAGCTGAGGACAAATTTTAGCTGCAGCTGCTTGGGTGTCAAAGTTGAGTTTGGAAGGAAGAAACCAGTTATCTTTCCCTCTAGCTTCTGTGGCTTCTGCTCTTCACCAAGGCTGAGATAAAGCCAGCAGTGACACCACTTCAACTGCCAGCCTCTTAAATAACAATTTCTATCCAAAAGATTAAGACGGCTACAGAGAAACCTCTCAGCTCTTGGTTTTATGCCCATTATGGAGGAGGAGCAGAAGCACGGAGTTGAGTTATCTCCCTACAGTTATGATTGGTGCCTGTGACAAGGCCTGATCACCTATTTTTTTTGCTTCAGCCTCATAGACATCCTTCCCCTCCAAACATCTGGGGCTTCTAATTACGCTGATGTATAGACCCAATCTTTCTTTTTTGGATGTGGCATGCTTTTGCCCCTTGTTTCTTTGTGCCCACTGCCTTGCTTAGTGGGCAGATGGGTGGGCAGGTGAGGATCAAATGCTCAGGTACGGGTTCCCAACTGGCCATCACTGTGACCATGCCAATCCATAAAGCCACCTAACACTGGTCCTGCATTGTGCCATCCTGGCCGTGCTCTGTGGTCATGTTCTGTCTGGGCATGTTTGGGTACCCCCAGCCAACACCGTGGCAAACAGCATGGAGTCCTGGCTGCCCTCTGGCAGTGCCCATGCCCTGTGCTTGTTGTCCGTGAGGACAGCTGGACATGCTGTTCTGTTGCCCAGGAGAATCATCAGTCCAATGGAGCAGTACCTCTGGGACTAGGCTTGGCTGTTACTTTTTCTTATGGTTGTTACTTTTTTTTCTTATGGTTGATGCTGTGAAAGATGTTTGCTTAAAAAAAAAGAAAAGAGGAAAAGAAAACGGGGAGGGGGAGGGGGGGAATAGTGGTGTGGGCAGCAGCTGCGGGGAGATGTCTGTGTCTAAGCTCAAGAGGCTCCATCCCACCGGCCTCCTCCTTACATGGAGGTGCAGCACTCAGCTATGTGGTGGGTCTGTGCAAATAGAGGAGAACCTGAAACCATCACTGCAATAATACAAAGTGAGTTTAAGTGCTGTCGTCTTCACATATGTGTTCTCTGTCCCCTTTTCAGTCATTAGGGAGCAAAGCAAATTAATGCCAACAGAGGCTGACTCAAACCTTTGCCCTCATTTAAGGAATTCCAAAAAACGTGGTTTTGTTACATGCTGGAGCCAGCTGCCCTACAGCAGCTCAAGGACTAGAGCAGTCTCCGGTGTTTAACCAACGTGAAAGGCAGTGGGTTGCTGAAATTGCCAATGACCAGTGCTGATCCCACATACTTGTACTTGACTAGGACAGAATCTATGCCTTTATATATTTCTAGGAGACTGATTTTTATTTTGTTTTTTTAACCTCTTTCCGAGATAAAATGTAAAGACTTAACCTTCAGCATAAAAGTAGTAATATAAACAACCATCAAAGCAAGACAACCAAAAACAGTCAAGGATAAAATAAAATTCAGACATTCCCCTTGTCTGTTTCCAGGTAACATATGTGAATTGCTAACCTTGCTTTTTCAGTTTTGGAGCAGAAACCTCCCAAATATATGTGTAAGAGTGAAATCATGTTTGGGTAACTATGTCCAGAGTTTTTCTATTAAGAGATGGGTCAAAATGGAAATGAGATGGTGGTTTACAGAACACAAAATGGTAGGTGAGCCCCTAGGAGAGAGCATATGTGAGCCAAGCTTGCTCTGTCACCAGCAGGGAAGAGTACCAATAACAGCTTCAGTCAGCTTGTAGCTTTGTATCTGGTTTTCTCTATCATTTTGGAATTTAATATTATGTGACATGACCTTTATGCTAACTTAGTAGTTTTAGAAAAAGTATAACTGTCTCAAGTATGATTTTTTTTTTTCCTCAAAAGTGCCCAAATTTCTTGCTTCTCCGTTAGTGAACTTGCAGACTAACAGGACTAGAGCTGTGCCCTTCTGTGGAGTACACATTTATTTATGATTTGAACATAAAATCAGGATTTGTCAGGGCACTGCCTATGTAAATTACCTTCTCTTTCTAATGCCACATGATGTCACCACTGACATCAACCTGATGGATAAGCTTGCAGGATGCCAGAGTTACTTACTGCATTNTCAAGAATCTTGTTATGTAGATACTCAATGTAAGCAATCAAAGGAGCAGGTTCCAGGGCCTGAACATACTGGTCTAATCTGGTCAATAGGGGCTATGCTTGTGGCTTTCCAATATGGCTTGGATTTCAGTTGCAGAATTATGTAGAATATGGATTTGAATCCAACATAACTTAGATAGAAGGGTTAGATTGTTCAATGCGTGGAGTAAATACTTTTCATCAGGAAATAAACATGCACCTTTTAAATTTGCTGTCACGGTGACAGAGTAGGCAGGTAAAGATGATCAATTTCTGCAATTAAAAAGAAGAATTTCTGCCGTTCCCACTTTCAAATACCCAGTCTCACTGGTTTCAGTAACAGCAGGATTGGGCTCTTTTTTGTTCTGCTTGTTGTCTGTTGATCTCTTAATTTTTAAGTATGTAAGAATCAAATGGCATTTTGTAACTCTTAGCAGGCAGAAGGCAATGGATAAGTCACTTGCAAGTGCTGAGCACCTGGCTCTGACAGCTTTCACATCAGCAAGCCTTAAATGCAGTTATTTATGACTAACATATTACAGAAGATGGCTGCACATTATAATAGTGCTTTTTAATTCTGAACTCTGAAAAAACCTTAAGATATTACTTGGTTCTGAATATGGCTAATATGTTAGCATGTTAAGATGACCTAAGTCAGGCAATTTTCCCTTCATAGGACAGTTCTTTACTATGCTCTGTTACAGCATACATCTCAAGAATGACCTCTACGTTCACAATGGCAATTTTGCACATGCCAGTTGTTGTGAATGTATGCAATCTCAAATATGAATACTTAGTAGCTAGTGATATTTAAACCTCTATTAAATTTCCACATGAATTTACTCTTCCCTGTTCATGAAGAAGCTGCAAACAGAAATCCTATATTTAGGTTAAAACATAGGGAAAATATCTTCAATAAATTTCCACCTTATGAACTATTTTATGTAAAGTGTTAAGTTTTTTTCACCAGTGCAGAATTCTGTTTTAATACTTAATGTCATAGTGAACCTAGTTTTCTGATGGTTTTGTTTTCCAGTTGGTTTGTTTTAGCAATCACAACCTATTTTTGTTCTTTTTCAGTTGAAGAGGGTGAATCTTCAGATTTTGCTTTGACCTGGGACTCATCAGTGACTCAATCAGGTAAATACTTTAGGTTCTTCTGATTGCAAAAACTGCCAGAAAGCTGCCAGGCTTTTTGCAGGAACTGTATTTTCTATGTCACATTCCTGTCTCAAATCCAAGACTACCCACTGCAACACAATTTTTATATCAGTTCCATATGGTCAATAAAATCTATTACATACAGAGACTAATATACTCTTATCCTCCGGAGAGCCATTCTTTCTTCTTGTGGGCATACTGAAACGGGTTGTGATTTCTCCAGTATAACTACTTTGAAGTTTTCTGCAACGGGCACTGTTGCACATTCATTCCAATCTAATTACATAAAAGCTGCTTTAACAGGAATTTTAAACCTCGGTCTCAACTGGAATGTGTGTATTTCTCTTCTTGGAGGAAATTGAAAAGTACTGTCAGGGCTGGAGAATAAAAGTGGTACATTGCCATGGTAGAAAGATTTAACATATGAACCAGCTTTTGGTCTGCTTGATAGTAGTAACACTTAAACATGTGTCCGGGCTTGTTCACCTGTGTTACACTGGAAATGTCAATAAAAAGCTGCTCAAGAAGCTGAACAGGATAAAGCAACTTTGCCTGTGGTTGTATAATATATATTGATAACACAAACATGAGGGTAAATGTCAGATTAGTTTGTGTTTAAAGTAACTAGCCGTGTCTCAGTCACTGTTCATCCCCTGCGTAGTTACTTTACTGTCTATTATGTCTTTAACATTTATGAAATTCTCAGAATATTTTTGATTTTGAAGCCGCTAAGTCTATTTCTGTGCTCTCTTCATACTGGTCTGCCAATTCTCTCTACTGGTGTTCTCCTAGAATCTCAGCAGTGGCATGAAAACAGCTCAGAAACCAAGCAGTAGTATGAAAATTAACAATGGTGCTGCATTCCTGGTTAGCATGGGGCTCGTAAGAGTCACGGGGAGACTGGCTCGCAGGAGACTGTTCTTACTGAAGTCAGCGTCTAGCTGGTCCTGAAGGCAGAAACTGCCTTTGTGTGGCACTCTGTGGCATTTCACTTTGTACCAGCTGCACTCTCAGTGGCGCTGGGTGCCTCTTCTCTGGCTGTTTTGAACTGTTTGTGTTTTTACTAGTCTTTGATAGCGAATATTGCTGCTGCTGCTGCTGCAAACCCCCAGCTGCGATGTCGAAGGCCCCTTTGTGCCTGGAGCTAACGGCGCATGAAAAGAGCGCTCGCCAGCTCTCTTGCTTGACCTTCGTCTCAAGCAGCAGTGGAGCGGCGGTACCGGTGTTATCTATCACAACTCCTGAATGGTATTAAATTTAACACAGGTTCAAAATAGCAACAACACCACCAGAAATAATTTCTGTGCCGAGTGGCAGTTAATTTGGGATTTCTGGATGGTATTGGTGACTATGCTGTAAGTAAAAGACAGCCTCCTAAAGGCTTTTCCCAAATTAGTTGAACCTCCTCCATTTTTCTTCATTTAATCTCATAATTACAGCTCTCATTCAAGATGTCAGATGTGGGATAAAATGTATTGTGTGCATGATTTATGGCAGCTTAAGGAAAATGTGTGCTAATTGGGGGATTTTCCTCTTAATACATTCAGTAGCTACAGATGTCAATCTTGCACACGTGTCATGATGCAATACAGTGTCCTTTCAAGACAGGGCATAGTGTGTGGGACAGGGGTTGCAGGCTTGGAATATGACTGAGGAACTGCAGAGAAAAACTGTAAAAGCCCTGGTACTTCGTGGTGTGGCTGTGTGGAGCCACTGGCTCTTGTGTGGTGTGCCTCCAAAGCTATATTCAGTAACTGAAACCAGTCCCTCAGTCCCAGTGTGCAAGACTTTCATTATGTTCTTTTATGATCTTCCTGTTTGCATTAGCTCCAGTAGTGTGATGTTGAAGTTCAATAAAGGGTGAAAAAACACGCTTCAACTTCTTATTTCATGCCCCTTCCTTCCCTGGCCCAAAATGACAAAATTGTCTCCCCTTCCTTGACCACCCCCTGCAACAGAAAAAAAAAACCAAAAAGCCAAACCCGGGACTTGTTAACTCTGAAACTTTTGCCAGATGTTTCCAATTAACATATTTCTCTCCTTTCTTCTCCTGTATGTGTTTGTACATCTCTGTGTGTGCAAACACACACAAAGTGACTTCTGAAAAATGCTGTTGGCACTCTGTGCAGTGGCTGGTGGCTGGGGGAGAGGTGATCCCAGGGTGATGTGCTACGCAGGGACAGCAAGAGCAGGTAGAATGTAATTTCTGAACTTTTTTTTTATACTAGTAAAATATTTATATAGGTACAGTTGTGAGGAGACAAGGTGCTTTTGCTGCTGTATCTTATTTTGTTCATCAAACCGGTAGAAGCTGTACTGGATTGGGTTTTTTTAATGAGTACAAGTTGAATCTGTAGTTATGGGCTTCTCCAGATAGCTGTCCCCAGGTCAGAGGGACAAGTGTTTATTGGTGCAGTGCATGAGATGCCACACAGAGCTTGAACTCCAGTGTTTCTCATGGTGGGCTTCTCTGCTACTGAAGTGTATCCCCAACTGGACCATGCCACTGGGCGAGGGGCTGCTCATGGGAGCTGCTTAGCTCAGCTCATGGAAATCTGGCAGTGGACACATTGGCCACTGAAATCCTGTGCTCGGATGGGTCTGTTTGGTGATGGCTTAGCACAGGGCACCGTCCTTTTTCCTATGGTAGAGTATGTGCACAAGTTGCTGTCTGCACTGACTTAACTGCTCGCTCCTGGTAAAACCTGCAAAGGTGAAATGCTTTGCAGGAATCCAACCCTTGGTGTAGTTATACTGAGGAATTCATTCAAATACATTAAAATACAACTAGAAATAATTTTACAATTTTTATTTTTTATGACCACAACTTAAAGGCTGTACATCTTAGCCCAGAGAATCAGGAAAACGTATAAGGAGACAGAGACTGCCCTTGCACCGGAGTAAATAATCTGTGTGCCCACCAGCCCTGTTTAACAATGGGCATATAGTGAATTTCCTTCCTCTTCAGGCCTTGTAAACATTCTTCCTTAATGTAAAAGGAAGAAAAAAAGCTTTTCCTTTCTTAATCTGAGGATTTAGCTTGCTGTTAAACAGCAGGTCAGTAGTGTTTTGCTGTGTAAGAGGCAGAGATGTTTTCTGTCCCAGAGGAAGAGCACAGCTGAATACTCCTTCCCCTTGCTTTTCCCTCTTACCAGCACATGCAGCCCTTGAAGTCCATCTGTCTTGCCCCAAAAGTGTCAGAGAGGGTGGGCTGGCCAGGGCTGCCAGGGGCCAGGCAAGTGCCTGCATCTGCTTCACAAAAGGGTTTTTGGCTGTTTCCAAGCCAAGAGGAAAATAAAATTCAGTGTTTGCAAAGCAAGGGTCCAGCCAGACAACGTTGCATTGCTGTTGTAATACATCACAAGAGTATTATCTTGAGGAGCAACGAGGGACATTTTAAAGAAGTAAAAAGTCTTACTAAATATATGGAGAATTTAAGGCATTTTAAAGACCTATGAAAGCATTTTACATGGGGGTTGCTGGGGAGTTTCTCATTAGCCTGACTGTGAGGCCCTGGGGAATCTTGGCTGAATTGTCTGGGGCAAACAGAGCAGATTCTGTCTTCTCCTGGGGAGCCTGCAGACCTAAAAGCCTGATTTTTTTTAATTTTTTTTTTTTGTGTGTGTGTCTGCTTTGAGGTAACCGAAGATTACCTGATTTTTGTATGCAGCTGTGAGTTATGATACTGAACAAAAAAGTGTGGGAAATAGGGGACTGTGGACCCTTAGCCTGAGTGCTGGGGACACATGACACTAGGTGTGTCTCTGGGCATGCATTTGCAGAGCAGGAGGGGATCTTTGCAGTAGTGTTTGGGACTGGAAGGGCCTCCCCAACACCGATGCCCAGCCATCCATTAGCACACAGAATTACTATCATTCAATTATAGCATTCCAGAAATCATGAACATAAGTGACAGGTTGGTATTGCCCCTGTCCCTGCCACTGAGCTCGCTGCAGCTGCTGGGCACGTGTGCGAGGGAGGTGTTAACACAGCACAAGGGGGGAAAAAACCCCACAATGCTCCAGGACACGGACATTTGATAGTTTGCATTAGGAGTTGTCCCACGTGCTTGTTTTATACATTATGCTACTTAAGAGTTTTAATTGCTTTCTGCAATTTCTTTTAAAGTTTCCCTCCTTTAAGGAGAAAAAAAAAAAAAAAGGGGGAAGCAGCAGTTTTTGAGAAATAAAAGAAAACCACCCTGTGGTCACTCCTTTTCCTCTCCTGCTTTGGATGGCATCTCCCAGCTATGTAAATCACAATTTTCACTTGGTAACTTCAGAGGAGGAACATCTTGACACAGTTTGGAGACTTATTTTCGCTCAGGGCTACCAGAGCCTGTGCTGTAGTGTTTTTAAAGCCATCTCTGCTGCTCAGGGCTCTCTCTGCTGGTTCCCTTCTGGCTGTTTCCTCTCCTCCACCATCAGTCTTCTGATCCCAGTACTGCTCGTGTCTGCTCTCCAAGTGTTGAGGGTTTCTGTTCTCCTCTAACAGTTTTGTAGGGTTGGGTTTAATTTTGTCTGCCGAAGGAGAAAAGCAGATGAGAAAGCCAGGGTCTCGTGAAGTGAACAGAAACTTGTCCCTGCAAGTATTCATGTGTTAACTTGAATCCCCTTTTCTGTTTATTTCAGATAAGATACAGAAAGCACGTTCTCCTTCATTACCTTCCCCTTTTGGAAGCCTGTTTTGGCCACACAGTTTGTTGTCCCCTCAGCTTTCCTCTACAGCAATGCTGCAGAGCATTGAAAAGATTGGTCGCAATTTGTGGGCATTAGAAACCTGTTATCTTGCAAGTACTCTGAAATTACCCATCCTGAGCGCCTTCACAAGCTCAGACAGCTTCTAAAAGCTGATTTCATTAGTAAATCAATATGAGGAGATTCTGATTACAGTGCGTAAGGATTTCCAAAGAAATAAACCTTTGAACTTAGCTAAGAACATAAGAGACTTTAAATTCCTTAGTTGAATAATTTTTTAATATACTATGAAATGTTTAACCTCAACTGGTTGGCTTTCTTATGTTGGTTTTAAAACCAGCATCCTTGTCTCTGCATGGACCTGCAGCATGCAGCCCAGTTGGTATAGTCTGAGGTTCTCAAAATTTAAAATACCAGCTTTAGAAGCAGCCAAAACCCAAATAAATGTCAACTAGAAATAAAGACAGGGAGGTTTGAAGCTCTGGCTGCTGCATTCCTCGTTTATTCCTAGATGAACTTTTCTTTTCCTTGGTAACGTGTGGCTTTTTATGGTGTAACATAGCTGTGTCCTTTCAGAAGAGAGAAAACATTTAATTCTCCTTTCCTAATCATAAAATTAAATTTTAGGCATTTAAGTCTTTTACTTACAAATACTAATTTATCTTTTTGTTTGTTTTGGTGTTGTGGTTTTTTGGTTTTTTTAAAGAAAGTACTCTTGATAGTATTTTCTCAAACAGGAGGTGGACTAATAAAAATTGCATGATACTCAGATAATGTGGTGGTGGGTGAATATCCAAGACATATGTAAAATTTTTGAAGCTGGGATAATATAAAAAGAAACAATATAAGTAATTATAAACCTGTTCCAGATCACGCTGTTCGTAGGAGCTCATGGCACAACTCCTCTGTGGGCACGGGGGCTTCCTGGGAGCAAGTCTCTGCTCCCAGAGCTCCCATGCTGGTGGGAAGGGGGACGTGGTGCTGGACTGACAGGAGGTCCTGGGGGGTCTTTGGGGTCTGACCGACATCACGTGGCTGTAGCATCTTCAAGGAAAGGAGAAGTATAAAAAATGAGATTCCTTGTCACGTGTGGCGCGGCGCGGCACAGCACCGCCCCGTGCCTCTGCCATGGAAGCAGCCGCCCCGTGAGCCCACCGAGGCGTCTCCGGTGCTGAGGTGCCATAGGTGTTCTGCTGCTGTTTGGGGGGGAATCTCTGGCAAGAAGGAGCGATCTTCAGATGTGAACACAGCATGGGTGTCAGTATTTAAATTAGAAGCACACACCTGTGTATTACGGCATTTCCTAGAAAATACTTACTATTAAAAATGTTAATTGGGAAAATTATAGTGATAGCACAGAGGAGGAGAATTAATTTCCATAGTAAAAGAGGTGAGGAAAGAAAAGCTCATTTCAAAGTGAGCTATCAGGTGCTCCCCCTTCCCCACCACCCACCCCTTCCCAGGGTTTTTAAAGTCAGTTTCTGCTGGAAAGCCAGTCTGCTTAATAGAGGCTGCCCGAGGGTGGTGTATGAGCCACAGCAAAGGGCACTGCCATGGAGCTGGAGGGAGCGCTGGAGAGGAGCAAGGCATAGTGTAGCATCTTCCCATGTTCACACTCCCGCTGTCTCTTCCTGTGTCTCTTTCCAGTGATGCTACCTTGTCTTCTCTTGCTGCCCAAGTGAAGGGCTGTGATTAGATGAACATTATCTGTGTTTTTAGATGAAAATTATATCTGTTGTTTACAATAGCTTTCAGGACAGTAATGGGCTAAAGTAAAGCAAAGAAGATGCTAGACTGAGTATCAGGAAATATTTCCCAGTAGTGGGATCTAATAGACTCTGGTGTTATCTCCCATCATTTTGGTAATTTTCAAACCAGACTGGACAAAGCGCTTGAAAATACACTGTGGGAATGGTCTTACATTAGCAGAGGGATGGATAAGACTACCTGGTAAGTCCTTCTCATCTCTAATTTATCCAATTCTGCCACGCTCTGGATTTCCTAATCTCCTGCAGATTTGAGGACAGAAGCAGACTGAATGATCAGGCAAATTGTGCTTTCTAGTGCTTATTTCAGTAAATATTTTTATGTAGGATCTTAAAGCACTTTACTAATTAAACCTTCCAACCTAATAGAAAGTCTTCCTTATGCCCCATGTCCATACTACTTTGTCTCTGCATCATGCACCATGCTGCAGGTTGACCTTCCCAGAGGGCTCTGACTTTGGGACTGATGGGCACTTGCCAGACCATCTTGCTTTGAGTGGTTTCTGCAGGTCAGTGGCTTTGCTTTTCCAGGTCTGCTTTGGCTGGCGTAGGAGCAAAGAAAGCTGAGACCATGTTGCTGTAGGAAGTGATTGCAATGGGTTTTACCTTTGTGAAATCAGACAGCTGAAGACTTGATGGAAAGTCTCCTGGTGAACAATTTCTTTAGTTTTCGCAGAAACTTCTGTTCTCCTTTGACTAGTTTACACGTTGCAGTTGTAACTGGTAGCTCAGAGCTCCCAGCTGGAATAAATGTAAACCAGGAATAACAGAATATATGACATTGGTCTGTTGCTTAAACAAGAAAAATCAATAAAAAATAATGCCACAGTATTGGATCCCCAGTAATCACTCTTCTTGAGAAAAAAACTAAGTGTGCCAGTCATGAGAATGGGGTTTTATAAACAAGGTTGTAAAAGAAGGAAAACAAATGAAACAAACATGCTCCACTGCTTTGTTTTCGGGGCTAAGTAAGGATGTTGATATGAAACTCTGCAGTGAAGAACTGCATGAAATTTATGAAGCTTTGCCCAAATAATCTTTGTTTATTCACTACAGGAAACTAGAATCATTTGGGTTGGAAGGGACCTCTAGTGGGTCTGACTCAACATTGACCCGACTTGTAAAAGTTTCTGTAACTGTTACCACTGTATCTTTGGTTAAATCGTCTTGAACTGTTAAGCTCGTCATGGACTAAGAGTACAAGTATGGTTACTGTAGCCTAAGAATGTGTAGAAAACAGAATTTAAGGCTAAATACTAATGGAAAAAAGGATTTTTAAAAAAGTTAATATAGCCTAAAATTTCCCATAAGGAAGATACATTTGCATTTCTGTCACTTACTGTCTAAAGTAACCTTTTCTGGTGTCACTACAAGGAATTACTATGTCATTGTCAAAGTAAACTGAGCTCATCTCATAATCTTGTATTTGTTGTGTATAAATTCAAATGAGAAGACTGTTAAGTGGGACCATTTATAATGAGATTTGAGATACCCTATGGCTCTCACTTGGAGACAAATGACCTTTGTCTTTTTTGGGGCTGAGTAGCAGCGTGATGAAGATTTAATAGATGTGTGCAGAGAGCTGGCAGTAGATTGGGGTGTGCATGGAAGAGGTGCTCAATGCATCTTGCTCTACATATTTTTGAATTCATCGTGCTTGGGAGCACGGTGGCTGCCTGTTGGCGTTTCAGTAGCCATGCCCCTGGTCTCCCCTGGATGGCTTTGGCCTTCGTTAGTAGAAATTATTAGACAGTCACAAAACACTAAAGAGAAAGGCAAAAAACCCCACACTTTGCTTGGAAACACTGTCTGTGTTGCATAAAGCTCTGACAAGATCAAGCCTCTAATTAAATTATCTGGCACATGGACAATTCTGTTTCGAGATCTGCTGAGCTAATGTGTAGCCATTAGCTCATACAGCCACCAAATCAGAAGTACCAAAGAGACAATTTACATAGGGCCACAGCGTGTTTTAAAAAATTCTGGTGAGTTGTGAAGCCTGTAATGTTAATTGCCAGTTAGCACATTGTAATTGCTGTAATTATTTGCAAGTAAAATGATGTAAGGGACTTAACATTGTACTTTTCTTAACACTTCACATGTTGGTGATCCACTAAATCTCCCACTTAGAGTTTTGCTGGTTATTTTAAGAGCATGACAGCCACTCGCTGAAGTCTGATCTCATCCGCAAGCTTGCCATTCTGCCTGTTGTCTTTAATGCTGAGCGGTGGCTCTCTAAAGTCTTTATTAAATGCAATAAAATAATAAATGCGAATGTCTGCTGCTGACCAGCATGAGCATAGCCAGCCCTGCAGCTGGCCGCACTGGAGCCCAGCTGGGAGAGAGCCCTCAGCACAAATTGCCAGCCTATTGCCTCCCACCGCCACGCCACGGAAGTGGGCCAAAAGCTCCTCCGTATGGGATTAAAGGGATGTGTAATAGATTAAAGATCAAAAATGTTAATTAAGAAATGGTCTTTTCTAATAAGATGCCTTCAAGGGCACGGTACCAAAAATGAGGCAATATCTCATTTTGGCAACAGTGCTGGGGTTGTAATGAAGCTGGAGCACGGGGGTAAGGGGAGAAGGAAGGGACACCTCCTTTTCAAGGCATCTCCTTCAAAAGGGGTAAATCAATTAGCAATAATAATGTAAACATATAAGTCAGAACGACATTAATCTGAGTGCTACTGAACATGTGGATTTAGACATACACGTTTTAGCTTGGGGTTTCCTTGGGGTTAAATTGGCAGTTTGTGACTGGTAAAGAAGGACTGTCTCAGCTTACTGGTATTTAAGCAGCAGCATGATAATTTGGCTGAAAATAACCACTCTTGTTGGAAGCTTTGATGCATTTGAAGTGAATCTGTGCAATGTATTTTTCTAATGTAATTTTCTAGATAGGGGAAGTTCGGCACCTTTGTTGCTGGATTGAAACTTGCATCACTATGTGTTGGGAAAGGCTTATTCCCCTTCGGAAAAGGGAAGAGCCACAACTCTGAGCTCTCCTATTCCAGACTCCTGCAGCAGGAAGAAGTTAGAGAAATAAACTGATATCCAAGTATTATTTTGTGTTTAGACCTGAAAAGTGCTTTTAGGAGCTGTTAATTTTTATTGCATCATTTTGACTAAAGAAAACATGCCTTTTCTTAAACTTAAGCATTCTAGTTAGTGACTCCACTATTAAGTTTTCTTAGTAAACTCATCAAAACTCCAAAAGGAAAACTCAGATGTTAAACAGTGCTTTTCCTTGCGGTAGAATGATGGGGTTTCACATCCCACACTTTCCACTCTTAAACACCTTAATGCTGAAAGCTGCAGTATTTCTGAAGTGAGTTATTTGCTAGCATAAAATGGAGGGACCCTGTAGGCAAATTTCTTCCCTCTTGGTTGGAAGCTTTTGCTTGGATAAAGAAAACCTGGCACAGTGAGGCTCTCTGTGTAGTGTGTGTATATGTTTCAAGGCTCTGGCTGTTGTTTGAACCAAAACTAGAGAGAATTTTCAATTTGAGGGAAATACGGTAGGAAGGCGTTCGCCGGTCGCGTGCCTGGCGAGGTGGGACTGGCTGAAGCAGCTTGGCAGAAAAAAGTCCTCTGTCAATGGTCTGAAATTTAGATTTGTTGCTCTAGCTGTATATATTTAATCTTCATCTATTGTGTGAATCTTTAGCAGAAAAGAACATTTGGAAGAGGTAAGTGAGTGAAAGACAATGGCCCTGTGCTATCTGCTCACCTACAGCCCCCAAACAAAGTGAGGAAGAGGAGTGTGGTGTTCACATTCTTGAAAGGAGGAGCAATGGTTGTCCCTGGGTCCCTGGTTTTGGAGCCCTCGGAGCTGGGCACAGTGTAGACTTGTGTTTATTGGTGTTATTTAGCTTGGATGTGGACTATAGGGAACTTTAAATGACGCTAAATTCCCGTGCCCTGATTTTGTCAGAGAAGCGAGCACAAATGGAGTTAGTGGTTGTTTCCATCCACAGAAAGAAAATTGGAGAACTGTTTCTTATCTAAAGACTTAAAATCAGATGTTTTCACTGTTTGTAAATGTATCATTTTGATGGACTGATTAGTTCCATCTTTACTTGACTTCACTTATGGTTTTATTTAAAAGAAATGTGTAACTTGGACTTCAGTTAGCCTTCTCCCAAGAAGGGCTACATCAAGCCATTCTTGCTGACACATCTAGGAGATACAACTGTAGCAACAGAAAGATCACTGCCCTTTTCCTGACTATGAAGTTCCTTTAAAAGTCTCAAAGTCATTTTGTAATGGGCAATTTTGAAGACAATGTTCTAAAAAGAAGTTTTCCTCTGTGTAATTTGGACAATATTCAAGAAAGATATGCGTAATATGTTGTTCTTTCAGCAACAATAGCGAAGACTTCAGTTTTGCATTGTTGATTTAATCAAGTAGGTTACATCTGCAGAAAAGTGGTCAATTTGTAATGTTGGTGTTAATTTGTGCAGAATGTGTCCCATACAGAAATTGAGAAAAATTGAACTTAAACTTTGGTAGTAGGTCATAACGGGATCTTTGTTTAGCACATAAGTCCAGATGTCCATGTATGCTGTTAAATGAATGAGAAATGTTCTGTGTGAAAAGCTTTTGGCTCCTCTTCCTTGATCATATTAAACAAAATACATTTATTGCCAAATTTCCACAGCAACATCCAGAAAGAATATACAAAATCAGCAGGGTTAGCCAGGTATAACTGAGAGCAGCATTTGGCCTATAATCTTATGAAAAAAAATTAGGCAGTAAAAATATGTTTTTTCTGATCAAGGTGAATTTCAGGCTGAAATCTTGCACAAGTTAGCCATGGTCAGATTGGTAAAACATTTTCCAGACAGAATGTTGCAGAAATCCACATTTTTTTTCTTTATATATTGTATGTGCAGACAGCTGCTTTGTTGAAGACATGAGGAATATCACTTCTGCAAATGCTCTTTGCATCTCTGGGTTTGTGTTGGTACAAGCAAGAATAGATATATTCTGTATAACAGAATTAAATTATGTTCCATTTTTTCACTCTTACTTCCAGAAAGTGGTGCTCGGTGTTTATGGTGCTTTTTGTATGAAGTTGAAATAAAAGTTGGTGCTGCTCTTCCTCCAAAATGGTTTATAAAAAATCGTGAATTTTCAGGGCTTTTTTATATACTGAGGTTGTATACCTGTTGTATTTTAAATGTCTTTCTGAGTGGCAAAGAAACCTACAGGTACAGCACAGGCACTGTAAGCATGGCAGAGCCATCAGAAAACACATCATTAGAGTTAAGTGATTTTTAGCTTGATACTGTAATGAAATATTTTAAAACTGTATCTGGTTAATGAGCATTGCGGCCAGACTGCATAATTGGCCCAGGATGCAGGAAGTGGAAGCACTTTAAAAACAGACTCTGAGCTGTGGTAGCTGTAAATCAGCTGGGAGGGTCCAAAGCAAACCCCAGACCCCTGGTTCCGCAGCAGCCGTGGGGCTGTGGGTGCGGTGGCCGTGCCCGTGGGAGCTGTGGTGCTTGGCTGATGAAAAAGCTGGCTTGTAGGGTGAAGTTCTCAAGTGTGTAAGGAAAAAAAGCTGAGACCGGGCCCCATCAAAGAAGTGTGCCTTTTAAAAATGGGTAATTTTGTTGTTATTATTACTATTTTTTACCTAGTGCAAAGTACACAGGGAATGGGGCTGCTAAAGAGCATATCAACTAAATTAGGGTTAATTAGAAGTTCTCCCAAATAGCTGGTGCTTCATCAGCAACTGAGAAGTGTGTAAATAAACCTAATTTCTCTCCAACTAAACTCTTCACAAGCTTAATTACAATAGCAACCATATCTCCCCCCCAACCCCCCCTTTTTCCTTAGTGGGAGCGGTCATTACGAGCTGTATCTGGTGAGAGATATCATGAGCAATCCAGAGCTGCACCTTTCACAGGTGTCCTTTGAGGCTAAGGAAGAAGTGGAGGAACTTTCAGCGTATCTGGAAGAGGCCAATTAAGGTAGCTCATAAGAAACTTGAGAAGCAGAAAGCACTGATGGAGAGAAAAAAACCACCACTATATTCTGGAGAGACTTTTGTTAATTACATAAAGTATTTCCACTATTTGGATTATTTGCCATCTTAATTTCTTCCCTGTTATTACTCATTTGCCAGCAAAAATCTGTACAGTTTTTTAACCATACATTGTCCTGAGGGTAGAAGCGAGAGCTCTGGCAGTCCCCTGCAGCGGCGTTCCGTGCTGCTGCTCCTGCTCTGATGCGCTGGACCTGCTGAATGAGAGGAACAGCTGAGGAAGACAAGACTTTAAAGTCATTTTAGCTTTAACTCTTTTAAATGTCTTTTCACACTTTCTTTGCCACATAGGGCTAGAAGAAAGAACACAGGAAGATGTTAGGAGGAAAAGTGTTATCACTGCTAAAAGGATCTCCATGCTGAAGGACTGGTGGAGCTGACTTCTTGTTCCAGAGATAAATAGCTGAAAATCTCTAGCCAGGAATTAGTTATCACAGGGAAAGTACGAACCTGGGAGCAGGTTTCAACTGGGTGCAGAAGTGCTCTGCTGCCGGCTCATTCAGAGGGATTCAATTAGTTCATTTGGTGCTTGATTCACTGTCCTCTGTGATTTTTTTTTTTATTATTAATTTTTTTTAAATTTCTAATTCTATTGAAGCCAATGCATTCCTTATTACCTGGTGTCACGTTTCAGCCAATCCCAAATTAATAAATGAGCAGGAGCAGAATAGCATGCAGCACAATTCTAACAGCATGAGCTGCACAGAAGTATATTTCACTTAGCTCCAATTTAAATACTCTGCTTTGCTCGATTTAATTATGTGAAATTACTGAATTAATGGCTTTGTCAAGTGAAACGTGTAGGACTTCAGAGTTTGGTATTAAGGAAAGAAATTAGAAAGGAAATTTGAAGTACATTAATTTTTGCATGTGAGCTCATTTTAAACACAAACTGAAATTTAACTGAGGCCACAGCCCAAAATCACATCATGTGTAAAACCCAGGGAAGAGCAGAAAGTGGCAGGAAACTTTGAGTCGTTCTGCTAATTTGGTTTCCTTGTTGGCTTGTATTAATCTCCTCGGTGTATCTGCTGGGCAGGAGAGGGTGTGTTTGTGCAGCAGGGGCTGGCCCCAGTCATGCGGAAGGGAATACGTTTTGCAGAATCCGATGCTTCTCTAATAGCTTGGCCACCTGTTAAATACCCTTTCCTGTGCTGTGTAATAGGACTTCTCTCTTTTCTGGTTGAGAATCTTGTTAAATCAGTTGCTTTTTTCACATTCATTAGTTGGATTCTTTGCTGTGGTCTCAATACCTGCACCTAGACATCATGCCCAGACTGGTGCTGGTCGTGCAGAGATGCACATGCATAACGAGACCTGAGGGTAATGTTTCTGAAAGCTTGTAAGCCCTACTCTTCTGAAGCTATTTAGACATGTAGGTGCCTAGCTCTCATTAATTTCCAATTTCATGGGTTTTTGCTACAGGCCGTTGCCACTCAGTGGGTATTTGGTTCCTAAATCACTTGGGCTGCCTGCACGTGTCCCCCCCAGCTCCAACTGGAGCATGGTGAGGTATTCTTTTCCCGATTTCTGCTGACTTTGGTGGTAGTGCCCAGCTTGGAGGGCTTCTGTGCAGCAGAGGCGTGAGCCTCTGCCAGCAGTAACTGGTAGCAGAGTGACATGAGTGTAGATGTGGGAAAATGTGGCTTTTTCCTCAGGTGCATTTGAAGAACCTTTTTTCCAAAGCAAACCAGCTTTGTAGAGAGAAAGTCAATAAGATTCTTTTCCTCCAAGATGCTGTATTATGATCAGATTGTAAACCCCACAACTAGGTTATGGTCCAGGTCCAACCCTCTATACCCTGAGTATAAACAGGAGTTTTACCCAAGAATCTAACTCTGTGAACCTGGCCCCACAGAAACCTCTTTGGTGTTTAATCACAGTTTTGAAGACTTCCAGGCACAGTTATCGCAGAAGTGGGTCCCCTCCATGCTCCTTCAGCTGCACATTTATCATTCCCTCTGGAAAATGATCCAGGCAGGTTCTGAGCAAACCAAGACCCATGAGAAGGTCAATGAAATAATTATTGCTTTCTCTAATTTGCCTAAGTGTGTATTTTTCTTCCAGCTCTGATATGTTTTTCCCTCTTGTTCCATCTTTTTCCCCTGTATCTGTTCCACCTCTCGGTTTCTGGCAGTTTGCAGAATGCTGTGCCTCTTTTCCTCTCAGGACTAGCGTTTTGGGGTTTTTATAGATGCAAAAAGATGAATGTAAATGCTATCTGTAGGATCCTATAGGTTTGGGTGTTCCTCTTCAGCATAGTTTTAAACCAAATCTATATTCTAAGCATGGGAAAAGTGCATTTTAAATAGACGTATATTCAGGGATGTAAGAGGGTATTTTGTATTGAGGTCTTGCTCTGCTTTCCTGTTACACCTCGCTCCCGTGCACACACCAGGGGCTGATACACACCGAGGGTGGGAATCTCCTGGGGGCCAGAACCTACCTGCAGAAAGGGCGGTTCAAAGTCCTGCACCTTCTAGAGGAACAATAAGGGAATCTGCACTTTGAATTAGGCAATGTGGATTCAAACATTGAAATACACAGTCATATTTGTCACTTACGATAAATTACATCATGTGTAATTTTTCTCTCTATAAAAATCAACAGGTTTATTTTAATAAAAGAGTTCCAGCAGCTGCTATTCTGAGCAGAACCAGTCGATACCTTATTTTTGCATTTGATATGCAGCTGCAATAACAAGTCACATGTGAATTTTATTAAGCCTTCCGAATTTTCTATCTATTCAGGGAGCTATAGATTTAAGTTTTACAGATATCTGGCTTTACCTTGAAGTGAAGAAAAAAAAAAATTATGCCATTTCCTTAAAATGAAAAAAACAAAAACAGTTTTGTCATGCCTATGAATTAAAGTGTGATTAGGATGTCCTGTGTTAGGTGTGAGTGGGATTTCATGGAACTGCGGGAAAGAGGACCCTGGTCTTTGACAGAGACTTGAAAAATTAATAACCTGAGCATTATTAAAATGTCCATGTACCTAAATGAAATGAAAGTGCCATTTTTGTGCAAAAATTTACATGGATTTCATTAGGTTACAATGATCAGTATTATTTAACAGTTGCATATTGGAGAGTGAAATTCTGTTTTGGTGAAGAAGTGCTCTTCACTTTGAAGTCAGTATTTCCTGCATACTACTTTCCTAGTGCACAGAAGTGAGTTTTAGATCAGTTTTGATTTGAACATCATTATCGGAACTGAAAGCGGCAGTTACTCCAGTTCAGAGGCACCTTAAGGATCTGGAAGTGGACAATAACATCTTGTTTCCTAGGCAGGTAACCTGTTACACAACTGTTACATGTCTTGAGTAAGTGGTTGAGTTTTCTGCGGATGACAGCAAAGTTTAGATAGCTGTGTGCAGACACACTGTTTGATTTGAATGCTGCAGAGATCTACACCTCAGATTGCTATTTGACATCAGAAGGGTGAGGTGTTGAAGTTGTGAGGAAGCAGTGGTAACTGTTGCCTGTACTTGGATATAGAGCATCCCCGGTAGCAAATGGAGCAGAAGGGAGCCATGGTAGAAAGCCAGATGTCCTTTCTAGGACTGACTTTCTGTTCTGATGCAGGCAGCATTTTGCAGGTTATATGTACACAGGAGAGGTGCCTTCCTTCTCTGCCATCTGCTAACAAAGACCAGGCCCCAGGCACCACAGCCCGCTGCAGCCCATCAAAACATTCTCCCTCAGTTTTGAGCCCATCCTTTCCAGGGAGGAGACCTCAGTGTAAAAGAAGAGGGGTGCTGCTCTCCTGACAGCCCTGCCCGGGGACGAGGCATCAGCTCCCCAGCCCCAGAGGGCAGGGGGACAGGAGGGGACCCATGGAGTGCCAGGCTCCGTAGCTGGGCAGAGTCCTGTGGCTGGGTGCTCCTTCGGTGACCGAAGGCTTGGCACAGGTGGGCTGCTCTGCCCCCTGCCTTGCCCTGCCTTCTCTGCAATTCACTCAGGGCTTTCTGTGGCTGGGAAGTGTTTACATCCCAGGTTTATACCACTAAACCGGTTGCCAAACACTGAAGAGCTGATAAACACTCAGTGCTGTTAACACTATAAAGTACAATCCCAGTGCTGCTTGCATGCAGATAAATAGCAACAACATAGCTCTTTGTCCACTTTTTGGTGTATAAATGCATTTGTTGTGTAATGTAGTAACATCTAAATCATTTTAGTCAAAGCACTAGAAAGGCTGAAACATTACCTGCAGGTACGATTTAGAGCAAATTTTACTGTTTGGTGTTTTTGTAATTTCCTTATCTGAAATTTATTTTTAAAAACTTTTTTAAAATGAGGTGATGCTTAATCGCTATTGCTCAGCTTTACTTTTTTAAAAATTTTGAATTTCACTGAGTGATTTCGCCTTCTTAAGGACTGAGGGATTAGCCTACAGGCTAAAAGTTACCATGAAATATTCATTAAGTCTTTTCTTGTAGCTATTACAGACATAGATATCTTTTTAATGTGCCTGGTCAGTTTTGAGGCCACTATTTTTGTTACTACCCGTAAATCATTAGCAAGTATTTTTGATGTCAGCAGTGAAAGGTTAATAGGAGTCCATAATTTTCAGATATATCTTTTTGATTAGCTGCTCAAAAATTTCCTTAAAAAGGGAGTGTAAATTGTTCCACACCAAAACCTGGAGACTGTGTCCAATTTGTGCATAAATTGAAATTGTCTTTCTAATAGGCTTCGTGGAAGGTGTGAGGTTGCCTTCAAGGTAATGATTTAAACATAAACTGACCCTTGATGAGGGAGCTGGAGTTTCAGTTTAATGCGTTTCTGCAGTTTTCCTTTGCCTTCAGTGCCTTCAAATTCCGCACAAATAATTCCTTCATAACAAGTGCCTTTTCAGAAGATGTATGCTGCTGACAGTTAATATAAAATTATTGCCCCTGAATGCATTTTTGTAATTACTTCCCAGAGAACTGTCTTTGTGTTAGAAGACATTTCACACTTTAGTAACATAAGTGTTTGGGGAGAACATGAGTAATAATTACAAGCAGTCTTTCAGTGAAAATAAACCTAAAAATTATAAAAAAAAGCTAATGTTAAAGTTGGTTAGAGACAGTGAGGAATTTATCTAGCACGTTACGCCTGTCTGTATATTTTCCAAGTTTAATAACCCTTCAGTAACTAAACTTAAAAAAAGCAATAAAGAGCAGAGAAACTGCTTTCTAATTTTTAAACAATAATGAAACTAAAAACTGATTAAAAGTGACATGCTACTAGAGACAGAATAAAGAAACTTAATCTGAATGCTCCTATAGGAGATTTCTGCTATAATGGAAAATGAAATGGCACTCAGTTTGATCAATAAAAAAATTAGCAGCATTTAATAAAAGGTTTCTCTAGCATGTTGGCTAAAGGATATTACAGAAGTCTTGAAATCCAAGAAAAGCAGGGCTGTAGGGTAAGTTTGTGTATGTGAGTGTAACATGAAAATTGTTCGTTGAGCAAAGCTGGTGGGTTTCAGGACAGATGCTAGACGGAGTTACACTGGTGTGGAGAATGTGGGGCCAGGACTGTCCACATAGGTCCATGTATGTCCTGGTAGTTACTATGCTCATACCAGCAGTGAGGTTGGGTTTGCATGGAGGCAGAAAACACAGGGTAAAGTCATGTTTTCACTGGAGAACAGGGCAATTATACCATATATACTTACATAAAAATATATGTATGGTAGATCTCTATACCATGTAGAGATAACCATATATAGGTGGGCTCAGGTGAAAGGAAGGCACTGCAAGGCAACAGTTTACAGGCATTCTCTGTTCTGTGCGTGGTGCCTATGGCTGTGACCATGGTGCAGCGAAGGAAGGTGCCCCGAGCCACCAATGCTCTGCCGCCTCTTCCTGCTGCTCCTCCCGTGCCCTTAAACTCAAGGTAGACACTTAAGGTTTTCCTAAACATTGTGGCTGCTAATGTGAGAAAATTGTATCCTCTCAGTGAAGTAAGGTGGCCATTTTCCCTGTGCAGTGTTGGTGTAAGAAGTGAATAGGAGGATGCTGGGG
The DNA here is from genome assembly GCA_013401335.1 of Brachypteracias leptosomus. Taxonomy (NCBI): domain Eukaryota; kingdom Metazoa; phylum Chordata; class Aves; order Coraciiformes; family Brachypteraciidae; genus Brachypteracias; species Brachypteracias leptosomus. The sequence continues at coordinate 118,426 of VYZX01008667.1, forward strand.
GTGTGCAGGGCTGTCATTAGCCCTTCCCTGAGCCGTGAAGTGCTGGCTGAAGCAGGCGCTGACACCAGTTAGCTGGTTATTGCTGGGCATTTAGCTTGGAACCCCTTTCTCTTAAAGTGCATGTACAAGCAGATATAGAAGGAAATGCAGGACCCTACCAAAGCAGTTTTTCTTTGCTAAGTTAAAGAATGCTGAGAACTGTCCACCTACTTAGAAATGAATATGATTTAATACTTATTGGCATGTAACAAGATTCTTTTGTGAAATGTTACAATGTGTGCTTCCTAAAGTCTCTGACTTTTGTATATTTTATTGTTAACACACTTCACACAAAACTGTATTATTAGTATAATCTGTGTTTTTATTCAGTGGGTTATTATCCAGAGAGACACCTAACACTGAGCACTCTTCCTTTTCCCTTGCCTTTCCAAAAGAAGCTTTCATAGCCACCATTGCCGCTTGTTGTTGGAGTCTGCTGTCAGAGTCAGACAAATGACAGCTTGGAGAGGCTGCAGCGGCCATAGCCCTAGGAGGGCATGAGGAGGTAACAATATACAATTTTCATGGTTCAAGGGTAGCCTTATCCTACTGTTCTTCATTACAGTACTGCAGTGAGATCAATTTTATTAAGTTGTAAGTCTTAGGAGGCCAACACCATTAACTACATGCTGGATCAAATAATTTTTTTGGTATTATGATTGTTTTTTCCTCTCGTTGAGGGAAGGCAAGATTTGATGCACAGATCTCTTCAGCCTGCAAGGAGCATTACGCAGCGATTGAGCGTCGGCAGGATTGCGTGGCAGCCTGCACTTCACTCACTGTGTAGGCATCCTGTGCGATTTGACATTGCATGAATATACTGTCTTGTTTCATGTGTTATCCTTTCTAGCTCTTTGTTTTTCAGCTATGCACCTTTTTTTTACCCCATATAGTTTGACACTGTGAAAGACCTATGCTGCACCGCATCACAGAGCACCAAACCTACTTGGTTTTCACGCACACAGCAAGTATTCAATGTGCAGAACAAACTGCTTTTGATACCTGGTCCTAACCCAAAGGCTGGGATGCAATCTACTCTTTCTGACCTGGTTTGCTTGGCCAGAGCAGGTTTTTAGCTGCTTTGTGTGGTTGTGATGGTTACTGTGGCTCACATTAGGGCCTGGCCCATTGAGAGGTAGAACACGTACAGCTGCGTTCAAGAGGCAAGTGTTTAAAAAAGACATTTTTGAAATGTGAAAGAGACAAAGAGTGGGGGGTACCCAGCAACATCAAGACTTTTCATCCTATGGGAAGATTTCAGCTGAGGTTTGTGTTTTAATTACGAAAACACTAGTGGCTTTTTTGCCTCTTCTCGTTCTTCTTTGACCACAAACGACAGAGAAGTTTGGACTCTCCTGCTGTATGACTGTTAGAGACAACACTAAAATGTAACAAACCACATAAAGGTAGAGACCTCCCCCACACTGATTTGGCATTTGACACAAGTGCAACGTTTACTAATGAACATTTAGATTAGGCTTTTCCTCTAAGTAATTTGTTTCTTTTGTTTTCACTTCCTAATTATAGATGAAATTTCCGTTCCTTTTGTCTTGCCCGGGAGCTGAGGAGCAGCTCTGCGGCTGCCGGGCAGGAAGGCTGCACCCTGGGGTGGGCGCACCCCTGGGTGGGCACCTCAGGGCTCCACTGAGTCCCAGGACTTATCAGTTGTGTGCCAGCACCCAGCATTCCTCCAGCTATTAGCTTTTAGTTCTTCAGTGTCTTTTATCACTTGTCCTGCATCTCTGGATAATTCCTAGGAATTATCATGGCCCTTTGTGAGATCTTTGATTGTTTTTTCTTTGGATTGAGGCAGAGGAATGAAGAGATGCCTCTTTCCTCCTCTTTATTGTGTCTTTTGCCTCCCAGCTCTCAGCCTCGCAGTGTGTGTACATGCTTGGGCGATGATTTGCACAGCGTAACTTTGGGCACTCTGTGGATGGCAGCTGTGGCTCTGCATGGCAGCATTGCTGTGATAGGAAGTGCTGTCTAGCACTGCATCAGTAAAGAAGCAGCTCTTGATGGAAACTCCGTAACTGGAGATATTTAAAGCCAGACATGACCCCGCACTAAATAGTATGCTCCAAAGAACAATCCTAGATTTAAAATAAATCCCAGCTTTAAAAAGTCCTCAGGCTTAAAAAAACAAATTAAAGAGAAGCCTCAGAAAATGTGCTGGCACAAAGACAGAAAGGCTTGCCTGCCCTGTATTGTGCTGATAAGATAAAAAGTTTAAACTGTCCATATTTGATTCCACAGCTGAAAAAATAAGCCAAGAGGTTTGTTCCTTTTTGAATTTCTCTGGCCTGTGTGTTGCACAGTGTTACCCATTTCCATGTGTCTTGGTGGAAACTGCTGGTGGGCATCAGCATCACTTCCAGCGTGGCTCTGACCTTCATGTGTTTTCAGTCCTACATGGCCAACTGGAGTCCCTGCAGCAGTTGCTGCTGCCGTTGGGTCTGGGCAGGGCTGAGGCTCTGCCGTGCTGGGCTCCGAGCACAGCCCCAGCCTGGCTGTGGTGCCGTTGCCCACCCCGACTGAAGCAACTGCTCTTGACTTCAGTGAGGCCTGAGCTGAACATGGTACATGTAAACTGTTTTCAAATATTTGGCTTTAGGAGCACGTTGTTCCTGTAACAGAGCTGTTTTGAACACAGCTCAGAAAGCATTTCTACTGACTACAACTTTCAAGCCGGGCCTTTGGGAATTCACTTTTCCAGCTTTGCCAAGTTTGCCACATTCCTTGGACCACCGGGTCAGACAGGAACACTACCAGTTCTTGCTATGTCTCCTTTGAAATGGTAACTTTCTAGAGCATAAGCTGGCTTTTACAGAAAAAGAGTCATTAGCAACATTAACTTTAGTGGCAATTAGAATAACATATTCTTGACTGTTGGCCAGATTGTTTAGGTCATAGGGTGAAATATTCTTCTTGTGTAAAGCCCTGCAGGCCTTCCACTGTGCTGTGGGAGCTGGGGGAGGGGGGAAAAAAAAAGGAAAAACATAAAGCCCCCCAACCCTGTTTCCTGACATTTTGGGCAGAGTGAGGTGTACTCTCAAGGCTGATCTCTCTTACTCATAAAAGAAAATTGTTAAAGTTATCATTAGAGATGGCAGGTTTGTTTACAAATGACTGATAACACTTTGTGAAATGCAGGGGCATCCCCCCCCCCCCCCCCCCCTTTTAAAAATTAAGTAGTGATTATTTGTCCTAAACCACGGTGCCAGCAGCTCCCTTCTGCAGGCGTTTGCCCGTACCCGTGTGCTGTGCGTGCAGGTGCCGGTGGCGGGTGGGGGCTGTGCCCAGGCTGCTGTGCAGCCCTCGCCCAGGGCTCCCCTGCACAAACGCCTCGCAGGGTGGTAACGGTGACTGCTATGGGTTTTTAGCAATCTAGGTGGAAACTACTTACTATTGAATTAAGTTCACTAAAATCCAAGGCCATCTTAAAAATTAGCTGTGCCAGTAAATACACGTATCTGTGCTTGATGCTACAAGGTAGCCACTGATCTTTGGAGGCTTCAGAAGGTGCTATTGGCTCTGGGCACAAAGAAACCCCTTTGCGTGATAGTGCATGGGCATGTTCCCCCTTAGAGCCAGACCCAGCTGCAAAATCACCCCTGCTCTTGCTGCCAGCAGCACCTTGGCCTCCTGTGTTGACTCAAAACCTTTTGGCGGCGTGCTCATGTCCACGTGCACCCGTCCTGCCTGGCGGCACTGGGGTGGGGTGCTCCAGCAGTTCATGCCAGTAGGAAAATTGCAGGTTAAATTTTGAACTAGCACAGCAAAACTACTCAGAAATGAGTTCCTGAGGAATGCTCACGGCCTGTTGTCCTCGTCAGGAAAACTGAGCTCACCGCTGGAGCAGCTGGGCTGTCTTTGAAGCTTTTCCTTGATGAATGGACCACCCATTCCCATCACTGCCCTGGTGCTCGCTGGCTGTTTTGTTCCCCTGGGTGAGGAGCTAGTGTCTCCCTGGGGCCGCCCACACCCCTTGCACCCCACTGGCAGCTTGTGGTCAAAATAGTGGAGATGAAGGTCAAAAAACCAAGAAATGCTCCAGATTTTTTTTGGCGGTGTTTGGTTTCTACAAGTCAAGCACCAGTCATGTGGCTCGGCAGAGGAATCTGAAGGCTGTGTTATTCAAAGGACAGTAACACTGAGGCGTGGCAAACGTACAATTCCTTCAACTCACTGAAAACAGAAAAAAAACCAACCTCATTTTAAAGCAATGTTGCATTTGCTAAATAATTTATGCAAGATTCACTGTTGTGTTATTTGACATACAACTCTGTCAAGCAACGACGCTTTTGAAAAGTTGCCTAGAGGATCAGATTTCCCATTCAACAGGGAATTAAAAAATGTTTCTGGAATTTTGCTTTGCAGTCGGGAATCTATTTTCTTATCTCACATTGTACAATTTATTTTTCCTAAAGCAGTGTGCTAAATTATTTGTTATTGTTGGACTCTGTCGAACAGCTTTATCCCTGGTGTAGTCACAAAGTGTTGGAGTAAAACCAAGGATGAATTTGTCACAGTGTATTCACCAGATCAGCTGGTCTTTAGGTTAACTGTCAAAAGACAAAGTATCTGCTAAAAATATTAGTGTAGGTCCCTTAAAGCTCCCCAAAGTTGCCTAAAAACTTTCTTCAGGTTGTGGCAAAGTCAGTTCAGAAGTGCTTCCCTGAGGTCTTCGTCAGCAGGCGGCTTAGGAGCAGGTGGCAGTTCTTTAGGTTAGATTTATATACTTGAACTATTTTTATAGGTTTCTGTCTTATAAAACTGGAGAGTTGACACTCTGATTTATTAACTATCAAGTCTGCAGGACATACAGGCTTTAAAAAAATTGAATGAGCTAAAATGTTTGTGATTGCAGTCTAGGATGAGAGACTGTATAAAGGTGTGCCAAGTAAATATGACAAAATATAAGTGATAATTTGAGCATGTACTTTAAGTGATGTATGAAGCAGAGCAAATCTGGCATCGCTTTGAATGTGATGTATTATTTGGTGAAGTAGTAGTATAAGAGACCTAGAATTGTGTGGGGTTTTTTTCATTACAATACATTTTTATTTAAGGAAGAGTCTATAAAGCATGAGGTTCAGTGAACAGCATTTTATTGAATAAACATAGTACAGATGATGACTTACAATATGGAGAGCTTAGTGAGTGATACTTTTTATAACCAAATCCTTAAATTCATTACCGCTGTGTAAGTGGCATATCTCGTTTGTTAAGACGAACATTATATCTCGCCCTTAATGGAAATTTGGTAGTAGAAAGGTATGTATAATTTAACAGTAAAAGAACCTGAAAATGTGCAAATCAGTTAATTGCTAAGAGGGATGCTGCGATACACCACAAGTAGGCATTGATTTTTAACATTTCCACTGCGGTTCGAAGGTACGTCATGTTACGAGTGCTCCACGGAAAGCTGCAGAGCGTTTTACATGGGTTGATTTATGTTATCGTGCGCAGTGCAGAGGGTGGTATGAAATGTGCTCTGGCTGGATAGTGGTAGCAGAGCCCTACTAACATGTGTGTCTGAATTGCAGTGCTTGTGGTAACCAGTTTTCATCTAACAAATTTTATTTTTCAGCTTTGTTTCATGTTCTCAGCATCGGTTGTCCTTAATCTTTTTGGCACTGATCTAATTTTAGAAACAATTCATCTCTCTGTTTGGTGGCATTTCCTTAATGGCTTAAAACTCAAACACATCCCAAACCAACAAGGCGGCATCTCCCTCCTGCCTGGCTGAGAGCAGCTCCCAGGCTTTTGAGGTCATCTGATGATCAGTGCAGGAGGATCTCTTCTGCTGGAAGTGCCTGTGGTTCCATCTCACTTTGCTGGATGACTTCTCAAATGTTCCTGTCTTACCAACAGGCTGTATTCGGAGTGGATGGGAGCTCACGGAGGCAGGTGAAATGGTGCAGGTGTAGCATCTGCGACCGTATTGCTCATGTTGGTGGGACATGTGTGCAGAAGAGGCACAGGCATCCTTATTTCAGCAGGTCACTGAAGCCTGATCAGAGTGACCAGTGTGTCCAATGGCTGCTTTCCCTACTGAAAGGATAACAGAGACTTAGAAGGGCTTTTTCACCTCTGCTGCCCATCTGGAGAGCCCAGTTGAGGGTCAGCTGCAGTGCTGCATGGAGCCATTGGGCACAATTGGGTGTCCATGATGGCCAAGGGGGTGGCAAGGATGTGGCTGCAAGCCCATCCCTGATGAGAGGCCACTGGGTGCGTGCTGGGAGGATGGACTATGGCCAGCTGCCCCTGCCTTCCACCTCACTGCCCATGGAGAACCAGCTGCCTTGTGTGTGGAGCTGCCACCTGCATGGTCCTGGGGTGCTGAGCACCCCTGCACTGGAGAGTTCTGGGAACTGCCAGAGAGCTCAGTCTCCCTGTGCACTAATAAGCATGAAAACTTGTGGGTTTTTTGGCAAAGATGTTTGTATCAGCCCATGCTCTGGTCACAGGTGAAGATAAAAAATATCAGAGAGACCTGACGGTCAAATGCCATGTTATCGGCTCCCGGCTAGGTCAGCACAACTCAAAGCTCATCTGCCCAGCAAAGTGCCTCTTATTAATTCAAGAGGACCTCTCATGTCTTGGGGTATATGTGTGCTTTGGGGGTTTTCAGCTAGGGCCCTTTTTTCCTTGTTACTAACATTGGGGCTTGGAGGTGGTGGGGAGGGGAGAGCATTGAGAATTAAAATTCAGCACATGCGTTGTCTTTGTGGGCTGTAATTAATCTTGCCAATTTTTAAAGCTTTGAGAATCTGGTTAAGTGATAAAACACTAACAACTTTATATGACAGAGAGTTAGAGGCTCCTGCAATACACCCACCAGAGAAGATTAGGAGAGAATGTTTGCAGGATTCGCAGTAAGCAGCAGAGAATACAGTTGAGAATTGTTGCACTGCATGATATAAAACCACATTAATATAATGAAAGGTGTCGGGAATAATGTGAAAGCGTCTGTAATTAAATGTATCTTAATAAATGCAACATCCTTCTTAAAGCTCTTATTTTTCAGACCTCTCAAACTTAGAGCATGTTCTTGCTGTTGGCAGGTGGCCTGGGAGGAGAGCTGGAGAGTGAAGTGAAGGACAGCCGGGCCCTGGAAGAGAGGAACAGTGTGACGAGCCAGGAAGAGAGAAATGAGGAAGATGAAGACATGGAGGATGAGTCAATTTACACCTGCGATAACTGTCAGCAGGACTTCGATTCACTGGCAGACCTGACTGAACACAGGGCACACAACTGTCCTGGAGGTAATGTTAAACTAGCTTTACAGTTCTGACAGGTGGTTAGCTGGGTAATTGGACATAGCAACAGCTTGAGGCCTCAAGTGAGATTAAAGAATTAATAATGTAATTTTACAGTTAATGTAATTTTATTGTGGTGCCTTGGGTAGCCTTTGTTCACTCCTTTAATAAAATTAAAATAAAAGCAACAGCTTTCCAATTGGAATCTGTCAGTAATTACGTTAGACAAAAATGTTGTGGGGTTTTTTTAATGCTAAAAGTTTCAGGCAGGGTGTTTTTTCCCTCTCTCTCCAGTTGTAGGAAGATTAAAAAAGTTAAATGACCAAAGTGTGCAAAACTTCCAGGAAGAAAATCCTCTGAACCCCATATAAGAACATGATGATTTCCGAGATTAAGATTCATAGTGCAAGTTTTGTAATCCCACCCTAAAAATACACTGTTCTCCCTAGGTTATTATTACATTGCCTTTTGAATTTTATGGAAGTGAGGACGGCATCAACCTATGCTGGTCTTGATTTTACTTTCTGTGAAGTAGGAACAAGCTCAGAGCATTGGTGTGAACAACTTCAAGATCTCTTGCTTTTACATGGCTGCCTTTGCATGGCTGGCGGTAGCAGCAGGTATTCTGCAGAGCACACTAAGCTGATTTACGGGTGCAGTAAAAAGCTTTGCAGATTTTACCAAAGATTAAATAAAATCTTAGGAGGGGGAGCGCAGAATATGCTCATATGTATTTAAATCAGAGAATCTCATCCTTCACCTTCCTGGAATTGAATACTCTGCCATCACTTTCCTCCGCACTCATCTGAAATATTTTTGGGCGGTTGCTGTTACGGCAGATGGATAGGTTGAGGCTGGCAGGGGGCAGGAGGGTTAGTTTCTTCTCCGGTGCAGCAGTATCCCACCCTTTTTCCCCTGAGCTCATATTTCTCTCTGACCACTTAAGTTGTTTGGTAATTAGTCCATGTTTCCTCCTCTTCTTTTTGAGCATAAGTAAAATGATGCTCAGCCAAGAAAAAATTCAGGAAACAGAGTACAGCAAAGGAGGGAGGATCAGGTGAGGGCTTTGGCTCGGTCTGTCTCTCACTTCGAGAGCATCCTCTCCTGTTTTGCTCTCGTCTGTGGAGAAGAGGACGCTCTGCTCTCATTTCTGTTGCTTGCTGGGAGGAAGGACAGAGGGACTCTGGGGCTTTTCCCCAGCCAGAGGTGGATAGGGATTGCAGTCCTGCCCCCAGGGCTCCTTGCTCTGCTCTCTTGTTTAAACCCTATGTAGGCTGCAAACTTGAAAGTGCATAAAATTGAAAAGCTACTTCTTGTAGGGTAATTCTTGGCCAGCCAACAACCATGGCATTGGCTTGAGACTTCTGCAAATGACATTTGTACTCTACTGCAGAGTAGTAAGCAAGAAAATGCCATTGAATAGAAAAATCCTTGTTTTCCAAACTGGAAGGCAGGGTGCACAGCCCACATGGACACTGGTCCTTCCCAAAGGAGCAGTCACAGGGACAAGTCATTCCCAACACCATCCCACGTGGGGAGTGGGACAGGCAGGCGGCCATGCAGCTGCAGAACGTGTCTCCCTCGTCTCTACCCTGCTTCCTAAGTTGTGCTGATACAGCCGCTCTTGGCTGGGGGTGAGCCCCACCAAAAGAAAGGCTATTTTTAGCTGAGGTGTCTGGTTCCCTGTGTGGTCCTCCAAACAGCTGCGACAGCACAACTGGGGAGGGGAGCAGGTGGAGGGGAGCGGGTGCTGCTGGCAGGGACTCCAGGAACGTTAAGGTTGTGACTGGTGACCAACAGCGCTATGAAAAGAAGCAATTCTTTTCCTGAGGCAAATATACATTAAAACCTAGCAACTTAGAGATTCTGTTCAGATCAGTACAGTGAGTGTTTTCGCACCTCAGTTTTTATTTATCCTCAACGTAATATTCTGTTAGTAAGACTAAGAAAAATAAATTATATTTTTGGGGACTTAGCAAAAGAATTTGTTAGTATTCCCGTTGCTAATTTTTGATTGCAGGTGGCATAATTTCATGTTCTTTTACTGTCTTCACATGTGCTGATGATTTACAAAGACATTTTGTCATGAAAAGGCACCACATAACTACCTGCATATATATGAAATAGGTGCTAATTATCTCCATGTGAGGATATCCTTGTTCCAGAACAAGACTATCTGTTTTCTATTTAGCTTAATCTCGTGTCCTGAAATGATTTAAAGTAAATAGGAAGATTGTGCTCGTATATCCTGGAATGAGAATGTTTCCATGAAGACAATCTGGAATATTGTTTGATATTTACATACCTTACTTTGAGGGGGAAAAAAAACCCCTTTCAGATCCACCAGTTTGTTCGATAGCTGTGAGAACTTTTGTTGAAAGCATGCAAAATGCACGTCTTAGTTCAGTTTGTCTGAAACGATTTGCACCACCCAAGTGAAAATCTAAGACTGCATTAGGAAATGTGGTATATTTAAAGATTTTATCTCACAAAATAAGCTACTGGCTGTGTCCTTAGTTACCCCGCACTCCTCTTGCCTATAATGCCCGCCCAACACATCTGAGGTTGTAATGCAGTGCCTGACCTCTTGGTGAGCTAGGTTTTCATGTCTTGATCTGAAGCAGGTTTTTCAGTCATGTCTACGTGGCACCAGATCAATACAGGTAATATTTGTAGTGATAATATCACCAGGCTGATAATACAACATAACTAATGACTTCCTTTGGGATACTGAAGTTAGGAAGGTATTGTAGCTGAGGAGTGTTGCAGGATTACAAGAGATCACTCCAAAGAATAAGATAAACCATCTATTTCTCTGGAATCCCTTAGAAATTCATTACGGTGTGCTGAAGTTATAATACAGTTTGAACACAGCTGCTTTGACATGTAAGGAGGTAACAAACAGCCATTTCCCCCCTTGCTTTTTCATGTATTTCAGTCTTGTTTCTTTGAGGACAAAATACTGCTGAAATCTAGACATCTCTAGTAGCATAAGTGCGTGGCATTTCTTTTGATGTCAGTGTAGTAGAGATGTTCTCCTTCTGACAGAATTAGGTGCCTTTTATACCTTTTGCTCATGACTGATGTCTGTGATTGCAGGTTGTAGGCTTCCAGTGTCTACGGGGATCTGAAAAGGGTCTAAATGGGGGCAGCTTGTACTGAAAGAACATCACATTTCCTTACTGGCTCATGTCTTCCCTTGTCTCCCAGCTTGTCCCCACAAATGAGCTCTCCTGCAGCAGTCCTGGAAATACTGCCTTAAACAAGTAGTGAGCATCTTGAAAAATACTCCGAGAATAAATAAAAACACCAAGTGCATACACTGGCTGGGTTAAGCTTTTAAAATTAATTTAAAACTCACAGGTATCCCATGTCCCCTTAACTAGGGAAGACCAAGTAATTGCTACTTGCATCATGTGCAGTGGTTTTTATACCTTTTTTTTGCACACTGCCATTACAGCATAGGTATTGTATCATGATGCTATCTCATAGCATTAGTGATAAGAGTAAAGAGTTGCACGTGGATTTACAAATTACTGTGTCCTCCAGCCAGCACCAGAGGCTGCGTACATCAAGCAACTATTCTGGGATATATCACTGTCTGGTGACTGATGCTGAGTTGTTTGTTTTCTGATGAAAAGTGGCTAAAAAGCCACAAGATTTGCCATTTTGCTTGTGTGTTTTAATCCACCTGCATTTAGCTCTAGTGTTTTATTGTGTTATTGTTGCTTCCTTCACCCATGTCACCCCTTTCCCCCCGTGGGTTAGAATAGCCTCATGTAAGCTTTTTTTCTTCAGTTTCTCAAGTGAATGTAGAGTGTTTTAAAGCAAATTAGTGCATCAATGAAGCGGACAGAAGTAGATTTTGGTGGGGTCTCTGAGCATTTCATGAGGTCCTCTTCTGTTGTTGATAACTTTACAGGTTGTCTGTTTCAAACAGCAGCAGAGCTATATATGGATATTGCCAGCTTGGAAGCGGCTGATTTTTCTAAACTACTGTACGGTAGGAACTAGTTTATAATTAAAGTCTTGCAGTTGCTCCTTTTAAATGCCCTATAACTTGTGCACTAGGCTTACATTTGAAATGAGGTATTGTAACTGTTTTCATGCTAGTGTATAATTTTGCATTTTCTTGTATTTCACCTGCTACAAGAATTGTAATTGCCATGCAACCGTATATGCGGGATGCTTATCCAGAAAACCATATACGGCAGCTTGTCAACAAATGATGATGTCTCATGAATGTTTTTGTCAGGTGGCACTTTGTATTTCCCACTGACAAAGAGACTTCTCACATGTATTTCCAAAATTAGCCCTCCCTCAAATTGTAAACTTTGGTTGCACCTGATTGGCAAGTCAGAGATTTTCTTTTTGCTGCTGCTTTTTGTTGCATCTTTAAATTAATGAATTACTGATTGTCCTCCACAAAAGAAACTGGAATACAGTTGTGAAAAAGCAGTGTGGAAACTTAATTATACACCTAGTTTATACAGCTGTGTCTCTAATGACCTACTGGCCCTAATTACTGTGTTGTGGCTCAGTCTGAGTGCTCTTGTCCTTGCCAGAATTCTGCTCCTTTCTCTTAACCTGACTAGTGTTTCAAGCTAAAAAAAAATAACAAGTTTCTTTTTTTTGTTCTTTTCTACATTGTCATGCTGAAATGCAGTTTTGCTTCTTTCCAGAGGTCGTAGCAGTGTTTCAAAATTGGCACTAGAAAACCTCACTAATATCACAAACTGTAAAAACATGGATTTTCCCTGGAGTCCTCAGTTCTCACTGTCTAGATTTGAGAATGGGCACTGGGGCAGTGTTTTTATTGTCAATCACTTGGAGGGCTGCAAGTGCAGGCTCCTGTCCTTAGTTTGTCCCTTAGGTGCAGGGGCAGCAGGGCTCCCGAGAGCTCGGGCAGCCGCCTTGGCCATGGTGCCCAGGTGCTTCACATGTCTCCTGGAGTCAATATTTGTGCCCATCGGTGCCGAGAGCTCCGAAACCCCAGATTTTTGTAGGGATATGCTTGGCTGGATGGCCTGGAGTCCAGCTCCCTTGACTGCTGTCACCACACAGGTGACATTTGAGTTTACTGGAGGTTCCCAGCCAGCCTGTAAGGAAGCTCTTTCCAGGACTTCTGCCCACACATAGCAGAAAATGGGTGTGCTGATAAGGTGCTGTGCTGCCTGGCTTTCTAGTGCAGGTGCTCAGTGAAATATATGTTTATCATGTAGAACATACAGCATGTTCCCATATCTGAATTGGAATCTGAAGTGAAACAGAAGCACAGTTGCAAATTTAATGCTAAACAAGGCATAAGGTAACCTTGCCGATGCCATGGTTTCACGGCACACCCTGTGCAGAGTGTTTCCTGAGCTGCCAGCACTGGCTCTGCCCCATGCAGGGGGTTTGGCATGAGTGAGGGCTGCCTGCAAAGGTGCTTTTAGTGTAGCGTTTAATGTATTGCATACGTTTGTGAAAGATGTGCAAAGTGTTGTGCTCCCTAACAGCGTTGCTTATCCGACGGATCGGCGGGTCACCCGGCAGGCGAAGGTAGGTGAGCCCCCCGGGCTGCTCTGCTGCGGCCAGGACACGCGGCCCCGCGCTCAGCCCTGCGGTGAGGCCTGGGCCGGGGCTGAGCCTCAGCAATTGTTTCTCGGGCTGTTTCTTGGATTTTGCAGGCGGGTCGGTGCCTGTAAGGATTTGTGGTGGTGGGGAGGGAACGTGAATTTAAAACAATGCTTGCTCGCCATGAACACCCAGCTCGGGATTTGCTCTGCAGCCTTGCGGAGGATGTCCCTCAGCGGGGGCACGGCAGCAAATCCCTGGCCGGGCACGCGGAGCCGGGCAGTGTGCTGGCCGATAAGAGCCTGCCAGTGTGCCAGGCACCACCCCCTGCAAATCGCCACTGCCACCTTTGTGCCGGGTCCCTCTGGGGACGGTGGCAGGGGAGGCAACACCAGGCACTGTGTGTGCAGATAGGAGCACTGCCAGCTCGGCTGCGGGCAGTTTGGTTGCATATAACCAAAACCCCTGGTAGGAGGGGAAGTAATGAGCCATCTCTAGCCCTTTCTCAGCCTCCATGTAGCCAGCAGCCATCATGGACAGCCTGGCTATGCTTTCTGAGGCTGCACAAACACTTCTTTCTTACAAATAATGATGTATTTCCTTACGCAGCATATGTTTTTCACACAGGAAGGACATTTTCCCTGTCATTTTTCAACATAAGGCCCAGGGAGGAGCTGAGGATGAGAAGTTAGTGTGCTTGTATTGGCATGGGACTGTTTCATTCTTGCTACTTTAATTGAGTTCTTTTATCTACTTTTATCTAGTTCAAAAAGTAGTCTGCAAAGTAAGCACAGGTGTACATGAAAACAGATGGAAGAGAAAGTGGGTGTGTGTTTTCAACGAGTCCTCTTAAAGAAAGCATGTGTCCTTTTGAAGTCTTGAACAGTTTGGCCCTTGGCTGCCTGAGAAGCCACTCTCATCTCCTGAAAATTGCTGGATCAGAAATGGGGAGCTGGGAATAATCCATCGCCATGTTATAGCAGATTGTGTGGGTCTGTGCGGGGCAGGTTTGTTTCTTAGAATTATTGAAGTCTAGGGAAATAATAAATATTTTTTGTAAACGAGGAAGGAGGGATTGCAGCAGAAAGGCTCCAGCCCTGGGAGGAGGCTGCAATGGCAGCTGTGCCCTCAAGAGTCACCGCTGCCCTGAGCTGGTCCCAGCATTCGGGGGATTGTAGACAAATCCCAATATGTGAAACTCGATTCAGAAATGCAGTGAGGATAGCCTGAAGACTATAACAGATGTGTGCTTGTTATAAGGTGGCCTTTAATAATGCCTTAGAGAGCTTGGTGAAGGATGTGCTGGACTTGTCCTGTCTCAGGCGAACAAGATCATAGCTTGTTCGTGGCTAGGGCACTGCTGAAGGGTGTGCATTGACTTCCCGTGCCTTGTTCAGGAGCAAAACTCTGTTGGCCATATCAACAGCCTTGTTGGATTCAGAACTGTCAAGATCTTCAGGCTGAAGATGTGAGCAGTGACTGAGAGGTGCATTGAAAGTCTGCTTTTTTTTTCCTGATTTCTTCCCCTATCACTTGGCAGACCATTGGGTAAGTAGTCTTTATCTAAGTATGGTGATATAGAGTGAGCCTGGTGGTCCCACACTGCATTTTCCCCAGAATATTCTCTTAGCTGTCAGCAAATTTATGTGGGTATTTGGTGCTTTTTATTTAAATTCCTCAGATAACCTTCCATGAATTTCCCTCTTGAAGCTCCTTGTTGAAGCAAAGCATGTATTTAGCATTTTCTGTGGTGGGGACCCAGAGTTCAATTATGCATTGGGGAAAAGTATCCCCTTTTGTTCACTTCAGCTGTGTCATTTGTTTCTATCTGATACCCTCTGGTTCTGGTGGAGGAAACTGAGCAATTGCTGCTTCTTTTCTACCTTCTCCACCCACTCATTCCTGAGCAGACTTCTTTTGCTGCCCCATCCACTGTCTCCATATCCATATTTTGCAATCCTCTTACTGACACCTTCTGTATCTTGACCCAGAGTAAGAGACTGAGGCACATGGTGAAGCACGGCTGCTAGGACAGCGAGTGGGTATCTCCTTCACCATTAGTGCTAGAGATGTGGTCACATTTGCATGTTTATCCTGGCTCCCAAGGAGGAGGAAAGGGATAGTACTTGTCCTAGTGTGAAGACCTGGCAGACAGAAAGATGGTGTCTGGCCATGTAGGGGAAAAACAATTAAGACTTCAGCGTTTATTAAGAAAAAAGCAACCAGCAGTGCATTTCAAGCACTCATCACACAACATAATTTTGCTGTTGGAAGTAGTGGGATTAAAAAAGTCTTTCTAATGTTGATTTCTTTGAATTTGTAGCATATAAATGGGGTTTTAAAATAATCAATTAAAAATAAAGGAAGTGTGTGTACAAACATTGTCAAGAATTCCTATCTTTCATTTTTTAAAAACAAGCTCTAGAAAAAATCCCCACAGAAGTTCTGTAGAGCATATTTGAATGCTTTTGTTGTAGCCTCATTAAACTTGGCTTGTCTGCAGATACAGCTGGCATGTTATTAACTGTGCTCCAGGCTTGGGGAAGCCAGAAAGCAGCCTCCACCCCCCGGTGCCGGCTGGCTTTAGGGAAACGTGCCAGCATGGGTTGGTCCTCTTCAGCTGGCTGGCTTTGGGAGTGCTTGCTGGAGCATCTCCGCATGGCCTCTGGGTCTGGGAGCTCAGCCTGCCTCGAGTGCCGGCTCAAGGGAGGGCTGTGTGGTGTCCTTCGTGCCGGCTGGCAGCCCACGCCCATGCAGCACAGCAGGCCCTTCTGAGCAGTGTGGATCCACCAAGGTATGTGGCCTCCCGTGGACAACCTCAAGTGGGTGCCTGCATTCTCCGTAAAGGTCTCACGCCTTTCTTTACTGTGGGCTGGCAAGAATCTAACTAGCGATCATCTGCCAAATACTTCCTCTGTTCTGAACAAACTCGTTATTGGACTGAACCAGTCAAATAAATTGAATAAGGGAAATATTTTCCCTGCACCTGCTGGAGAGGCTGTTGCTCTCCAAGCTGGGTTTGCACATCAGAAGACCTCTACCAGAGGTCTAAGCAGCTTCTGACTTTCTTCAAAGCTTTGACAACGAGTATGTATTTTTTGAATGCTGTTTCATTTAAGTAATTTTAATAGGTGTTTTTAATAGCAAGGTGGATTTTAAAAATAGATTTCATAATTTCATATTTAATTCAAAATTGTTGAAAATATATTCAGTAGACATTTAAATAATGTGTATTTAACATAGGTATTGTTATTCAAACTTCTTGCTTATTGCCAACAGCTTTCATTGTCTTAATTACTGAAAATATTGATTTGAGGTTTTCGATGCACTTGGTCTATTCATGTTAAATACTTTCTGGGGCATTTGAGCTCTTCGTAATCTTTAAATGTTTAGACTAGCAACTCATTTCTGACATAAGGAAGTACTATTCTTATTTTGATCATCATGGAATGAAGAAGTCATCACTTTGATTATATAATGTCTTAAGTTTGGTGGAAGAGCCAAGGTCTTTAATCCAGTTGGGTTTTGTTGCTGGTGGCACCTGTAGCCAAAGGGGTGGGCTTCCTCTTGAAGGCACCATTTTTTTGGCATGTGGGTCCATCTTTTCCTTGAAAATCTTTATCAACATAATGATGAAAGAGTTTTTGGCTCCTCCTTATGTTGCTACTCAATTACTGTTAGCCTTGCTGAGGAGGACATAAGGAAAGGCTGAAGAAGCCCATTGCTTTTCTCTTCTCCAGGGAATCTGTTACATTAAACATTTGAATAGATTTTTGAACATAATTCCCAGTCATTTCCTCTGCAGTGAACTCAGTTCACTTGTGCAGACTTTGTACTTAATGATATCTCTTAAAATAAATGAGATTTGATATAATTTATATTAAATGGTCATTTTAGAAATCTACATCTGCTAATTATTCATTAGAAAATGTGGAAAGACAGAAGTAGAATAAATTCCCTTTATGACCTCACTGTCTACAGAAATATAAATATATACACCTGTGTTCATCTTCTCTGGGCAGAACCAAATGCAGATGATTTACTGGACTCCAAGTGTAGTCCAAGCAGATCTGAATTACATTGTTCAATCTATATCAACAAACCATAGCAACCAACCAAGCCAAAACCAGCCAAAAATTCAACAAGCCTCTAGGACAATTTTTTAACATTTATGATAACATTTAGCTTGTGGTCTGTCTCTGCATTGTATGGGGTTTTGCTTTTGTGAGTTCTTCTGGCTGTCTCCTCGGGGTGACCACGCCCTTCCCCTTCCCTCTCCCCTCCTCTCCCCTCTCCCCATTGCCTGTGCTGCTGTCTCTGTAGGCTCCCTCCTCGAAGGCTGTTTCCTTGCTTGCTCCCTTTTGGACTGCCACCCGTTCACATCTAGCTCATGGCCGTCTTCTCCCTGACACCGTGCTGGCATTTGCCCTTTCCTGGCCCTACGTGTAACTGAGTCACTCTGCAGTTTTATACATATAAGTTACATCTTACCCTGTTCCTGTTTTCTCCTTTACTCTCAGCTGCAGTTGCTCTTTTGTCTGTTGTCCCAGCTCTTCTTTGGGGCTCCATACAGATGCAGAGCCTTGCTTGAACCATCCCATGGGGACCAGCATCTGCAGATCTTCTCGAGGTGCTGTGAGAAATCAGACTGCTCCATGTGCTGTTTCAGAGACAGTCTCAGCTAGGTTCAGATGAGCTGAAGGCATGTGCTAGTCAAATCTTTGTTCACAAAACCTGGCAAATTATTTATTTTGCATTCAGACTGCCTCCAGATCCAACCTGGATAGCTACTTGAATCCCACCTTACAGTCCTTCTCTGCTCCTTCCTCTCTTACAGACAGACGCTTGCCACGGTTTGTTTCACAAGAGCTGTTCCGTGTAGGAATTGTATTCCATTAGGTGTGTTAATGGTATCCAGTGTACCTGGGTTTGGTTTTGACCAGAGCCTCTGGTACATATAAATAAACCAGATAGAATTCCTTGCTTTTTATGGAGGATAAACTGTCATCTTTAGAAGGCAGTCACAATACTGTTGCATTGCTCACACAAATTAAACAAATTTAACCCAAAATTCGGAACAAAAGAAAACTAAAGTGAGTGGTCTTTTCTTGTCTCATAGCTTAAATGAGAGAGTAACTGAGTTTTCTGGCTGCCAGTTTAAACTGTGAAAATGCAGGCATCAGGAGGAAGATGCTCTTTTTCTCAGTAACTATGTACACGCATACATATTCTGATGTATAAATGTTTCATTTTATATTGATCAGTTTTGAAAACCTGACTAGCTAAAATTTGCTGAGTTGAAAAAAAACATCATTACTTTGGGGGAGCATCCATCTTAGTTAGAAGAGAAATGAGGAGAGCCAGCCCTTGCAGCTGGTTGTGGGGAGTGATTTTCGAGTGGTACTGGAGCTGGGAAAAGTGCGATCTGAGTTAGGCAGAGTGTCTGCTTTTCCAGCGGCCGCCGCCGCAATTGGCCGTGCGTGTCTGGATCACCAGGGGACAGGCCGGGGCTTGGCTCTCGGAGAGCTTGGCCACTCCAGGCAGGGGGGAGAGGTGGGGAGGGAGGGAAGGAGGATGGGGAGAAGAAACCGTTTGTGAACTTGCCCCTTTTGAGATAGGAAATGCTCCTCTCCCTGTGCCCAGGATCATTGCTGAGCAGCCCGGCAGCTGCATCCCACTCTTCTTTTGCTGTCAGCGAATGTCACTGCAGAAACCTCAGTAGTTTCAAGGAGCCACTATTTGTACATAGAGAATAGGGGAAACTCATGGATGGAAATGTTGTGGTGTGTGGGCTGCTCTGGATTGTACTCTGAGGAAGAAGATCTCCACAAATGTTTTAAATTAGCCTGTCCTTGATAATTGTGGTGGTATGGAGCCCAACCAAAATTTCAGGAAAAAATAAGTTGCTCTGTTAAAGCAGACGTGAAAAAAATGAAGGGCTTAACTTTTGTCCTGAGGGTGATAAAACAGCACCACACAGCTGAAAATCAATCTGACCTTCACCCACGTGATGCTGTTGTCTCAGTCTGTCTTTCATTTCCTTTGGTTGAGTGAAGGCCATGGCATTCAGTAGGGAGAAAAGCCAGAGGGAGGTGGGGAGAATCCTGTTTTCTCTGGGAAGGCTTCGATGCTTGCATAAGTTGACTTCGTAAAGAGAGTTGCTGTAAAACTTCGAATTATTTCATTAAATTAAAAAAAAACCCCAACAACTTTCTTCTCTTAATAGCCAGCAGTTACATTAAGGTAAAGAAGACATGTGCTGTAAAAAAAAAGTGTTTGTGATATAAGCCATTCTGTTTTAATTAAACCTAGAATTAGTTGGTATTTTGTAAGGAAGGCAGCAACAGGAAACCTGCACATTCATTTAAAAACAGAATTTTGTACCCGAAGGGGAGAGAAAAGGCCAATTATTTTTTCCAGAGATATTTTAACATTCTGTGTTGCAGACTTTGCACAAACAAAGGGAAGGTACCCAGATACATGTATATTTACATGCACATCAATAAATCAACAGTTAGGGCTTGTGTATAAGCAATATTATTGATTTTTAAAATAGAGGTACAGTTTCAGTTGGTGTACTACTCATTTTGCACAACATCCTGCAGCAAGTTGTTCCCGCCTTGTTTTCCCAAAGACAGAGAATGAACAGATAAAATTCTGTGAAGAATTTAATTCTCTGAAACAACAGCACCAACAAAGGGGAAAACTATGTTCATGAGCACATCTTGACATTCTTGTTAATATCTTGAAAGCAACTGACAGTGCAATTCATAGCTGTTCATCCAATCCCCCGATTCATTGTTGCATTTGAATGTGACCTGGAGCCAAAAAGTTGCCAGATACTGTTTCAGAAAACAGTAAATTTTCCACACAGGCTTTACAAAAAACTAAGATTGCTCTAAGTTCTGCCTACCCTAAGCTGCAGTTTCCTGATTCATCTCATCACACGCAGATAATGGCCTTTCATGTCATAGTCAGAAGCTACTCTGTTGCTTTATGTATTTGTGCTATGGATACCCAAGCTAGTGTAGCATGGAGAGGGTTAGGGATAGCTGCTATTTGCTTTGTTCAGTAAATGTTGCCTGTTTTAGGAAGGTCTATAAGAAATGTCAACTTCTTGTTAAAAAGATAAAGAGAGAGATTGTATTTAGCTGTAGAGATTAATCTCTGCTTCTTAAAGGTTAAGAATTAAACAATTTGTTCATTAATCTATTTGGGATGATGAGGATTAATTTGTGACTGTAGCTTCTTATTTAAGTGTGATTTGTCTGATGTGCCAGCTATCACAGACACTATTTTACACGTTATTATAAAAAACAAGCAGCAAATGTAAAAGATGTTGGGACCTTTTCCTGGCGAGCTCTGCTACTCAGGTCTCCATGTGATATGCCAAAATGTTATTTGCATAAATGTAGAATTTAATAAGTTATCATTCTGATTAACGCCATTAACTGCTTAACTACTGTAGAAATTGGCTTCCAAAGTTGCTTGATGGTAGCTGTTGCTCTCCACGTCATTCCATTTGCTGTCTCGCTGGGGATAATGGTATGCAAGGGAAAGCAAGGAGGTCAAGGATCTTTTTGTTTAGTCTCTTTGTGCATTAAAAGTTCTATTATGTGTTTGTATTGCATGTGGTTTCCAGTCTGTTGGCTACAGTGCTTTCAAAATCCATTGATGATGAGTTTGTGAAGCTAAATATATCTTGTGGGTTATGACTACCAAGCTATCACTTTGTGTATCAGTCACGGCCAATATTTAACAAGTGTTTTTCAGAATGAGGAATTCTGAAACCGAGTCAAATGATCTTACAAAAGGGTTAACACAAATGCTAATACAGAAGATGACAGCAAATGCTTGGTCTGTGCTGACTGTGGGGGTGTCTAGAGCTATGCAATGCTGTTTGTGGGGAAGTGGTTCTCAGGTTGGGGTTTTTTATGGGTTTCTCTGGGAGTGGGGGAGGGCTGTGATATTGTTGTGAATGACACAGCCGCCACAAAGCTGAATGGGGTTGAAAAAAGTGGTGTTCTCTACAGCCATCCCTTTCTCTGCCCCGGCAAGAAGAGGGTGCTGCGGTGGGGGCATGTGTGGGGGGCTCGCCCCACGGCTCCCCGCAGGAGCGGAGCCCCCGCTGTCCCCCCCGCGGCTGGCAGGGCACTCGGGCTCCGCCGGGACCTCGCTGCTGCTTCTTGCCCGACATTTAAGGGAATGCAAAACCAGGCTGCTGGATGCAGCCACGTCCTAAGGGCTGGCACAGCCGCCTTGCTTGTTTTCACTCTCCAGCTAGTAGAGTGACCTTTTAAAAAAACAGTTTCAGCTGCTGTGAAACACTGACAATAGCTTTAATGGATTTCATTTTGGTATTAAATAGCTATGGTTACATTTTGATAATGTAAACTAGCAGCCATAAGCATGTTTTAGCTGAGAGTTTCAGGCCGTGTACAAACTCAGGCAGATGTCACTGCCTCCTTGCCAGGCATTAGCACCAGATTCTCATTTTCTTTTGAAATGAAAGCAGATATTTTATTTTTTTAAAGCAATTTGTGTTCTGACTGCATGAGTACCTTCACACCTGTCAAGTGAATCCAGTATGCTCATTCCCAAGGGTAACCTGACATCTGGGAAATTCTGCCTCAGCCCAGACTGATCCCCTTCGCAGTATCTTTGGTATTTTGAGTTGAAATGGAGTTACACCATCGCATGTCATCCTTTGCATTATTCTGTTCTGCTCCAGTATATCCCTGCTTTTACAACTTTCAGTTTAAATCGCGCTCTCGGGCTGTTTTAGGAGTGTTGCAGCTATCTGTAAGCTGTCTTGCTTTTTGCTGTGGGACTGGTAAGCTCAAAAACATCTGCAGGCTGGGTCAGTCCAGCTTGCTAGTCTTTAGAGGATATTTACAAAGTTTCATAAGGCTTGGACCCATACCCACACCCATCCTAGATGCAGTGTCTACAGATTTATCCCCAAGAGCCTCTTACAAGCTTTGTTTGTATTGCTATCTAGAGCTATCCCACTGCAGAAATCCTCAGGAGAGAGAAGTGGTCAAAAGTACTTAGAAACATCTGTTAAAAATTCGGACAAACACTGCACTGTCACTAGAAGCAGTTGGGATGGGGCGAATGAAATCTATCATGTGGTGCTACAGGAAAAAGGGACTTTTTTTTGTTTCTTCACTTTTCCTTAGAAATCGATAGTTTGGGCAGTAGAGATAGGAAAACACCCCTGCAGAGCACTTTTGGGGTGGAGAGCTGCCTTTTACCAATGTCACAAACTCACTTGAGAGCCAAGCCTCGTGGTTTTCCAGGAGCCTTGTTTTCAGAGTACTCGTGTTTGCTTCATCACCCTCTTTCTGCTTGTTTCCAGAAACCCTGCGTTAAGTGTGCAGACCTAGAAAGTGGTGACATTAGGAGATAAAGTGACTTCACTGTGACTTTTCTATTGCTTGCCACACTTAGACAAAAGGGAAGAAGAAGTTGTAACAACAGATCTAATGGACAAACTCTCCAACTGGTCGCTGTTTTATATGTGGCTACATACTGGATTCAGTGAGTACTTGAGAAATACTGGCGTTTGTCCCCGACGATGTGTCACAGAGTTACAAGCAATTTGGCAGAAAAAACGTTTTCTTATGTATGAGGCTGGACTTGCTGTGATGTTGCATTTCTTCATCGTAGTTGCACAGCTCAGGCCCCCACCTGACCCCATTCCCCATAGAGTTCTGTCATCTCTCTTTCCCATCTTCTGACAAGGAGGACAAGAAGCAGCATGAGCTGTGCTGGTCGGCTGGGGGGCACACGTGTGCTGATTGCCTAGGACAAGCCCAGGAGCAGGGTTAAATGCTGACTCTGTTCTTAGACTTTCTCTCAGCAGAGACGTGAACTGGGATCTCTGTCCTACCCAATCAAACGTAGGTTCGCCAATCTTATAGAAACTCAATTTCTATAAGAGAAACTCAATTTCTCTTGGAACCCTCTATCCCCAGTTCGGTGTGATTCAAAAGTTAATAGGAAGGGACAAACAGTTAAGACATATGACAGGCAATATGATCACAGAAACCTTGTTTTCTTAGGATGCCAGGCTGAAAAAAAATGAACACAAAGCTCCTGAGAATAAATGAGTCACTTCAGATTGAGACTTGATGGACAACGTTGGCTTTGTTATCACTCTGCAGGTAGCAAGGGAATAGGGAGAATTTCCAGAAATGTAGGAGAGTCGTTATTAGAAGGGTAAAACTTCCTCTGCCACACGTCCTCCGTAGTGGACCCTGCATTACCCTGGTCCCTCCTCCTTTTAGGAGCCTTTTGAGGAAAAGTCTCCTGTGACAGGAACATCTCTCAGGTCTTTTAATCTGTGAGCTGCCAGGTGAAAGAATGGGGCTAGAGAACAAAAGATGTTCAGATACCACAGACAAGCTTTTGTAGGATCTGCCACGTCAGCTGTCTCTTATAAGGTCTGCTGTATTTTCTGTTGATGGTGCTCTTCCCCCGAGGATTTCCCCACACCTGGGAATGCCTGCCATAACCTGCACTGATATTTTCCTCAATGCCTTTCATTGCTGCATACAGATGGAGCTGGGATATCACACACTGTCCTTGCCCTTATGCTGTTCTGCTCTTTGGCAGTCCCAGCTTTCCTGGCTGTGAGCTTTCATACCACCTCCCTCTCAGCCTTTTTCAGGAGGGGCTTTGCAATTATTTATAAGCCAGCTTGTCCTGTTTCCTGACATTTTCAGTGTAGTAGCCTGTGGAAGTGGAAAGCTAAGTATGTGTTCTTTGGTTTTACAGGGAACAGAAAACCTGAAGTAAACATTGATGGTCTGTGTTAGCAAGATATTCTTGGTTTTTCAGGAAGCAGGGAATCCTCCCTTTAACATCAGTGGTCTTCTGGTGGAAAAAGTCTTAGTGGCCTGTAACCACCTCTTGCCTCTGCTGTGTTTGGAGATGCTGGAGGGGCAGGCAGCCAGCTCATCTGCATGCTTGCCATCTTCAGGTGGGTTTTCTCTGTGCCTTCTCCTACCACGTGTTAAAACAAGAAGCACTCTGTGATTTACCTCCTTCTCCTTCCACTTCCTGTGTTCTGGGTGTTGAGATTTTCCAAAATACATCATGGTAGGAGGCAAAGCTATGATGATTTGGGCCTCATAACTCCTCTGGAGGCATATTTAGATTCTCTGAATGAAATAAACACCTATTCAAACTAAAGAGCAGCATTTTCCCATTTTCCTGCTGCAAATAGGTGGAAGGAGTGACTAACCGTTCCTCTGGAAGTAGTAAAGTGGACAGACTTGTGTGCTGCCCAGTGCTACAAGTTGGATAATGCACTTACATATTCATCCCATCCTCCACCACATTGATATTTTGCTTGCCTACATCCATTACATATGTGTAAGAGAATTATAGGTCTCCTGGCTACCCTCTCATCCAAAGATAACTCAAAAAATACAAAGTCCCTTCTAAGGAGGGACCCCCTCCAACATTATGCACACAGAAATCAA